>OX336367.1:27404550-27925938 GCA_946902895.1 Fragum fragum
GATAAATAGGATTAAGGCCTAAGAAGCAATTTAATCGACCAATCGTTGACCCCGCCCCCTTACTCCGTTTTCCATGCCCATCAACTGCAACAAGAAGTTCCGCATCGATTTCGAACTGCGTTTTCCCCCCAAATTTATGGCAAGAAGATTGTAACAAAAAAGTAAATATTTGGTTGGCGACCTAAACGTCGCAACAACAGTTTGAATAAGTAGCCAAACCGACAAAAAATGTTAACAAAAACAATGTCGATGTTCAAAACTCATTTCTGGTCTAAATGAATGAGTTAATTGGGTGGCTGGTTATTTGATTGACAGCCGTGGATGGTCAATTGTTAGTGTTTAACAAAAGCTTTCTAGTGTATGTGAGCTTAATATCCAGAATAAACTGTAAAGAAATAGACAACCGAATCAAAAGTGTTTTTGCCTACTCTATTATCGAAAGATCATCAACTAAGTTATAACCTCAGTGCATTACATATATGAAATTAAAGATTTAGTGTTTTGAAATGATGTAATCCAAGCCATTTCTAGGCAAAGGTAAATCGAGGAAGTAAGATGACAATCCTTAATATCGGCGCTAAGTAATAACGATATAAATATTACCTGGACATGAAAATGCGTTGCATGTTTCAATCTCATCTGCATCTCCCTGGCACTCCAATCCGCCGTAGTAGGGCCCGAAACATACTCTTGATCGGTTTCTACTGCCATATCCACATGTGTGTGAACACGCCGTCCAGGTGGCCCAGTCTCCCCATACTCCATCCACTGTGTAACAAAAGATTAGATTTAACATTACAGTTACGTCAAGAAGAAATTATTTTGACGGTGTAATTTTAAACTTTACTAACCACAGCTTTAATCATGCTGTAGCTGCGAGGTTTTAGAATTACACCCACGATTTATTATTGAAATCGTAACATCATAAACAAGTAAACAACATGTCGTCGCGACTGTAACAGCTATTTTCTTGTCGATTTGATAATGTGATAGAAACATTAAAGTTGCAGCGTTTCCAATGCAGAATATAAATAAATACGCGCATGGTACCCTTCTTACTTTTAAATAAATGTGATATAAGTCGTTTGTATTTGCATTAGAAGTGTTAAATTTTGAAAATTGCTAGAGAGTGGAATTTGTAGAAGGAATACCTGGACACATTTTTGGGAAGCATTCTTCAACTTCTTGATTCGGTCCTGGACATTCTGCTCCACCATAGAACGGTCCCGTGCAAGTTCGTGTCCTGAACCTGGTTCCATTAGCACACGTGACATCGCACTCCGACCACGGACTCCAAGAGTTCCACACACCATCGACTGCATTAGCATACAGAATTTTGCCAGATTTCAAGAATTACTCACACAATCATGTTAGTAACAACAGCACCGTTTCTGGATAGCCCTATTTTCCCGTACTGCATCAAACATCATGTATTCGTGATACAAGTTTATATCTCTTGCCTGCATTTATCTACTCTGGCTATTATTGTGGTATAGGTGATCAAATTAGCTAGTTTGCGTGACAAGTGAAGGTTAAACTTTTTTTATCCTAAAAAAGCAGTGTACATTGATATATTTGTTATCGATGGATATCAAAAACCTTTGAATGAGCTAAGTCAAATTGTCGTTAGATGACCAAAACCTCGTTACCGTAGGTTATCCAAGCTGACGTTACGATGTATGGCCGCCCACCGATTGATATTACCGATTGGCGAGAGCAAAACTGTACATAATGTCGATACATTTTGTAGTCAGTTCGTGCTTTCAACCTTAGATATCTCTGATACATAGTTTTGCAAAAATGCCATTTTGAATATGACACATTTATTGTGAGCGTTATTGTCAATTAAGCCATATTTCTATGTTTCCATAAACTATAAAGCATGCCAAATTTCTAGTCTACAGTTCTATTTCTCTAGATACTACATCTAACAACAGCTGTAGTACCAGCACATGGAGTTGCTGAGCAATTTTCATATGTTGTATTTGTTCCAAAGCACGGGTATGTAGACACGTGACATTCCCGAAAGCGGGTGCGCACGCCTTCACCACATGTAACGTCACATCCGGTCCATGCTCCCCAGCCTCCCCATGTTCCGTTGCCTATCAACGAGAGGTAACAAACAATGTAAAACCATCCTTTCACTTCACAATTATAAATACGAACATATTCAAAGAATAAAAAATATGAAGAAGAAATTTTGTGAAAAATGCGATCAGTGAATTAAAACAACAATACTTTTTAAACGATTTTTTGAAGAAGTAGAAGATATCAGCTTGTTATAAACGATGGTGGATGGTTTCACATATATTCGTTATTTGTCTCGTTAAGGCAAGGGGTATCATTAAAACAAAAAATATAGTTTACGTGTTAATCTGGTTTTTGGCCAAACAATGAGGGGAAACAAGCATACTTTATTGTTGTTTTATTGTTGCAAGACTGTGACAATACACAAAAACATGCACATCCATAACGAAAATAAATAAACACAGAAAATAACAAGGACAATAACAAACAAAACATGAATCGTGTGATTATATATCATTATGATTCCTTGTGATTTGATATCTCTTTGAACAATATTTCAAACATGTCATAGATTATAAGTTGATTTCACTTATACTAGGCTTCGTCCTTGAATTTACCAATCCCTTGCCCCGCCTGCTTACACCGTTGGTCCCGCTCATCGACTCCCACAGAAAGTTTCGCATCGATATTTCACGGCGTTATTTGTCAAAATTTATAGCTAGATGCATAAAAAAAACCCAACAAAAAACAAACAAACCAAGAGCCCCGAATAAGGCTTTTGTCACAAAACAGTATGCCATTATTGGACAAAAAACTTCTTATTGAATGGAACTATAGTTTGAGAATTCAGTTCACAAGAAATTTGGAAGTTTGACAAACATTGAAGGAATCTGTTTGGCTTCACAGGCCTGATTCTAGTAAAATTCTAGTAAAATTCAATAGCATTATATAGTAAAAGGTAAAATATTTTACCTTGACCAACCAAGTTATCAATTGAAAAAGACTACATACAAAAAATGAAGACTCTAACTTGAGTAGTCTTACAGAAACAATAGACCTAGGGCACTTAATAAACAACCGCCGCCGAGGATCGAACCGATGACATCAAATTATTGAAGATTAGGAGTCTGACGCGCTACCGACTTCGCTATGACGGCGGCTATTTTTAGTTGAACGAATTGAGAATCGAGTGTTTTCGTCTAAATGAGTACAAAAGCACAATGTTGTATGTTCCTTCTTGTATGATTTTTCAGTTCCGTAGCGCGTCAGACTCCTAATATCCAATCATGAGAGTCGTGGGTTCGATCTCCGGCGGCGGCACATATCCTTTTCTACATTTGTCTTTCACTAATGGGTGAATAATCGTAAACCTGAGCGGGATAGCAGCTGGAGGCTAGGAAAGGATGTAGTGGTAGTACTGATGTGAGAAATACCAGGAATACATTGTTAGGTGATCCAGCCGCCGCGATATGACTGAAATACTATTAAAGTGGCGTTAAACCCCATTCAATCAATCAATCAATTTTTCAGTTCCGTCTATCAAAAACGACCGTTTTGATTGTCCGAAAAAATATGCGCACCTCTATGAACATCATTTAGAGAAAGCAGCTATTTCATACGCCTGTGCACAAAATAGATCTATAAAAATGTACCAACAATTATAAAAAAATCGTCTTTTTTCGCTTATTGTAACTGAATTACAAGAAATGAGGAGAATGTTGGGGTTTTTTTTGGTTTTCATGGAGGTATGAAACGTAAGACCTAATCACTCCGATGTATGAATCCGCTTCGCGTATTCATGCAGTGTGATTGCGTTTTTCAATTCATATCTCAACGAAAACAACAACAACATCAGCAAAAAAATCTCTTCTCTTAAATATGTCTTACATATAGAATTATCAAATTCGGTTACTTTCACAAAGTCTACAAAGTCTACAAGGGACTGTTTGAATTTTTGGAAAAACGATATTGCAAATTTATTGAAACAAATGTTGCATATTCCATGCTTCAATTTTAAAACCGAAGAATATTCGTGGATAGAAAAAATAGAACTGGGTAAAAATGTTGATAACCAAACCAATCAGACAAAAAAAAACAAAAAAAAAAAAAACAACAAAAATACAAACACAAAAAACATCCCCACGCACACACAAACCAAGAGGGTCAGAATAGCCCTGAAATCGCTCACCTGCCTAATGTAAGATTCAAAATTTTGCCAACACTTTTGAAAAGGGTCACCCAAGGAATATTCATTTAAGTTAAGTTGAAATTGGCCCAATAGTTACTGAGGAGATATTTAAAAATTTCAAAGTAAAAAAACTGCCCCACCATGCCACGCATGAGGAGAAGATGTTTAAAGATTTCAAAGACAAATACTGCCACGCCCATATTTTGGCATAAATCAAAATTCTCGAACAACTTTTGAAAAGGGTCACCCAAGGAACATTCATACCAAATTTGGTTGATATTGGCCAAATGATTACTGAGGAGAAGATATTTAAAAAATTCTAAATAAAAAACGGCCACGCCAATATTTTTTGCGTCAATCAAATTTCCCAAACACGATTTGAAAAGGATCACCCAAGGAACATTCATGCCAAGTTTGGTTGAAATTGGCCAAATGGTTACTGAGGAGAAGATGTTTAAAGACTTCTAATTCAAAAACTGCCTCACCCTGCCATGCCCTTATTTGGGCATCAATCAAAATTCTCCTTACAACTTTTGAAAAGGGTCACCAAAGGAACATACATGCCAAGTTTGGTTGAAATTAGCACAATGGTTACTGAGGAGAAGATGTTAAAGATTTTAAAGTAAAAAACTGCCCCACCCTGCCACGCCCATATTTGGGCATTAATCAAAATTCTACTAACAACTTTTGAAAAGGGTCACCCAAGGAACGTTCATGCCAAGTTTGGTTGAAATTGGCCCAATGTTTACTGGGGAAAAGATGTTTAAAGATTTCAAAGTAAAAAAACTGCCACGCCCTGCCATGCCCTTATTTGGGCATAAATCAAAATTCTACAACAACTTTTGAAAAGAGTCACCAAAGGAACATAGATGCCAAGTTTGGTTGAAATTAGCTCAATGGTTACTGAGGAGAAAGTGATTTAAGATTTCAAAGATAAAAACTGCCACGTCCTGCCATGCCCATATTTGGGCAAAAATCAAAATTCCAGCAACAACTTTTGAAAAAGGTCACCAAAGGAACATTCATGCCAAATTTGGTTGAAATTGGCACAATGGTTACTGAGGAGAAGATGTTTAAAGATTTCAAAGACAAAAACTGCAACGCAAATATTTTGGCATAAATCAAAATTCCACGAACAACTTTTGAAAAGGGTCACCCAAGGAACATTCATACCAAATTTGGTTGAAATACGCCAATGGTTACTAAGGAGAAGATGTTTGAAGATTTCAAAGTGAAAAACTGCCACGCCCTGCCACGCCAATATTTGAGCGTCAATCAAAATTCTGCACACAACTTATGAAAAGGGTCACCCTAGGAACATTCATGCCAAGTTTGGTTGAAATTAACCCAATTGTTACTGAGGAGAAGATGTTAAAGATTTAAAAGTAAAAACTGCCCCACCCTGCCACGCCCATATTTGGGCATAAATCAAAATTCCCCTAACAACTTTTGAAAAGGGTCACCCAAGGAACGTTCATGCCAAGTTTGGTTGAAATTGGCCCAATGTTTACTGGGGAAAAGATGTTTAAAGATTTCAAAGTAAAAAAACTGCCACGCCCTGCCATGCCCTTATTTGGGCATAAATCAAAATTCTACAACAACTTTTGAAAAGAGTCACCAAAGGAACATACATACCAAGTTTGGTTGAAATTAGCTCAATGGTTACTGAGGAGAAAGTGATTTAAGATTTCAAAGATAAAAACTGCCACGTCCTGCCACGCCCATATTTGGGCAAAAATCAAAATTCCACCAACAACTTTTGAAAAAGGTCACCAAAGGAACATTCATGCCAAATTTGGTTGAAATTGGCACAATGGTTACTGAGGAGAAGATGTTTAAAGATTTCAAAGACAAAAACTGCAACGCAAATATTTTGGCATAAATCAAAATTCCACGAACAACTTTTGAAAAGGGTCACCCAAGGAACATTCATACCAAATTTGGTTGAAATGCGCCAATGGTTACTGAGGAGAAGATGTTCGAAGATTTCAAAGTAAAAAACTGCCACGCCCTGCCACGCCAATATTTGAGCGTCAATCAAAATTCTGCACACAACTTATGAAAAGGGTCACCCTAGGAACATTCATGCCAAGTTTGGTTGAAATTAACCCAATTGTTACTGAGGAGAAGATGTTAAAGATTTTAAAGTAAAAAACTGCCCCACCCTGCCGAGCCCATATTTGGGCAAAAATCAAAATTCTCCTAACAACTTTTGAAAAGGGTCACCCAAGGAACGTTCATGCCAAGTTTGGTTGAAATTGGCCCAATGTTTACTGGGGAAAAGATGTTTAAAGATTTCAAAGTAAAAAAAACTGCCACGCCCTGCCATGCCCTTATTTGGGCATAAATCAAAATTCTACAACAACTTTTGAAAAGAGTCACCAAAGGAACATACATGCCAAGTTTGGTTGAAATTAGCTCAATGGTTAATGAAGAGAAAGTGATTTAAGATTTCAAAGATAAAAACTGCCACGTCCTGCCACGCCCATATTTGGGCAAAAATCAAAATTCCACCAACAACTTTTGAAAAAGGTCACCAAAGGAACATTCATGCCAAATTTGGTTGAAATTGGCACAATGGTTACTGAGGAGAAGATGTTTAAAGATTTCAAAGACAAAAACTGCAACTCAAATATTTTGGCATAAATCAAAATTCTACGAACAACTTTTGAAAAGGGTCACCCAAGGAACATTCATACCAAATTTGGTTGAAATGCGCCAATGGTTACTGAGAAGAAGATGTTTGAAGATTTCAAAATAAAAAAAACTGCCACGCCCTGCCACGCCCTGCCACGCCAATATTTGAGCGTCAATCAAAATTCTGCATACAACTTATGAAAAGGGTCACCCTAGGAACATTCATGCCAAGTTTGGTTGAAATTAACCCAATTGTTACTGAGGAGAAGATGTTAAAGATTTTAAAGTAAAAAATTGCCCCACCCTGCCACGCCCATATTTGGGCATTAATCAAAATTCTACTAACAACTTTTGAAAAGGGTCACCCAAGGAACGTTCATGCCAAGTTTGGTTGAAATTGGCCCAATGTTTACTGGGGAAAAGATGTTTAAAGATTTCAAAGTAAAAAAAACTGCCACGCCCTGCCATGCCCTTATTTGGGCATAAATCAAAATTCTACAACAACTTTTGAAAAGAGTCACCAAAGGAACATACATGCCAAGTTTGGTTGAAATTAGCTCAATGGTTACTGAGGAGAAAGTGATTTAAGATTTCAAAGATAAAAACTGCCACGTCCTGCCACGCCCATATTTGGGCAAAAATCAAAATTCCACCAACAACTTTTGAAAAAGGTCACCAAAGGAACATTCATGCCAAATTTGGTTGAAATTGGCACAATGGTTACTGAGGAGAAGATGTTTAAAGATTTCAAAGACAAAAACTGCAACTCAAATATTTTGGCATAAATCAAAATTCTACGAACAACTTTTGAAAAGGGTCACCCAAGGAACATTCATACCAAATTTGGTTGAAATGCGCCAATGGTTACTGAGAAGAAGATGTTTGAAGATTTCAAAATAAAAAAAACTGCCACGCCCTGCCACGCCCTGCCACGCCAATATTTGAGCGTCAATCAAAATTCTGCATACAACTTATGAAAAGGGTCACCCTAGGAACATTCATGCCAAGTTTGGTTGAAATTAACCCAATTGTTACTGAGGAGAAGATGTTAAAGATTTTAAAGTAAAAACTGCCCCACCCTGCCACGCCCATATTTGGGCATTAATCAAAATTCTACTAACAACTTTTGAAAAGGGTCACCCAAGGAACGTTCATGCCAAGTTTGGTTGAAATTGGCCCAATGTTTACTGGGGAAAAGATGTTTAAAGATTTCAAAGTAAAAAAACTGCCACGCCCTGCCATGCCCTTATTTGGGCAAAAATCAAAATTCCACCAACAACTTTTGAAAAAGGTCACCAAAGGAACATTCATGCCAAATTTCGTTGAAATTGGCACAATGGTTACTGAGGAGAAGATGTTTAAAGATTTCAAAGACAAAAACTGCAACGCAAATATTTTGGCATAAATCAAAATTCCACGAATAACTTTTGAAAAGGGTCACCCAAGGAACATTCATACCAAATTTGGTTGAAATGCGCCAATGGTTACTGAGGAGAAGATGTTTGAAGATTTCAAAATAAAAAAAACTGCCACGCCCTGCCACGCCAATATTTGAGCGTCAATCAAAATTCTGCATACAACTTATGAAAAGGGTCACCCTAGGAACATTCATGCCAAGTTTGGTTGAAATTAACCCAATTGTTACTGAGGAGAAGATGTTAAAGATTTTAAAGTAAAAAACTGCCCCACCCTGCCACGCCCATATTTGGGCATAAATCAAAATTCCCCTAACAACTTTTGAAAAGGGTCACCCAAGGAACGTTCATGCCAAGTTTGGTTGAAATTGGCCCAATGTTTACTGAGGAGAAAGTAATTTAAGATTTCAAAGTAAAAAAACTGCCACGCCCTGCCATGCCCTTATTTGGGCATAAATCAAAATTCTACAACAACTTTTGAAAAGAGTCACCAAAGGAACATACATGCCAAGTTTGGTTGAAATTAGCTCAATGGTTACTGAGGAGAAAGTGATTTAAGATTTCAAAGATAAAAACTGCCACGTCCTGCCACGCCCATATTTGGGCAAAAATCAAAATTCCACCAACAACTTTTGAAAAAGGTCACCAAAGGAACATTCATGCCAAATTTGGTTGAAATTGGCACAATGGTTACTGAGGAGAAGATGTTTAAAGATTTCAAAGACAAAAACTGCAACGCAAATATTTTGGCATAAATCAAAATTCCACGAACAACTTTTGAAAAGGGTCACCCAAGGAACATTCATACCAAATTTGGTTGAAATGCGCCAATGGTTACTGAGGAGAAGATGTTTGAAGATTTCAAAGTAAAAAACTGCCACGCCCTGCCACGCCAATATTTGAGCGTCAATCAAAATTCTGCATACAACTTATGAAAAGGGTCACCCTAGGAACATTCATGCCAAGTTTGGTTGAAATTAACCCAATTGTTACTGAGGAGAAGATGTTAAAGATTTTAAAGTAAAAAACTGCCCCACCCTGCCACGCCCATATTTGGGCATTAATCAAAATTCTCCTAACAATTTTTGAAAAGGGTCACCCAAGGAACGTTCATGCCAAGTTTAGTTGAAATTGGACCAATGTTTACTGGGGAAAAGATGTTTAAAGATTTCAAAGTAAAAAAAACTGCCACGCCCTGCCATGCCCTTATTTGGGCATAAATCAAAATTCTACAACAACTTTTGAAAAGAGTCACCAAAGGAACATACATGCCAAGTTTGGTTGAAATTAGCTCAATGGTTACTGAGGAGAAAGTGATTTAAGATTTCAAAGATAAAAACTGCCACGTCCTGCCACGCCCATATTTAGGCAAAAATCAAAATTCCACCAACAACTTTTGAAAAAGGTCACCAAAGGAACATTCATGCCAAATTTGGTTGAAATTGGCACAATGGTTACTGAGGAGAAGATGTTTAAAGATTTCAAAGACAAAAACTGCAACTCAAATATTTTGGCATAAATCAAAATTCCACGAACAACTTTTGAAAAGGGTCACCCAAGGAACATTCATACCAAATTTGGTTGAAATGCGCCAATGGTTACTGAGGAGAAGATGTTTGAAGATTTCAAAATAAAAAAATACTGCCACGCCCTGCCACGCCAATATTTGAGCGTCAATCAAAATTCTGCATACAACTTATGAAAAGGGTCACCCTAGGAACATTCATGCCAAGTTTGGTTGAAATTAACCCAATTGTTACTGAGGAGAAGATGTTAAAGATTTTAAAGTAAAAAACTGCCCCACCCTGCCACGCCCATATTTGGGCATAAATCAAAATTCCCCTAACAACTTTTGAAAAGGGTCACCCAAGGAACGTTCATGCCAAGTTTGGTTGAAATTGGCCCAATGTTTACTGGGGAAAAGATGTTTAAAGATTTCAAAGTAAAAGAAACTGCCACGCCCTGCCATGCCCTTATTTGGGCATAAATCAAAATTCTACAACAACTTTTGAAAAGAGTCACCAAAGGAACATACATGCCAAGTTTGGTTGAAATTAGCTCAATGGTTACTGAGGAGAAAGTGATTTAAGATTTCAAAGATAAAAACTGCCACGTCCTGCCACGCCCATATTTGGGCAAAAATCAAAATTCCACCAACAACTTTTGAAAAAGGTCACCAAAGGAACATTCATGCCAAATTTCGTTGAAATTGGCACAATGGTTACTGAGGAGAAGATGTTTAAAGATTTCAAAGACAAAAACTGCAACGCAAATATTTTGGCATAAATCAAAATTCCACGAACAACTTTTGAAAAGGGTCACCCAAGGAACATTCATACCAAATTTGGTTGAAATGCGCCAATGGTTACTGAGGAGAAGATGTTTGAAGATTTCAAAGTAAAAAACTGCCACGCCCTGCCACGCCAATATTTGAGCGTCAATCAAAATTCTGCATACAACTTATGAAAAGGGTCACCCTAGGAACATTCATGCCAAGTTTGGTTGAAATTAACCCAATTGTTACTGAGGAGAAGATGTTAAAGATTTTAAGGTAAAAAACTGCCCCACCCTGCCACGCCCATATTTGGGCATAAATCAAAATTCCCCTAACAACTTTTGAAAAGGGTCACCTAAGGAACGTTCATGCCAAGTTTGGTTGAAATTGGCCCAATGTTTACTGAGGGGAAAGTGATTTAAGATTTCAAAGTAAAAAAACTGCCACGCCCTGCCATGCCCTTATTTGGGCATAAATCAAAATTCTACAACAACTTTTGAAAAGAGTCACCAAAGGAACATACATGCCAAGTTTGGTTGAAATTAGCTCAATGGTTACTGAGGAGAAAGTGATTTAAGATTTCAAAGATAAAAACTGCCACGTCCTGCCACGCCCATATTTAGGCAAAAATCAAAATTCCACCAACAACTTTTGAAAAAGGTCACCAAAGGAACATTCATGCCAAATTTCGTTGAAATTGGCACAATGGTTACTGAGGAGAAGATGTTTAAAGATTTCAAAGACAAAAACTGCAACGCAAATATTTTGGCATAAATCAAAATTCCACGAACAACTTTTGAAAAGGGTCACCGAAGGAACATTCATACCAAATTTGGTTGAAATGCGCCAATGGTTACTGAGGAGAAGATGTTTGAAGATTTCAAAGTAAAAAACTGCCACGCCCTGCCACGCCAATATTTGAGCGTGAAACAAAATTCTATGAACAACTTTTGAAAAGGGTCACCAAAGGAACATTCATGCCAAGTTTGGTTGAAATTGGCCCAATTGTTACTGAGGAGAAGATGTTAAAGATTTCAAAGTAAAAAAACTGCCCCACCCTGCCACGCCCATATTTGGGCTTGAAACAAAATTCTTCGAACAACTTTTGAAAAGGGTCACACAAGGAACATTTATGCCAAGTTTGGTTGAAATTGGCCCAATGGTTACTGAGGAGAAGATGTTTAAAGATTTCAAAGTCAAAAACTGCAACGCCTTGCCACGTCCATATTTTGGCGTGAAACAAAATTCTGCGAACAACTTTTGAAAACGGTCACCCGTCCAGTGGTTACTGAGGAGAAGATGTTTAAAAAATTGTTGACGCCTTCCGACGCACGACCCACGACGCACAACGCACGACGCACGGCGGACAAAAGGTGATACCAAAAGCTCACCTTGAGCTCGTTGTGCTCAGGTGAGCTAAAAACAAAGGCACCCGCATCTCCAATCATTTCATACACTTCACCATTTTGTGTGCGCTTTTAAATCGTGTTGATACAACATTGATTTATTTGTGTGTTATGTAAAGAAAGTTTCAATCAAAACCGTTTTCCGTGCTGTGACAACATCAAGTGTGCTTTTCTGTGCTGTGTGAAGTTTAATCCATCCTGTGAATACAGTAAATATGTGTAAGAACACATGTATACAACCATATCTGAGCCCGGATCAAATAATATGTGCCCCTGGCCATACTAGACCAATCGCTGGCCCCGCCCTCTTGCTCCCTTGGAACCGTCCATAGACTATAACAGGAAGTTCAGCTTCGATATTCAACCCATTCCAACTCAGCAAAATTTTAGACTGGTCCAAATTGAAAGAAGCTGCAGACGACAATTTCAAGTTGATGGAATTTTGAACTTTTTCATCTTTTTGGATAGAAAACATTGTGGATAATAAAAATTGCTTGATACAAGCAATTTCTTGATTTTCCACAATGTTTTCCAAAGCTCTTTAATCGAGGGGCGTAAAAAGGAGGGTTGAAGGGGAATGGGTTAAAGGCGTTATTTTTCAAAATTTGTGGCATGTAACAAAAAATAGAAAGGTTGGTTGCCGACATAAACATCGTAAGTACAGCTTTATTAATCTGTCGTTACGACGTCTAAGTCGCCAAACTAACAAAAAACTTCACATAAATCCTGGAGTTAAAAGTTACGTTTCATACTAAATGAATGATTTCATTGGTCGACTGATTATATGATTGACAGCCGCGATTGTTCAATAAAAGTAAGAGAAAACGACTGTTTAGATTCTGCCATCAAATTGCTCGCGCTACACTATATGAGTAGTTCTACATAATACTTTATCATACATGAGGTCTAGGGTTCGGTCCTCGGACGCGGTAAATATCCTTTCTTATATTCGTCTCCCCGAAATGAGTCGAAATCGTAAACCTAAGTGGGATGAGCAGCTGGAGGCTCGGAAAGGATAAAGTGGTGTGACATATACCATGAATCCGAGGTTAGCTGCTCCAGCCACTGCATTATGACTGCAATACTGTTAAAACTGACGTTAAACCCATGCAAAAATAATTTCCGATAATGATATAAATTCGATATTCTTTTTACTATTCAAAAACCAATTGAAATTCATGTCAAGAATTTGTTAACAGTTCGAAATAAAACATAGAGATTATGGGGGTTTTAATAAATACAAACATATGTATATGTAAATAATTATCCCGAAACGTTAAGTTTTCTCTACAATTGACAAATCGCTGACCCTACCAACTTACTCCGTTTGAACCGCCCATTGACTCCAACAAGAAGCTCCACTTCGATTTAAAACGGCATTATTTTTACAAAATGTATGGCCGATAACATGCAAGAAAAAAGTAAAATGGTTGGTTGGTGACCAAAACGTCATAAATACAGTTTGAATAAGCTGTACTTACGACGTTTAAGTCGACAAACGAAAAAAATGCTTCTTATAAATGGCGCTCAATGTTGGAGTTTAAATTCCGTTTCCGATCAAAATCTGATCTTTGAGTTGCATCTGCGATTGGTCAATCGCTAGGCTCAGCTGGAATATCGGTTTTCACCATTTCATACAAACAAATGAAATATTCAGAAAACGTAAAAATGTGACACTTTAATTTGTGGACCGCAAGGCACATTTTATTAGACCCACGCTCATACAAAAATATACAAATGGAAGTTTCAGAGGTCAAGACAAAAGATAAAAATCAAACACTTGTTTCCGAAATCGAAATTCAAAGTAAAGATTCATGTCACAATCTCGCAGAAAAAGATGAATAATGACAGAATGTACAGCAATTTGCAAGCATGAATGTTATAATTTTGGATTATCTTGAACTCTAATGATAAATTTTGTGTAATTATAGACAAAGTAGATAAATCTGGAAAGAGAAACGTATCATCAAAATTATAAAAATTGTCTCGAAATCAATACAGATTTATATGTTCTATAGAAAATATCCGCATATGGAAATAGTAGTATTCAGTAAAAATGCATCAAAAGGTAAAAATAACGGGATAAGATCACTGTCGACTCTTAACCCTTTCCTGGTTAAACCCTGGTTTTTTTAGTCCCTGTGATTTTATAATAGAGAAAACATTGTAGAAAAAGAAGAAATTGCTTGTACAAGCAATTTCTTCTTTTTCTACAATATTTTCTACCAAACTTACAAGCAATTTCTTCTTTCTACAATATTTTCTACCCAACTAAATAATATTCTTCAAATTTAGTCCACTCTAAATTTTCGTCTGCAAGACCTTTGAATTTGGACAGGTCTTAAATTTTGCAAAACAGGAAAGGGTTAAACAATGAATTTGGACATTAACCCTTGTCATGCTGAATAAAATCCTTATCTGAATTGGCATTAACCCTTGTCACGCTGAATATAATCCTCGTTTAGTAATGTATTAAAGTCAAGAAGCTGATAGTACTGTAGGTCTCGTTGTCAGGGTCAATCTTTAGTTTCGAAAATGATACCATGTACTTTTCTTGCTGAAAGAGGACAAACATGGGGCATAGACTAAGATCAGACTACACATATGTGCAGGCTGATCTTTATCTATGCCAACTGCCAAAGCAGGAATATTCCGGGATCAGCACGACAAGGGTTAAAATCAAATGCCTTTAGTGCAATAGATAAGAACCAAAATTCATTTTGAAAATTAATTTCATAAACAACTATGGGTTGAAGGAGGCAATTAGGAGGTGTAGACTAAGATCAGACTGCAGTTATTTGCAGGCTGATCATAGTCAAAACAGGAATATTTAGGATTCAACATGACAAGGGTTAATAGCATGAAATGGTAATTATAGAAAATAGACACCAGTTTCATTTGAAGCAGAACTTTCATATTAAAAGAACTAGAAAGATTATAAAATAACTTTCAATTGTACACTCATTAGAAATAATTGAAACAATGTTAATCTTAATTTTCATATCTGGATATACAGATATATTTTGCCCTTAACAGCAAAATTAAGGTGCGTTCTCCAAATAAAAAAATTAAATAATTAAAATAAAAATAAATAAATACTGTCGACTATGATTAAGATTCGCCCTCTGACACCCAACATGGCAGTTTGATTGAGGTTATAAAAAACTTTTTTGTGAATTATATAATGTCATTGGCATAAACCAATCTTAAATCTTGGTTGACTACCAAAACGTCGTAACTACACTTTGAATAATCTGTAGTTACGACGAATATGTTGCCATAATTCGCCAAACCAAATAAAAGACTTAACATAGACTAACGGAGGTACTAATTCACTTTCGGTCAAAATGAAAAATTTGATTGGTCAAGCGATATATTGATTTGCAGCGTCGATCTGTCAATATGTACTATACAATTCGCCGATCTTTGAAAAAGAACCAACATTTCAAACGCATATCAACAAATTACATTAATCCATTCCAACACAGTGGACTTTTAGACCGGACCAAATTGAAAGGATGTGCAGACGACAATTTCAAGTTGATGGAATTTTAAACTTTTTCGTCTTTTTTGGATAGAAAACATTATGGATAATGAAGAAATTGCTTGATCCAAGCAATTTCTTCATTTTCCATAATGTTTTCCAAAGCTTTTTGGTTTAGGGGCGTAAAAAGGAGGGACTGAGTGGGAATTGGTTAAAATGTTGATAAAAAAACTTATGGTAATGTTGAGGTTAATGATAAAAATGTGATGACAATAATAATAATAATGATGATAATAATGATGATGATAATAATTATAATAATAATAATGATAACAATGTAACCTCCTTTCCGCTGTAGCAATGGACAGTCTTTTAATAAACTTATATCTACAAAACGCATGGAAAGGTTACAAAACTTATTCAAGGATATGGTATTATTTAAGCTTGTTTTATGTCTAGACTTTGATAAATAGGGAACTACAATTATTGAGAAATTCTCCAACTATTAAAATAATAGTACAGGGAACTAGCCTACGGGATTTGTTATAATGTTACCTTGAGAAATTAGCCTGCATAAGGTAAAAAGTAGAGTAATGGAATAGAGAGAAATAACGTTTTCTTGAATATAAATTTCAAGTAGAACTTAAAAACAAATAACAAACAAACACACACACACACAAAACCGCAGACTTTGATTTAGTAATGTGATCTATCACGAAAAAGGGCCTTGTGTTAATTTTCAAAAAACTAAATATTTGCAAAAAGTTTTTGGATTCCGCATGGTTCAAGCAGGCTTGGCATTTAGAAAATGAATACATGTGATCCTATTGGCCCAAAGGGGCTTTCTCTAAAGTATGAAAGGTATCGACTCTATTCAAACTGTGAGGACTGCATAAACTAACCGGAAACGAACCTTTTTGCTTTTGACAAATTTTCCGAATCTAGAATGATCATTTAGCATTTCCTAAAAAAACAAATACAAAATCAAAGAAACTTTACATGACATGTCAAAATATGTTTTAACATCCATATTTAAGTTCATTTACAAACTTGAGTACCTGATTGATTCTATGCTCCTTTTTTGGCTTTAATGCGAAAAAATTACCATTAAAAGTGATCCAGTCATCTTTATCTCATTTTCGAAATATCTGCGATAGTAAAAGTGAAATTTTAACTTACTTGGACACATAGGAAGTGTGCATGGTTTATACTGTATTCCATCCCCTTTACAAAACGTCCCGCCAAAATTAGGGGGCGGGTGTGCACAGTCACGTGTTCTAGTGCGAGTGCCGTTTTCACAAGTGACGTCACAATCTCCCCAGGAACTCCATAGACTCCAACCACCACGTACTGTAGTAGAGGGGATTTACAAAATACAAAATTATATATCAACAGATTGAAAATGTACTGATCCAAATTCAAAGTGGTTGCAGACGACAATTTAATCACTTTTGAATTACTTGATAAATGTACAATCAATTTATTTTTTTTCCTCAATGTTTTCCAGATTTTAAATTTCCGAATTGTGATACAGTCGTTGTTATATGGTAAAGAATTGGGCAGTAGCGTCCAAAAACCAAAAAGATATATTTTAATACACAGTTGTAGTGTTACATAACCCAAACCTTCACACAAATTTGATAAAGCACTAAATTCAAAGCTCGCATTATTGTGATACGACTGATTGTGATCTTCAATTAATGACATGCTAATATTTACGGATTGACGTCATTGGAATAACAACAATGCAGGAGTAAATGAACAAACAATAAATGAATGAGTAAACATGATAATTAAATGAAGAAAGAAGTATGCATACTTAACACCTTATAGACTACAATCAGTTCGTATTTGACGAAAGTTGGACAGTTCTGTGGTTAAACCGGGTAATATTTGTCAAATTTGCTCTCTCTATTTGTAAATATTTGACAATAGTTCGATATTTAAACTATTTTCCATCCATTTAAGAACATGAAGCCAGACAATTTCTATTACTCGAATAAATGACATGGTTTTATTTTTCAACTGGTATCTATTTGACATTGCATTTACATACATCTTTTCGTATGCAGCGGGTTGGTGGTTTTTATTCCAAGGCTTATATCTTTTATATCGATGTGAAAAAGCGGTGGGAAGAAAAGCATTGGCTTGTAAGTCTCCGTGTTGATAAATTGGGGTATGAAAAGAAACCACTGCAGGCCTTCATTCTGGCGGAATTACCGTGATAACTGGCATGTCGTGAGGGGCGACAAAAGAGTTTCATTGCCTATTTTCTTTCATTCCTCATTTATCATGGTATATGTCTTGTGTTTGTTCATCTATATCATCTATATGTTTTATGTTAAACTGTTATCAAATCTAGTGCGCCGTCAATGAGATATTAAAGACAAGTCAATAAATAAATATAAATAAAAATGTTCTGACTAAGCTGACATTGAACTTACCTCTACACTTTATTCCACCAAGCCTAGAACAGCCTACAGCGTCATTTCGTACACATTGTTGGATGGTTTTCTCTGTCCCGTTACAATGTAGTGTCTTTATCGGATCACCATAGGTTGCCTCGCTAATGTCGTATGTTGAAATATCTACTGTATCGTTCCTGTCAGTGGTGTTCCCTTCAACTAGTTGAAAATACAGCAAACTCTATTTGTAATGACATCGCGGCAGCTTAAAACGATTTATCCATTAAAACGAAGTGATTATATGTTACAAACGAGGTCTTTTTTTAGATTGGAGGTTACAATAATATTCGGATATTATGAATCATTTCTTTGATACCCAGAGTATCGTAATAAACGGAGTTAACCATTATTTCAGAACTTCTCATTTTATTCTTTTGTAGATGCAAAAACTACGGTTCGCCTTAATCCGTTATTGTAATATATACCTTGTCGTTGCTCTTTTTTCGGGCTTTGTAAATATTGGACCTTTTCCGGTGAGCTATGATAATTTTGTGTTGTGAATACTTTAAAAAGCTTTCATTCACTTTAGGTTATATTTTGGAACATAATATCACAGCTAAACTAGTTCAAAATAAACTTGGTAAAACGGGTTTGACGCGCCATTGAATTACAAAACAAACATATGAAAAAGAAAATTTGTACCCCCCCAAAACAACAACAACAACAACAACAACAACAAACACACACACACACAAAAACAAAACAACTCAACCTTACTCGAAGGCATAAAATCTACATTTGATAAATCTATAGCAAAATGCCGATGCCATTCCAAAAAACACGATGATCGAACAAATCATTCGGGAATTCCGGAAGTGAACTTTGAACGGCGAAATTTCTGTCAAGTATTTTTTTTTTGGCGAACTTAAGTTCGTTACAACAGGTTATTGAAACATTATTTGCGATGTTTAGGTCACAAACCAATGATTGCCTTTTTTAATGTGTCTGATTATGTATTTTACAAAAAGCTTTGGAAGCTTTGGGTCAGTATCTATCTACAGAGCGCAGAGTGAAGACTCTGATCAGACTGTGTGGATGCACAGGCTGATCTGAGTCTTTACTTGGCGCACATGTGTAATGGTTGGAAATGTCACGCATGCGAGCATTTGTTACCACAGTTGAATTTTTATGTCGAAGGTCAGTAAATGATTCTTGGCGAGCAGAATAACTTTTTCATTCTAGACAAGATTAGCCTGTATTAAGAAAAGTCGAGTGACATATTTTCTCTCTCACTCAAATCAGGGTTATTTAACCATTAAAATCCCGGACCTAAAGAAATGCCGTGTCATTATGCATAAAGACGACTTCGTGATGACGTAATTTATACAAATACAAGGATATAACTATAGAATCAAAGGACTGAAAGTCCTGGGAGCGGTTTTACTGGATTATCAGTAACCGCGCTCAATAGTGCCAACATGTATCACCAGGGTGAGTAAATAAATCATACCCCTACCTGGCGGCTCGATAAGGATGTAGTGGTAGTACTGGTGTGAGAACTACCAGGAATCCATGGCTAGGAGCTCCAGCCGCCCCGATATAACTGAAAAACTATTAAAAGTTGCGTTTAAACCCCATTCAATCTATCATTAGTTTTTACTGTTTACCGAAATCGCTATTATGATTCAATCACAATGTTTGATTTAATACTATTTCATCAGTGCGTGAAAATTTCTGGTTGTATGGTAATAGGTTAAATGATAAAAGGTAAAGCAATCAAAACAAACATTCAATTCTTCTTGCGTTGAGCATATTATTATTACAATTGAAGTACTACATTTCAAAGATATGGTCGTTTCCGAGAGATAAAAGGGTGTTTTATTCGGTGGGGTTAAATAGGCGCTTGAATCGCGACTATAACACGGTTGTAACTTGTAACATATACTGCGTATACGGGGTGTAAATTTGCTCAGTCCTGCCAGGACAGTATTAGGAGGTTGTTTACATATATTCGCCTGCTCCACTTACCACTGACCTAGATTCTATCTTGAAACGCGAGGAAATTATTTATCTCAATTAGACAATTCGTTAGACAATTTACTATGGAAATATTAAGTCGAACTTTTAAACCATTTTCCTTGATATTCATGACTAAATGGAGGCTGTTGGCATTTGGCAAGTAAGATATTTTCTTCATCATCGATGAAACAAGATGGAGGCGATCACATAGTTTTATAATCATGCGTGGAAATGAGCGGAAATGCACGAAAACGTGTTTCCGGTTGATCGATGTGAAATACCGGTTTTGTCCTACAAAACCGCTAAAAACAAGGCTAGCTCAGTGAGATATATTCTTTAACATATTTTCTAAAATCCGATAAAACTCTAACCCTTTCCCGTTCAGTATCTGGTTTTTACGTCCCTGCGATTTTATTGTTTGAGAAAACATTGTAGAAAAGGAAGAAATTGCTTATTACAAGCAATTTCTTCCTTTTCTACAATATTTTATAATATCTGAATGGTTATTATTCCAAATTAAATCCACTTTAAATTTTCGTCTGCAAAACCCTTGAATTTCGAAGGCCTAAAACTTTGAAAAATAGAAAAGTGTTATTGAGTTTAATATTTTGATTCGCCTAAGGTAACGGGCTACCTCAAATAAATACCTCTAAATACTCCTTCGAATCCTATTTGTTTACAAGCAATGTCTTTTTCTGTGACTCCCCAATGGTCGTCTGCGCATATCGACATTCTTGCATCTGAGATATCGTCTGTAATTTCTAGACGGCCCTCCCCATGGGCATCGATATTTCGCAGCATCAGCATGCCTAGAAGTACAACAACAACATGCAGGTGCCCATACTGTCACTATGCAAATTCCTGTATGAATCCGTACGTGCATTTACTTACGAATGACTTGATTGGTGCTATGTTTCTTGATTTAACCCATTCCAACACAAGAAAATTTTAGACTGGTCCAAATTGAAAGAAGCTGCAGACGACAATTTAAATTTGATGGAATTTTAAATTTGCCAGTAAATTGGGGTAGAAAACATTGTGGATAATGAAGAAATTGCTTGATACAAGCAATTTCTTCATTTTCCACAATGTTTTCCAAAGCTTTTTTCTTGAGGGGCGTAAAAAGGAGGGCTTGAGTTGGAATGGGTTAAATGTCTTTACTTACATTAGAAATGATAAAACATTAAAGAAAACAAATAAAACATAAATATTTCTATATTAAAGGTAGTGGTTGTTAATCATTTACAGAAAATCATATGTTTTCAATTTTTTTTAATATAAACAATTTCTAAATTTTCCACGTTGTTTCCCTGAACCCTTTTCTTGAGGGGCGTCAAAAGCAGGATTGTGTGGAAATTGGTTAATCTAGGAAATACGAAAATATCTTAATAATCGCATACTTTAAATAGCCTTAAAGTGCTACAAACCGCGACAATTTATTCCTTTACACGGTGCTGTTTCGTTGGTGAACCCCAGACAAAATCTATCAATACCCGGTACTCCGCCGTTTGAACAGGTTCGATACCTATGTTTGATGCCTCTTCCACAGGTATGCAAAGTCGAGCATGGACCCCATTCCTGCCAGCCTTCCCAACCTAAACGATAAGAAAGTGTTATACAAATGTACATACACGCGGTAGCTGTATATGTAGTTCTTTCATTTTTTTGAAAGGAACATAAAACAAAAATACAAATTGTAATCGAATAGTTTGCTAACAAAATTTGAATGGTTAAAAATAACGTACTTTTACGAAAATCAACAAACCGAAAGTTTTGTGCGAATAAATCAAGCCAAATACTTTGGAAAATGAACTTGAGATGATGGTAGGCCTGCCGTACAATTTTAAGTTATTTTGATTATTTCCTCTATACATGTGCAGGGGCATTTTTTAATATCAATTACATGTTCCAGTATGCTAGATAAACAACAGCAGCAATAAAACAGCGACAACTAAAACAAAACTAGAAAACTTTTAGCGAAAGATATGTCAATCACTCACGGGGACAGCTAAGGAGAGTGCACATCTTGTATTCCACATCCCGTCCGAAACATTTTGAGGACGAAACAGGTTTGTTGGTCACGAGGTCCATACAACTGCGCCTCCTGGTGGTGTAGCCCGTCTCACAAGTGACCGAACACGGACCCCACTCCTCCCACTCTCCCCATCCAAGGTCGTTCACTGGAAGTGTTAGTCAAAATAACGTAATAAATAGTGGTTAGTGAAAGCTATCATCCGCAATAAATGAGCTGACAAACAATATTATTTGCTAATGCTTAACCGATTCCAAAACGACAGAAGATAAGACTAGTTCAAATTCAAAGATATTACAGGAGACACTTTTTTGTTGACGAAAGCTTAAAAATCTTTGACTTTTGGCGTGGAAAAACAGTGTGGACGATTAAGAAGTTACTTGTAACAAGCAATTTCTTCATTTCCCACATTGTTTTCTTGGAGGTGCCCAAAATCGTGTTTATATGGGTTAATGTTAATGTGTATCTTCGTAAGTCGTACCTTTTCAACAATCAAAAATAGATAACTCGTCAAACATGTCTTGAAAGGAATCGCAAGTTATTTGTTCACATATTAATGAGAGAATTAGAGCGGTTTATTAAGCCTTGACTTGGCTGGTATTAAAGAATATTTAAAGTTGGCCCTATTTGATAGGCCTGTCAAGTTTTAAATCAATAGAGAATCAACATCAATTTAAATTGGACAATCAATCAACTGAATTACTGCGAAACAGAAAATTGAAAATTTACAATAAGCAAAGTAAAAAATATCATTGGTTGACTGAGTATTCATTTTTTAATATTTTCTATTAAAAAAACTTACTTTTGAGCTCACAATGTGTACCGGTCCATCCATCGGCACAGAAACAGAAATAAGTTCTCTCCATTTTGGCGTTCATGGTATCTAGGCAACGGGCACCATTTTGACACGGCTCTAGCGCGCATGGACCCAGCGCTTCCTGCAATAAGAAGTATTAACTGCCTCGATTACCGAGTGGTATAGATGCTTGCCTCGTTACATGAAGGTCACAGATTCGAGCCCCGCCGTCACCCAGGTGTGTTCGTGGACAAGACAATTATTAGGCAGTCCAGTATACCCAGCTGTAATATTGGTAGCATTTGGTTTTAGCCACTGCCTCTCTTTCAGGGACGTGAAAACATATAGTGTTCGCGACACTACAAGCTTAAAGCTTTCTTCGAAACTGAACGAAATAAATAAGTACAACCTAAACTACATGTACATGAAGTATTTCAAATGAGAGTTGTGCTTTCGTTATGTTACTATTAGCTAAGAAGGAAGAGTTTTTTTTAAACCTAGAATCTTAATCACACTGGATGAATTCGCTAAGCGGAACTATAAATAAGTGTGATTAAGTTTTTAGAATCTCACACAAATGAAAACAAACAATATTTCTTCAATTTTTATAATTTAATTCAACCAATAAAACCAAAGCAAATATTTTACTTGTTTTGAGTAAAGTTTTATAGATATACATTGTGAGCAAATATAAAAAATAGTTGCGGACTCAAAATTCCGTTCGTAGAAGTATTATAGAACTGTCAGCCAAATAAAATGTACGAATCTTGATATATGAAAAATAAAATTGAATTATTTAAAACGAACCAGTGTTTCGTCGAATCTCCTTCAAATTTGTCCACAAATTTCAAACATTCTTGGATTCAAAATAACAAATGGAGTAAATTCAATATTGAATTTTCTAACATTGATCGATCATGTCAAAAGAAATGGTTATGTAAAAGACCTACCATTTGTAACACAGTGCACCTATTTAAGTCTTTCGAAAATCGAATGAAATGAAATCACGCCGTGTATGCAAACAAAGGGTATTTATAACAAAAGACGCATTCAAAATTTTATCCAACTAAATATCTAGGAAAAACAAAATCTTTCTTGTTTCTAAAACCACTCAAAACCGTTTGCTCACACTTCTTTCATCAAATATGTATCACTTACGACACATTGAAGGACGGCTTGCAAAGCCCAGTGTATCCGACAGGAAATTCAAATTAGATATTAATCCGTCTCAAGCTGAATAAAATCCCCTATAGATTTATATTGGATTCAGAGAGCTGAAAGCACTAATTGTGTGATGATATTTATTTTAAAAATTTCTCTTATAAACAATTCTGGTTTAAAAGGGACAAGCAGGTGGTATGGACAAATGTGCAGTCTGATCTTTGTCTATACCTCCTGCCAAAAACAGGAATATTCCGGGATCAGGATAGCAAAGATTAACCACCGTTATTTTGCAAGATTGGTGGTCAGTAACATATAAAAAGAAGTTGCTTTGTGACCTAAACGTCATAGCTACAGCTTGAATAACGTGTCAGCCCACTCAACCCATTGGTGTAATGTTTTTTATCATGTTGGTAGTTGCCCGACTGTTGTTTTCGTTCAATTTTGTGTGATATGAAAATGAGGCCACGTGGTGTCGACATTCGAATGTCGTGAATTCTTGAAATAGTGCGTGATTCAACCGAACCTTAGCTAGATACCGTTAAAAAGCAACTTTTGCTAATCGAATACCATGAAGATAATATCTGGTCCACATTTTATCCTTTCCTACACAACAATTTTTTAGACTGGTCCATATTGAAAGAAGCTGCAGACGACAATTTCAAGTCAATGGAATTTTATATGTTTTCGTCTTTTGGGATAGAAAACATGAATAAGGAAGAAATTTCTCAAATTTCCACAATGTTTTCCTTTTTTTCTTGAGGGGCGTGAAAAGCAGGGATTGTGTGGGAATGGCTTAAGTATGAAATATCCAATTGGACATATTTTGGGGCATTTTGACTAATTTTCTAACCTGTGTTTTAGAACTACCGGTACCGATAGGGGTTTAGAAGCTCTACCCATATCCGATGCACCATATACCAAATGAGCTTCATAGTTAATCAAAGAATCAATCGTCCTATCAAAACCGTCATTTAGACCGAAAGTGAAATTTGAACTCCAACATTGGCCATCATTATGTGAGGCATTTTTGTTGGTTTGACGACTAGCACGTCGTAACTACAGCTAATCTAAGTTGTGGCTACGACGTTTAGGTCGCCAATCAAGCATTTCATTTCTTCTTTCATGTAACTGGTCATAAATTTCGCGTTTATTATTTAAGTAAAACTTCCTGTCGAAGCTACGAGGGCGCGTCCAGTCAATTTAAAGAGCGGAAAGTAAAAAATCTGATCAGCCATTGTTGATGCACCAGAGTATTCCTTGGCGTACATGTTAAATTGACAGATCGCTTTCACTACCCTATGACTCATCTACCCACGCCTAATGACTGGAAGTTCAACTTACGTGCCATACGGCATTTTTTGCAAAATTTATGATCACATCGAATTAACCATTGTCATGCTGAACCCGGAATATTCCTGTTTTGGCAGGAGGTATAGACAAAGATCAGACTGTTCATATGTGCAGTCTGATCTTAGTCTACACCACCTTCTTGTCCTTTTCAAGTCAGAATTTCTTTCAAGATAAGATAACAAAACACATAAAATTAGTACTTCCAGTATTTTCAGCAATTTGATTTTAATGCAATTCTGAAGAGAATTTTTTATTCAGCATGATAAGGGTTAAGAATTTGACTGGTCGACTGACTGTTTGATTGACAGAGCCGATCCGTCTGTTGTTAGGAATTTCGCACATGAGTTTCAATTGCAAATCGCGTTATATTCGTTAAAATCAAATTTGTTCAGATGCAACAGTTTTCCGATTTTTTTCACCTGCCTCTTCACAATCCCTTATCTACTTGTTTCTTATCAATATTTCGTCAAAACAGAACTTCGATGAAAGCATAGTTATGTAGGATTATAGAATGGAACTAACACTATAGTCGACTAGGATAACAACGTCATGTATTCCTTATTTATACTTCTTTACTCGAATAAATTTTACTACTTTGATATCATTTGAATTCCCGTCTCTTGTTCCTTCCATAAATCGAATTACAAAGATAATTTAAAAGAGGATTTGATAATGTACAGAAATTCGCAACGATTTTTGGGTTAATTCTCTAACTGGCTTTACGCAAAGATTTTGACTTCAAAACGGATACGGAGATGCGTTTTTATTAGAATAAAGCAACAACTTAGATACATGTAAGTATTAACATGGACTGAGGTCAGAATGACAAATCATTAGTGAGCACGTTCTTGTAGAAATCCTGTTTTCAGTCAGTTGAAGGCTACATTTTACGAAATGTTTGCAATCGTTTTGTCACCCCGAAACACATTATACTTGTTGTCTTCTTTAGCCTTATTCCTAACAACACATTTCTAGACTGGTCCAATTTCAAAGAGGTTGAAGACGACGAAACATAGTTTGTTGAATTTAAAAAAGTAATGGCCATATGCGGTAGAAAAACTATGAGAAAAGACGAAATTGCTTTTTACAAGCAATTTCCTTTTTATCACAATTTTCTTCGATCCGTAAACATGTGGGGTTGTGTGGTAATGGGTAAAAGTATGAGAATAGTGCTCCGTCCCTAATTGATTGTTAAGTAATATACATCATAGAAAGAAATATAATTGATGACAAACCTGTTCTAACGAGAAAGCATTTCGATGATGATATTCGGTACCAAAACCGGCTTCTTCAGGAACTAGACTTTCATTAAACTGTTCGTGGTCTGCGTCATTCAGCTGACAAACAAAGTCGCCAGCCTGGTAGTTGAAGGACCGACATCTGCTGGACTTCAGACATTCATATGCGCAATGAATCACCTGTTTCTTCGTAGAAAACTCTTCAAACACGTGCCCAACGAGCCTCCTACCCGGGAAGGACAGCGTCGAATTTATAGTGAATTCATACACTCTTATGTCAGACTCGCATTTAATAAATGTTGATAAATTCACTAAAGTCACTATCAATGTAAGAAATATGGTCAAGTTTTCCATATCTTATGTAAAATATTTAATTACACACACAATTCCATGCAATATCTTCGTATATCTTAAAATAGTATATACTAACACGGAAATGTCCAAAAAATAAGTAATTACGATCACTCAGAAATCCACACAATGTCTGACAGAGAGACCTAAACTACGCAGAAATTAAAGACGGCTTTGGAAATAAAAGAGAAGAAATCAAAAGAGAAGAAGAAGCACAAAGTTGTCTAATTTGACTTGAACCAGGTTTATTATTACCGATGCTTCAATATCCAGAGACATAAAAAGATTAACTGCCGCTATGGCGATACCGAAGCACACGGGTAATCAAGAGATAGGACAATAAATATTTAATCAAGGTAGGAAATTTAATTAAGATCTGGACCGTAGAATCTTTGGACAATCATCGCGTTTCGGGGGTAACTTATTGACTTGTTATCGATTCTCTTATAAATATTCATGTCCAATAGTTAGACCCTTTACGTCATTGATATCGATATATCGAAAAGGGATCACCTTGAAACGCCTACTACGTGTGACAATTGTTGGATCTCTGGCCACGCCCACCGACCTACAACAGGAAGTTCAACTTGTATATAAAACGGTGTAATTTTGCAAAATAGTATTTATAATCAAAATAAAAAACGTTGGTTTGCGACCTAAACGTGGAAGTTTAAAGCGCCCAAACTAACACAATGCTTATCAATAATGTCAGAGTTCAAAATCCACCAATTAGTGTTGTGATTAGTCGATTGGTTCTTTGATTTCAATATACCTAAAACATTGAAAGAAACACTCGGGAAAAAAATCACACGAAAAAAATTCAACGCGGATGTGGGGTTAACACTAGAAAATACAAAACATAATTACATGTTGAAAACACAACACTAGATATCATATTGTTTTTCTTGGATTGCTTTTTTTTTCACTTTGTCAAAATGTGTATTATGTTTTAATGTCTTTTATTAAGGTGATAATGAACTAATCATATGAAAATTACTCTTGTTTTAAGCAACTTCTTCTTTTACCACAATGCTTCCTTTACTTCAGTACACGTTTCCAGGTTCATTTGAAAGTATCAGATACGGATTTTTTTTTGTAGTGTCCGATTTTGTCTGTGAGGAATGTATATACTTTACTAGGAATACCTATAGGCATATAATAAAACTATTTGCTCCCGTTTTTTCTACTTATTATCCAATAAGAATAGATGACTTTTCTTAACCCATGTCTGCATAATCCCGCTTTTTGACGCCCTTCGGGAAAATGGAGTTCGGAAATCATTATGGAAATGAAGCAATTTCTTCATTTCCCGCAATATTTTCCACCCCAAAAGACGAAAAATAATATATGTGTGTGTATGAAAAGTTCACCAGCTTTATATTGTCGTTTGCAACCTCTTTCCCTTTGAGGGATAAAATGACATTTTCGATCTTTTCACATACTTTTTAACGTTTTTAAAAATTAAAGTTCTGAAAGTATTGTAAGCTAGCAAAGCATTGTTTTGTTAAGTAATCTTCTTTGCCATTTGTGGGTTAGAAAACATCGTGGACACTGAAGAAATTGCTTGTTACAAGCAATTTCTTCACTGTCCACAATGTTTTCCAAAGCCTTTTTTGAGATTCTTTAAAAGCGGGATTGAATGGGAATGGGTTGTTTAACATGCTTTAAAGGCGTTCTTTATAATGTTAATAAAGCTAATTGATGTTGCTAATCATTTTGAACACAAATGCTCCAGTGAGCTTAAATTACCTAGAAGATGAACTTGCAGGCAGAGTCTGCAATATTCATGAAATACACGAGAACTGCTTTTTTTGGCGTAGACAATCAACGGATTTGTTGGTTAAGCCTCCAGTGGCAGTTTGCACTCAATGAACTCTGAGAAGACCTCACATTTTTGTCTGTTAATTTTTGATCTCATCTGATTAGAGGCTCAGCTGGCATATCAAAGGCATTGTCAGACGATAAAGCCTAGGACAGATTTAAATGTTAAGTAATTGCAGGCGATAATTTGAATTGGAGTCAAATAGGACATAAATCACCTCAATCATAGAGAATATATTGTAAAAGGAAACAACACGGACAATCTTTTTTTGTTTTCACAAGACCTTCTTGGTTATACAGTGTTCTCAGAAGTTGATAGGGTTCTAGAAGGATTATTATAACTCACCCAACGGATGTTTTTAGTGCAAGAGCGAAAGATAGAATTTAAAATCTGTTTACAATGCTTAAAGTTTTGACCTTTGGATACCTTAACCCATTCCAACTCAATCCCTCCTTTTTACGCCCCTCAACGAAAAAGCTTCGGAAAACATTGTGGAAAATGAAGAAATTGCTTGGATCAAGCAATTTCTTCATTATCCACAATGTTTTCTATCCAAAAAGTCAAAGAAAATTTAAATTCCACCAACTTGAAAATATCGTCTGTAGCTCCTTTCAATTTAGACCAGTCTAAAATTTTGTTGAGTTGGAATGGGTTAACCCTTACCACGAAATTTCGTGGTGAGTAGGTGTGGCCAAGGATCCGTCATCAGAAACAATGTGGAACATCGCAAAATTAGAGGACCTTTTAAGGAACTGCAGACAGATAACATTGGTCTTTTCTTAACTTTATATAGCCATGTTATAGCCGTATATAACCATGTTTAACCTTGTGAAAAATTTCGGATAAATTTCTCTTTTGAAACGGCATTTACAGTTTTTGAGTTTTTTTTTTTGTTTTGTTTTTTTTTACTGTACAATCTCGCATGGATCGAATAAGTCAAATAGGGCTGGTATTCTAAAATGGATGTATAGTTAGGTAGAATGACCATCCTACATTCAGAAAACCTACTAGGATGAAAAGGGTCTACCCTAGTCCGCATGTACAGTCCGCGCTGTCTGATTAGAATAAACGTGTTTCGCACTTCACAGAACAGAACAGAATTTTACTTTTTGAGGTTTACAAGGTACATAATCATAATACATTCAGATGTAAATAAATATCATCACTTGTATTTACAAACAACTGCAACAACAACAACAACAACAGCAACAACCAGAACAATAACAAACCCCTAAAACACAAACGAACTAAACAATAAACAGAGCAATAAAAATGTATATTTCATATCAATTTCAGGAAATAATATAGAGAGAAAGAAAAAATATCATACGGAATAACAGTAGAGGGTGACCCTACGGTTAAGTTTGTAATGCGTTGGGTAGTTAGTTCCATTTTCGCTTGACCGACAATATTTCTATAAAAAAGATATTTTGGTGAAAATTTGATATTTAGTCGATGCGCGTGCAAAATACCGTAGCCACAGATTAATTTAAGCTGTAGTTACAACATTTTGCACGCTTTGTACTTTTTAAATCAGCTCGTATTAAATGTCACTTTACGAGACAGTAAATAGTTTCACACACTATTCCTGTTTGGTTTATTAGACGTTATAAGACAGTGGAGATGTATAAATTCTATGTTATTTCAAAGCGGATATGAAGTCTAGAATCTATTACTCCGTTTCTTTTCCTTTCACCCCAAAAACCTCCTTAAATCATCGGTCGCAGACGGAAATAGAGGCGAAAACGAAAAATAGGAATTTTCATAGCAAACGAGAATCTATTTGAATCTTTTTGAACTTTTGTCCTTATTTGTACTTTATCAGTGTCTTTTTTGGTGAAACTAAAACTCGCGGGGATATTTCTTTTATTTGGCGACGAGACTTATCTCACCAAAGCATGAATGAACTGGCGCTAGAGGATTCTGGTGGGCAAACGTTAATCCTTTCCTGTTCAATCCCTGGTTTTTACGTCCTTGTGTTTCTATACCTGAGAAAACATTGTTTGAAAAGAAGAAATTGCTTGTGACAAGCAATTTCTTCTTTTTCCACAATATTTTCTACTCTGCAGGCAGGCTAATTTTCAAATTACTCTCACTTTTCATTGTCGTCTTCAACTTCTTTGAATTTGAACAAGTTTAAAATTTTGAAAATCAGGATCAACTGACTGAACTTACCAGTAATGAATTCAATAAAACTCGTATAAAAATCAATAAAAAGGAATACCCCAAAATATTTTTTTTATATTTGGAATAAATAAAGAAAACAAATGTTGCAGGTATGTGAATGGTTGATAATTGTCAGAAAGTCAAATACGTGACTGCTGCGGTATAATACTACATTCTTTCAAACAGGAGTCTCTTTTGTGAAAACAAAACTGTGACCGATAGGGTCCCGAGTCCTAGAACCTGCACGTTGTTAATCAATTAACCCTTTCCTGTTCAATCCCTGGTACACCCTTGTAAATTTTTAAAGAAGAAAACTTTTGTGGACAACGAAGAAATCGCTTGTAACAAGCAATTTCTTCTTTTTCCACAATATTTTCTACCCTACTGAATGATTATTTTTCAAATTAATTCCACTTTCAATTTTCTTTGAGTTTGGACCTGTCTATTAATGTGAAAAGCAGGATTGGATTAAGCTTTGGTATTTCGATCGTTGCACTTACAATGTCTATATTTGAACAGTATGTGAACAAACAAGATCGTCTGGAATAGAGATTATAATAATACTCGTTAACCTTTTACAAGACGAGTAATATGCACAACTGTCCGTATTGATGAAAAAGTTTAAGAAATGAAGAAATTGTCTGTCATCATCAATTTCTCTATTTTCCTCAATATTTTCTAAAGCTTGTTTGTTTCGGGTGGGTGAACACATACACCTACACACTCACACATACACCCACCAACCGCACACACACAAACACATACACACATTCAAACGCCCACACACGTAGACACAGAGAGAGAGAGAGAGAGAGAGAGAGAGAGAGAGAGAGAGAGAGAGAGAGAGAGAGAGAGAGAGAGAGAGAGAGAAGAGAGAGAGAGAGAGAGAGAGAGAGAGAGAGAGAGAGAGAGAGAGAGAGAGAGAGGAGAGAGAGAGAGAGAGATGAGAGAGAGAGAGAGAGAGAGAGAGAGAGAGAGAGAGAGAGAGAGAGAGAGAGAGAGAGAGAGAGAGAGAGAGAGAGAGAGAGAGGAAAGAGAGAAAGAGAGAGAGAGAGAGAGGAGAGAGAGAAAAAGAGAGAGAGAGAGAGAGAGAGAGATAGATAGATAGATAGATTTTTATTGACTTATACAATTACATGTATCTCGTCATACACAATAATTTAACAATTATACAATTTACTTTCGGTAGAAATGATAGATGAAAGATAGTAACTCTGATTTGCACGTTTGATTAACAATAGCTTTTATCATGATGGCTATATATATACCCATATACACACATATACATATATACATATACACATACACATATATATGCACGTGTGTGAGTGCGCATACATATATCGTGGAGAGCGAAACAGGTTGAAATATATACTCAATACATGTCTGTTGTTTTCAAACGTTCAGTATCAGAAATGAAATAAAACATATGAAATAAAACAAAATGACAAATGTACTGAGCAGTAAAAGTGTATCGAATAACTACATCTTAAGTAATACTTAATAATTCAATATCACGTATTTAGTATAGTCCTGCGTCGGTCGAATGCCATTTTTAAGTATTTACTAAGTCGTACTAGAGTTGTTCTGTGTGTACTATTTAAAAGTTGTATCAATTTGGAAGAAGTAGGGTTTTTGTAGAAGTAGGGTTTAATGAATTTTGTTCTGATATCAGAAAATAGATTGCAAACGAAAACAAAGTGGAACTCGTCTTCTAATTGGCCTGATTGACAACATGGGCATATTCGTTCTGACCTAGGGATTCTATTATTTCCATATCTTCCGGTTTCTATTCTTAAGCTATGTGATGAGGTTCTAATTCTGGAGAGTTGTATTCGTTGTGCTTTAGGAATATTCTTTTCAAGATACAAACTTATTTCAAAAGAAGGCTTTATGAACTTATATAAAATAGAAAGTACACTACTTTTCTCGATATCGCTAAACCACTTCTGTAAATATATATCTTGAGCTCGTCTTTTAAATAACAACGTGAAACTTTTAAGATCGTAATTTGTGGGGTTTTCCCAAACATCTCCAAAGCCATGTGAAAATAAGATTTCTTTTAATTTAGTAATCCAGTTAGTTTTGCCTTTTAAATCATCGATGAATGAAGTATCGTAAATCGTTTTCAATAATATATTATCTGTTGACAATAATTTTGACCAATATTTGATTATTTGTACATATCTATTTATAAAAATAGGGTATCTACCCAATTCGCCGTATACCGTTGCATTAGAGCAACTTCTTTTAACCCCCAAAATGGCCTTACAAAATTTTGTATGCAGTCTCTCAAAATCTTTTGATTTAGTGAAGCCCCAAACGGGACATCCATAATTTAAAATGGAGCCAACAAAGGCATCAAAAAGGTTTAAAGAGATACGCGTGTTAACTTGGTATTTATTGATATTACGCAAAAGAACATACATCGCTTTCGATGCTTTTCCGATTAGATATTGATTATTAAGCTCAAAACTGCCAGTGTAATTAAAAATGACCCCTAAATAAGTAAAATCGTTGACGGTTTCTATTGGATCTCCATTGTAAGTCCATTTTTCATTTTGTTTCAAACCACCCCTTTTTCTAAAAACAATTATTTTAGTTTTTTCTATATTGACCTTCATACCCCAATTTGAGCAATATTTGGAAAGATTATTAAGTCTTGTTTGGAGGTCATTTACGGAGTTACCAATAACGACCATGTCGTCAGCAAATAACAAAATTATCAGACATACGTCATAAAAATTGATACCACAGTTTGGCTCGTCCTGTAAAAATAGTTCTATGTCTTCTATAAAGAGGGCATATAACACAGGGGAGTTTATTTGGCCCTGTCTTAGACCTACTGAAATATTGAAAAAACACGAAATATCATTACCACATTTTACACACGATTTTACTATGTCATACATAGATTTAAAGATACGAAGGATTTTCCCATCTAATCCTTGTTTAAATAACTTATACCATAAAGCATTTCTATATATAGAATCGAACGCCTTTTGAAAATCGACAAAGGCACAGTATAAACGCTGATTTTTATTAAGAACATGATCGATTAAATTTGATAAAACAAAAATAGCATCAGTAGTGCAGCTTCCTTTTTTAAAACCGAATTGCGAATCGGATACCTTACATTGTTCGTTACACCAATTATGTACCCGCTCATTTAAAACACTGACGAATAATTTACCAAGGCAGCTAACCAGGGTAATCCTGAGAGAGAGAGAGAGAGAGAGAGAGAGAGAGAAAGAGTGAGACATAGAGAGAGACAGATAGAGAGAAAGAGTGAGACATAGAGAGAGACAGATAGAGAGACAGGTAGAGAAAACAGAAAAAACATATTTCAGGTATATAGAAACTTAGCTGACCATTCGAAAATATTGATGATTATTTAAGTACAATGAGAAGTCAATAGGTAGATATTTAGAACCTAAGAATAGCGTAAATTAATAATGAGAGAAAAGCAAATAAATTGGACATCACATTATTTATTTACCAGTTTGTTGCGTGATTATCGTTTTCAAACTCTTTACAGATAATGGACTCTGCCAAAAAAGATAAACGATTTAGTACATTACCGGCCGACAAAATTTAAGACTGGTTGAAATTGAAAGAAGCTGCTGACGATATTTCAAATAGTGCTAAATTGGAAAAGAAGCGATAAATGAGGCGGAAAAGACTGAGAGAAAAGGAGAAATGATTTGTCACAATTACATGTATTTGTTTCCTTTCCCACGTTTCCACGCTCGCATTTCTTCAGGGTATCAAAAAGCGTCATTGTGTGGTAATTTGCTAAAATAAGTAGACTATTAAATGGGTGAAAAAAATAAACGATTACATGATTATAAAATGAATAACAATATAAATAGTTAGATAAGTACACGAATGAACAGACCGATTAATTTAGAATAAACAAAACTAAACAACATTAACAAAAAAAAAAAAAAAAAAAAAAAGCTACACTTCCCTAAAAATTGGTCAAAGAAATAGACAAAGAGGTGGTTACCAAAATAAAAGATGGATAATAGTTATCTGTTTGGGTGTAGGATCAATTTAACTAATCCCACAAGCTTTTAGACTAGTTTAAACTAAAATACGTTGCAGACGACAATTTAAAGTTTATAATCTTTTAAAAATTTCAAACTTCAAATGAAGAAATTGCTTGTCACGTGCAATTTCTTCATTTTCAACGATGTTTTCCGGATTTCTTTTCTGGGCGTCAAAAGGCGTCATTGTGTGGAATGGGTTAACTTTCATTAAGTGCTCAAAGAAGAGTCTAGGGAAACTAAATTTCTATAGTCGGGGTTAAAATTAGGTAGTAACAATTAAATTCCTTAGATAGATATTCTTGACGAAAAAAAGTTTAGGCCACTTAATGAAATCATGCATTTGATTTGTATGTTGTTGTTTTTTAAAGGAATGTTCCCTGGACTCCCTTCAGATACCTTTCAAGAGAGCATGATCGGATAAAGTCGTGGCTTTTTAAGTTAAGCTTATCAGCACTTTATGATACTCCTGGAAATCTAAATATTTATGCTTCTATAAAAGCACTCATTTTATTTCAAAAAGGTTTTCAGTTCGAATTCTCATTTGGTAGACTTCTAACTGATTCACTGAAGATTTCTTTCAGATGTTTAGTATGGTTTTTGGACCATGAATATATCATTAATTATACCATTTCGTATAAAAAAAAACTTAAAATTGTTTCCCCCCTAAAAGGTTTGGATGTTGCTGCTGTAGTTCTAATGGTCGGTAACTTATACATGTAGCAAAGTTCACTCCAAAGGCTTTTGCAAAGTGGAGAAGAGCAGTATATGAGTCAAATTGAGTTGCTGTAGTTTTCCATGAATCATCGGACGAAAATGCATTTAGTGAAATAACTCTCGCTATTAAAAGCGTTTGTGTATTTCTTCATTTGTAACATTGGTCATGATTTCATTCCTAATGAGTAATTGTATTTTTTGTTATTATTCATTTGCTACTGTTTGGTAACTAGTAATTGCGAAATGCCAAAAGATTACAGTCTAAAACTTTTATCATCTCATCATTTCTCTACCTTGTTTGTTTGTTTCAAATACCTGACATTAGAAAAGTAAGCTAACGAATTGAAACCATAACAAAATAAAACAATAATAAATTGATGAATGCTTTGAAGATCAGCTTCATCTTCAAAATATTTTCAAAGTATTTTCCAAATTAAATCATTATTTCCAATGAATTTGACTTATGTGGATAAGGAATACCTTGACTGGAATCGAAAAAACGTTGTAATTCGACAAAAGGACACTTATAGCCCAAATGGACCGGGTGTTTGCTATAACATTTGAATATATTGTAAAATATGTATCATTGTAATTTCACACATGTCACTATAATAGAATATTTACTTCTTATTTCTTCTTGTAGCTAATTTGTTTAAATATCTAGATCACATTAAATCTTCCAAGAAAGATCTGATATGAGAAGCATATGAATTATCAATTAATGAGAGGCGTTTATTCATGGGTTAATTCCATTAAAAGCATTCTGTATTTCTTAGACTGACATTAAACATGGAAACACACATACGTCAAAAACAATAGTAAATAGAAATGTTATTATAATTGGGTGAACATTCAATATAATTGACCTATCCCCTATCCTGCCCAATTACCACGCCAAACAGGAAGTTACACTTCGATATTTATCGACGTTATACAAAAATTATGGCCAGCAACATGTAACAAAAAAGTAACATGATTGGTTGGCGACCCAAACGTCGTGACTACAGCTTGAACAAGCTTTAGTTACGACGTTTAAGTCTCCTAACCAACAAAATTGTTTTACAAGAATGGCGGCCAATGTTGGAGTTCAAGTTTCACCCCTGGTGTAAAGGAATGATTTGATTGGTCAAGTTCTTTGATTGACGACCGCGATTGGTCAACCATGGCAACTCAGTAAGAACATAATCATTTTTCAAATATAACTTAAATATGAAAAATGTTTTATAATTTGGCAGCATACTTCTAGAGGCTTGAAGAAAAACGATATCATAATAAGACTATCAGTGTTAAAATAAACCGCGCAGTCATGGTGTTGAAGATACATTTTTACTGCGATGTCGAGCATTGGAAAATGCAAGAAAACATGAACTTACTGGAATTTACAAGAAACATAATAATATTGCAGATCAAAGTGACAAAGATAAATTTATTTGGTTCACGTCTGCTAAGGAAAGTAATATTACTTCATCTGATATCGTGGCTTCTGTCATCTATGAAGAGATGAATGATTGAAAATATGACTAACATAAATTCACTTTTTCACGCCCTTCAAGTAAAGGAAGCTTCGAAAAACATCGTTCAAAAATCAATTTCTACATGATTCACAATATTTTCTACCCAAAAGGTAAAGAGTTTCATATTTTACCAACTGTAAGATATTGTATGCACCTTTAAAGAATTTGGACAGGTCTAAAATTTGCTATCTGGTAACTGGTAAGCATTATATCTACTCTTCGCTGGTTTATTTTGTTTGGCTTGATTTGTCTTTTCACAAATTTATCACATACGAAATAAAAATCGATCTATATCAGAACCTTCTTTTAATCCATTCCCACACGAGAAAATTTTAGAACTGAAAGAACATGCAGACGACAATTTTAGTTTGATAAAATTCTAAAATTCTTTGTCTTTTTGGGAAGAAAACATTGTGGACATTGAAGAAATTGCTTGAAATTTTAGACTAGTCCAAATTGAAAGAACATGCAGACGACAATTTTACTTTGATGAAATTCTAAAATTCTTTGTCTTTTGGGGAAGAAAACATTGTGGACATTGAAAAAATTGCTTAAATCAAGCAATTTCTTCGATGTCCACAATGTTTTCCAAAGTTATTTTCTTAAGGAGCGTAAAAAGGAGGGATTGTGTGGGAATGGGTTAATAGAAATTATGCGTTTTTCCTATCAGAGGTATGTATATTATCGTACTTTCCGAAGGGTCCCGAGATGTTACAAGAATTTAGAAATCACTTGACTGTTCCGTGCTGTATTACGGAAAGAGCCGTGATTGTTTATTTGATTTTATCGTTATTTTTTTCTGCCTTGTTTTGTCGTTATTCTTGAATATAATGTTAGGCGTTTTATTGTTTACTTAAGAGATGAAGAGAATATTTTTTGTTTTCATGGAGGTATGAACCGAAAAACCTAATCACACTGTATGAATACGCGAAGCGGATTCATACATTGTGTGATTAGGTTTTTGGGTTCATACCTCCATGAAAATAAAAAAAATTCTCTTCATTTCTTATAATTTAATAGCATCGAGCGAAAAATGCAACAACTTAACAAATTTTGATACCTTTTTGTAGTGGACTATTTTGTGCGGAAGCATTCTAAATGGCTGCGTACTCAAAATTTTGTTCATGGAGGTATGAATTAAATTTTTCGACCAATCAGAACACTCGTTTTTGATAGACGAAACTAACAATTAAATTATAAGAAAAACATGTAGATTAGCCGAGTTTTTGGACTCATTCAGCATGGCGAGCCCGTGTCCATAGCAGTGGTAGCGCGTTGGACTCTTAGTCATGGGGTTTCGTAAACCTAAGTGGGATCAGCAGCTGGGGGCTCAGAAGTAGTGGTAGTACAGGTGTGAGAAATACCAGGAATCCATAATATGACTGAAATGTTGTTAAAAGTGGCGTTAAATTCCATTAAATCAACCAATTAATCTGCATGGCGTAGCAATCACGAACGCCTTCTTCTTGAAACATTTTCGATCCGTCCCGTAGAAATTGACCGACTGTAAAATGCGAAAGGTATCGACCCTGGTCAGATTGCCCTTATCGCCCTTGTCAGAATTTCTGAATCTGTACTGACTTTTCTTTCCTGCTATTTATTTATTTTCTGTTATATTGTTCAAATCTTTGTTCGCAGCGGTCTGATGGGGTCTCTTTTCGCTCGCAGGTTCAAATTTTATTTGTTTTAAAAAGCAATGCAACTTTATTAAAGCTGTAGTTACGACATTTTGCTGGCACACCGACGAAAGGCTTTGCAGTCTTGACGAATAAGTTATTTGAAATAATAAATTGAACTAGGTTGTCTATTTACATTTGACGAATCTCAGGCAGCGCTCAATGACCTCCGAAAGGAAATTCGACTTAGATATTAAACAACGTCATTTTGCGAAATTTATGGCCAGTAACGTGTAAGAAAAAGATGAAATGGTCGGATGGTGACCCAAACGTCGTAACTACAGTCGGAATGATCAGTAGTAACAACGTTTAAAGCACAAAAAATACCCAAGAGTTCAAAGTTTACTTCCTGTCTAAATGAATGATTTAGGTCTAAATAAATAATTGGTTAGTCGATTTTTTGACTGACAGTCGCGATCTGTTAATTAGACACAGGTTAAAAAGTTTCTATGCACGTATTTAAAGTTTGAGGGCGGAGCAGGAACTTTGGTGCAAGCGCATGGAAACGATCAAGCCTTGGTCTAATTACCAGTATCTGGTCCTGCCCTATAGTCCTTCTTCAGTTGTCCCCTCCCATTGAATCCAACAGGAAGTTCCAATTATTCTACAACATTTATGGCCAGTAGCATGCAAAAGAAAGAGAATGGCTGGTTGGCCAGCAAAACGTCGTAACTACAACTTGAATAAGCTGTAGTTACGACATTTAATTCGCTAACCATAAAAAAGCTTAACATAAATGGCGACCAATGTCTGAGTTCAAATTCCACCTCCGATCAAAATGATTATTTATCGGTCGTTTTATCTTTGATTGACAGCCGTGTTTGGTCAGTTCCAAATAGACAACATAGTAAACCCTTGTCATGCTGCATAAATCACCTTACTGAATTGCTATAAAATCAAAGTACTGAAAGCACTGATAGAACTTGTTGTTCAATAATCAATATTTTTCTTAGAAATCAATTTCATAAAGAACTCTGGCAGGAAAATTACAAGCAGGAGGTTTAGACTAAGATCAGACTGCACTTATGAGCAGGCTGATCTTGGTCTACACCTCCTGCCAAAAATTTTAGAATGAATAGGTCACGTTTTCATGTATTGACAAGCGATCAATTGCGCATGCATCATGAATTCGACAGCCGTGTATTTATATATAAATGTTTAAGCTTTGTTTGATCAAATTTGTTTAACGCCACTTTAACAATCTTTTAGTCACACTACGGTCATATTAAGGTGACGTTTACTCATTCATGGGCTCCCTGGGTATAATCAATACAAGTCTAGGGCTGTTAAAGATTTTCTGTTCAATTCCTGGTCTTTATGTCCCCGTGAATTCATAATTAAGAAAATATTGTAGAAAAAGAAGACATTACTTTTTACAATCAATTTCTGTTTTTTTCCACAATATTTCCTACCCTACTGAATAGTTATTTCTCAAATTAAATCAAAATTAAAATCTCATCTGCAAAACCTTTGAATTTGGATAGGTCTACAAATTTTGCAAAACAGAAAAGGGATAAACGTCTTTCCCAAAGACATTATCCTCGTGACTAGCGGCGCGAACGGTATTCTAGCCCACAGCCTTATTCATAGATTACCAGTTCGTCACCCTAACTTTAGAACAGCAAAGGAACCAACAAATTTTACCAGTTACTAGACGACAAAACTACAACCCTTGTCATACTGAAATATAAATCCACGAGAGATTTGCATCAAAATCAAAGGGCTGAAAACAATGGAAGCACCAAATCATGGTTCAATATTTATCATGAAAAATATCTTATAAACAATTCGGGCTTAAGCGGACAAGCACATGGTATAGACTAAGATCAGACTTCACATATGTGCAGGCTGATCTTTGTCTATACCTCCTGCTAAAGCAGGACTATTCCGGGTTCAGCATGACAAGGGTCAAACTAGTCCATATTGAAAGAAGTTGTAGACGACATTTAAAATGGGCTAAAATTTGAACATACTTGCAAAAAGGGTAGAAAAATGAGACAAAAGGAGTAAATATTTGTGACAACCAATTTGTCATTTTCCAACAAGGTTTGCCATGGACATATTCTTTCAGGGCGTCAAAAATTGTATTGTGTCGTAATAGGTTAATCAGCACCTGATAGCTAAGATGGGTCATGCTATTTGTTTCTTGGTAAACCCAGTACCACATGACAAAATCTTGGATTCTTCCAAATTTAAAGAAATTACAGACGACAATTCCAAGTTTATAGAATTTCAAATATATCAGTTTTCTGGGTAGAAAATAAGGAGGATAATGAAGAAATTGCTTCTAACAAGCAATTTCTGCATTTTCCGGATTGTTTTCCTGAACTTCTTTCTTTTTTTGGGGGTGGGGGGAGCGGAATTGTGTGAGAATGGGTTTATTTAAGTGATATAATGGATCATGTTAAGATGATTATATCCCAATCGCGTAGTGGTATAAAACACTGAAAAAAAAAAAAAAAACTTCTAACTTTTCAAGGGTCATCACGTGGGATCACTTCTCGGAAATTAAAACCGCCACTTCTACAGAAATTGCAAGTCGATTTATCTTGCAACAATTTGTCTTCATGACAAGCATTGCTGATGAGTTTGTGATCTGGGGATTGGATTGATAGATTTACTGATATATAGATAAATCACTTAAAACCAGGATAAAACCCTGTATAGAATTAATTCGAGAAGAATTTGTTTTAAACTATTTCTGTTGGACAGAAGATCTAGCTTTCATATTTTCATGTCGGATATTTATGAAATTTAACCCTTGTAATGTTGAACCCGAAATATTCCTGCTTTTGAAGGCGGTATAGACTAAGATCAGCCTGCAATTATGTGCTGCCTGATCTTAGTCTACACCTCCTGTTTGGCTCATTTAAGTCCGAGTTGTTTATCAAATTTTATGCATAAACAAATATTGATATACCAGATGAAAGGCCGATAAGAAGATCTATCGATCCATTACGGGGTTTTCAAAACAAGGTAGTATATCAGATATTCGAAACACAGAAATGAATAATATGCCTAACAATTTGTCACTTTGTCATAATACACAGAAAAGAGAAGGTTGAAATTAATTCTAAACAAATAGATTCTCATTTGTAAATTTCATCTATCTATTTTAGAAAGCATCAAGTGATAAACTAGTGAGAAATCTTGATAATTCACTGAAAAACATTTAGAAAAATTTATAAAAATGTATTTCATCCGTCATCATAGAAAACCTGTCTTATTATAGAATTAAACTAAACTAACTAAATATTTCTTTTTTATTTTCAAGTCTTAAAATAAACAAACGGAATTTAAAAAATAAAAAAAGAAATATCTTGAAAAAAGATAACTAGTGAATTACTAGAGGACGACTATTTTCGTAATAAGGTTTAAAAAAACCAGACGGCAAAATTTTAGACTGGCCCAAATTGAGAGGAGTTCAAGACAGTTAGTGGATAATGTAGAAATTGCTTATATCAATCAATCAATCAATCAATCAATCAATCAATCAATCCATCAATCCATCCATCCATCCATCAATCAATCAATCAATCTATCAAGCAATCAATCAATCAAACAATCAATCAATCAATAAATCAATCAATTGACTTATCAATCGATCAATCGATCAATATATTCATCCATCCAATTATCCATACATTGCCTGTTTTTCAAATTTTCAGTTTAAATGAGTCTAATTTGAAAAATAAACAACATCAAGGTAGAAAATATCGTGGGAAAATAAGAAAATACTTTTACAAGCAACTTCTTCTTTTCTTATGATATTTTCTTGAATATAAAATCACAATGGCGAACAAATAACGGATTTTGCAGGAAATGATGAACTATTTTTACTATGGGCGATACTGGTAATCTCGCAAAGCTCTTTATCGAGCTCGGAATATAGCACTACCACAAGGGACCTCGATTTAACGTCTTATCCGAAAGACAATTTGTTTGGTCTTCCCCGGGCTCGAACTCGTGCTCTACTAAATGAGTTTAACAAGGACATCGGTATGGTCGAGCGCTAAGAAACTTATTGTCAATGACGAAATCAAACATTAAGGGTCTGGCAAAAATACACAAGTAATCAGCTTTTGTGGAATACCTACCCAAAATGACACACAAACACACGTTTTCTTTTCTTCATTTAGGACACTCTAGAAACAACACTTTTCCTGGTGATAACAACAAAATCAACAACAGTAAATTAATGAAAAAAAAAAAAAAAAAGATGAATAAATAAAAAGATAACAAGTAACATAATTCAGGCATTGATATATGGTTAACGGATTAACCCTTTTACAACTAAATAACACTTATAGACTCACACAAGAATAAAAAAAAGCTTCTGAAAACATTGTGGAAAATGAAGAAATTGCTTATTTACAAGGTATTTCCTCTTATCCACAATGTTTTCTAACCGGAAGGTAAAAAAAAAAAAAAAAAAAAAAAAAAAAGAAGAAGAAAAAAGGAAATAAGAAAATAAATAAAAATAAAAACTTCGTGTTTGAAAGCGTTGTCTTCAACTCCTTTCAATTTGGACCAGCCTCAATTTTTGCCATCTGGTAATGAGTTGAAAGATTAGTCCATCGACTTTTGATTGACAGAGGCGTAAACCACGTGACGTGGCGTTTTTGGTTTCATCGGTTCCGAGAAATCGAGGTTTCACGTTTTTATTTTTCAAATTATCACATACGTTATGGTATCAATTCTTTCTCGAAAACAATTACAATCGTTTTTATTGCCTCGAGAGACAATAAGTATGAAATATATAGCCCAATACCGAAAACCAAATACTTGGGTAGATTCTGACATCGTTTTTGTCGATCAAATAACACGGTTTTTCTGAAAATTGACCAAACGCTGGCCCTGCCCACTTACTCTTTTGGGGACGCCCACTGACTTCCACAGGAAGTTCCGCTCGATTCTTTACGGCGTTATTTTGCGAAAATTATGGCATGTAGCCTGTTACAAATAAGTAGAATGGTTGATTTGCGACATAAATCTCGTAACTTCAGCTTGAACAATCCATCTAATCATCTTATTTTTTTACATGTTGCTGTCCAATAACGCCGTCATATGTCGGAGTAGAACTTCCTATCGGAGCTCAGTGGGCGGGGCCAGCGATCCGTCATTTCAATAGCCATGGCAAAGATCGATTAAATTTACTGTCAGTTCCTTATGATTTAATTCCATTCGTTTCTATCAAGATTATAGCAAACTGATTGACTGAAACCCCCTCGAAATAAATATGTACATAACTATTTTATATGTTTGTGCACAAAACACTTTATCGTGTAGGAAAGGGTTAACGGCATATTTTGATAAACATACCTTTATTGTATGAAATGATCTGAAATGGAGCGAAAATATTTTCATAATACAGAATGAAACTAAAAAGATTATCATACTTGTATATCTATATAAACCCCCGCTTCGCGGTTTCACGCAGTGTGATTAATCTTAATTTTATTCAACTAAATTACGACAACAACAACAACAGCAGCAGCAGCAACAACAGCAACATTGTCTTAATCATCTGATGATTTGGCCTTGAATTGACTCTGTGTAGTTTTGTTTTTTGCTACACGAGAATAGCTGGGAATAGCTGAAAATGTTGCCTAACAACAACAACTTTTTTTTTGAAAAGTATATGTAATTGTTTTACCCCATTTTCCCATGAATAAGTGGTGTTCTTCCAGGCGCTTTTTAAAAATCCTAAATGACAATCGCGCCATTTATGGATTATAAGGTAACGATATTTTGATACATTTATTAATATCCCAGACATATTTCACCCCTGGGTATAAGATTCTAAGTAGTGAAGAGTGAACAAGAAATTTGGAAAACAAAAGATTTATAATCGAGACAAGCTGGTCTAGATTTAAACTCATTACAGTCAATCTTGCTTAAGCGACCACCTCTATTAAGCGACCATTTTCAGTTAGCGACCGGTATCAAAGCCACCCTCCAAAACAAAGAATGTTAGTCTATTGATTATTTGATTGGCCACCGCGATCCGTCAATTGACCAATCGCGGCGATTAATCAAGGAATATATCGACCAATCAAATTTTGCATTGAGCCCGGTATTGAGATTTAAACTCCGATATAGGCCGCCATTTGTGAGACACATTTCGTTGGTTGGCGACTTAAACGTCGTAACTACAGCTTATTTAAGCTGTAGTAGCGACGTTTAGGTCGCTAACTAACGATTCTACTGTTTATTACATGCTACTGACAATAAGTTTTGCAAAATAACGCCGTTTTAAATGGAAGCGGGACTTCCTGTTTTGAGTCAGTGGGCGTTGCAAAAGGAGGAAGCGGACGACCAATCTCTGGCCCCGCCTGGGTACCTCGTTGGCCACGGCAACCGACTCTAACAGGAAGTCCCGCTCCGATTTTTAACGGAGTTGTTTTGAAAAATTTATGGCCAGTTTGCTGTAACAAAAAAGTAAATTGGTTGGTTGGTGACCTAAACATCGTAACTACAGCTTGAATAAGCTGTAGTTTCGACGTTTAAATCGCAAAACCAACAATAAAAGTAAACAAAATGGCGCCAATGTTTGAGTTGATTAGTTCAGGTCCTGGCTGAATAAATGATTTGATTGGTCTGTTTATTCCTTGATTGACAATCGCGATTGGTCAATTGTAACTGTGGTATGAACCTTCACATTTTTGTAAAGAACAGAAACTTTCAGTTAATAGCTATCCATAGAGTACACTGTGCAGACTTTGATCAGACTATGCGCTCATGTAAAATTGTTTGAAATGTAACGGATATGCTCATAAACGACGTTTCGCGGCTGTCAATCAAGGAATCAACTGACCAATCAATCATTTATTCAGCTGCACTTTCAACTTCGACATTGGCCGCCATTTTTAACCCCTTTTTGGTTTTGCGACTAAAATGTCGTAACTACAGCTAAGGCCGCCAACCAACTATTCTACTTTTTTGTTTTGTTACATGCTACTGGCCATAGATTCTGCAAAATAAAAAATCGAAGCGGGACTTCATATTAGAGTCAATGGGTTAGCCAATGGAGTAAATGGGCGGGGCCAGCGTTTGGATAATTGTTTTTAAACGAAAATAATTCATTTACAAAAAATAAAAATAGAAAAAAAAAATTAAATAAACAAATCGAGATTACTATGACGAACTGAAATCCACGCTGATCAGCGTACTGCCAATAAGAAGCCTTTTCTTGCGTTTTTTTTTAAACAAAATGGCAAATCTTAGTGATGGAGAACAACCTGGACATTAAACAACAACAACAAACGACGACGACGACAACTGAAGGAAGTAATTAAGCTTCGCTCAAACTAAATTTCAATATTTGACCGTGGCTTGTGACCTTTCATTTGAAGGAATCCCAAGGTTCATGTCAAATGGCACATCTTCTATGATGTAAATTAAGTGTGCCGAAATCTTTATGAAGCTTATCTTTAAATGAAGGAGTTTTACTTTTGACAAGCCCCGTTACAATTTTTGACATTGATTTGGGATCTTTAACTTGAAGTAATCCTAATATCAAAATCATTTTCATTCTGTAAATTTTCGTATAATTAAGAACAACTACGAAAATCATTTTAATCCATTACCAGACAGTGAAAATTAAAAAAAAAAAAAAAAGAAAAAAAAAAAAAAAAAAAAAATGCAGAAGAGAATTCAAAAATTTATGGAATTCTAAATTTTTAAACTTTCTGCTTAGAAGCTATTTTCTTGTTTTCCGTAATGTTTTCCCTTTATTAGCTTTATTCTTGAGTTGCGTAAAAAGGCCGAATGGTATGGGACAGGGTTTAAATCCTCTGATAAATTCAAGAATTATGCTCCGGACAAGCTCAATTTTAGCATTTGACCTTGATATGTGACCTTATAACCTTAAGCTATCTAAAAAAATATTTCAAAATACGCATCTACTTGATTTCGGGAATAACTGCTCTACGCCAATTTGAAATCCATCGGTGAATGTGGGGGCTGTAGACCGTACAAGCTCGGACGGACACCGTACGAACAACGCCAAACAATGTTCCTCCGCCTATCGGCGTGTACTAAACTTAATACATTTAAATTTCAAAGTCATTTATCATAGGGCTTGCATTATTTATTGTTTAACACCCGATATGTTTGTAAACACGGAAATAGCTCTTTACCTATTAGCCAGACTCCATTATCTCCATTAACCTCTTTACTAAATAGTAAAATATTGGATCTGTCCAAATTCAAGTGTTTTGCAGACAACACTTAAATGAAAATTAACCATTCAGTAGGATAGAAAATATTGTTGAACCAACCAAAAAAGAAATCGCTTATTACGAGAATTTTCTTCTTTTTTCTCAATAGTCGAAAAAATGTGGTAAAAGAAGAAATTGCTTGTTACAATTTCTTCTTTTTCCACCATATTTTCTCAAGTATCAAAACACAGGGATGTAAAAATCAGGGATTGAACAAAAAAGGTTTAAGACAGATTAGTCGTCTAAAGTGTTATCAGACAAAATAGTCACAAATGATAATCACACTTAAATTTCCGAATTCAAATCATTGCCGTCACGCGCTATATGTATTCCTGAGAATCCTTTATGTATGCAACAATTAAATTAAAAACTAAAAATACCACAAATTCGATTATCAATATACATAATATATAATGCAACGGCGAAAGTGTGTCACTTAACGAAGACCTAGTTGGGTCTACGCTCACATAATGGAGTTTAAAAAGTTGCGATTTTAAACAACTTATATACCGAGAACACTAAGTCTTAATAAGTAACAGAAGTACACAAATTGGTTAAAGCAAACAGTCGCCAAGTTTGTGATTCTTAAGGTTATTCCCGTTGAACTATACCACCAAACTTTAAACGGGACGTCAACTCTTGTTTACATTTCGACGCTCACATAATAAACAAACAAACAACAACAACAACAAAAATGTTGTAAGACACCAGAATCGACCAATCGCGGCTGCCAATTAAGGAATATATCGACCAATCAAATTATTCATTCAGCCCGGAATTAATATTTAAACTCGGACATTGGCTGCCATTTATTCAAGCTGTAGTTACAACGTTTAGGTCGCCAACCAACTATTCTACTTTTTTGTTACATACTACTTCCTGTCGGATTCAATGGATGCGGCCAAAGGAGTAGGTGGGTGAGGTCAGTGATTGGTCAATGGACGCGTAGAGGGCCATACGCAGGAAAATACATTGCCATTACATCTGTCCTCGATACAGAACAGAACAGAATACTGTGTTTATTTAAGAATATGACTTGAACACGGATCATCGCGACAATACATACATAAGTTACACGCAAGGTTATGAGCAGAATCTAAACAGAGGATTGCATTTTACTTTTACATCTCTCCGGTCTTTGTTTTCTAGATTAAATTATTAAATTATTTCGAAAATGTTTGTAAAACTGCAATAGCAAAAACAAGAACAAGAAAAACAACAACATAACACAATAATGCCACCAACAACTATAAATCGATGATTTATTCAAGCTTTACATGTGCTTTTTTAATATGAGGGCATTAACCGAAACCCGGTGACAGAATTTTAAGATTATTTCAAATTGAAAGAAGTGAAGACGACAATTTAAAGAAATGTGGTTGAAATACGTTAAAACCCCATTGTGAAAAATCAAGAAATTGATAGTCACATTTATTTGTTTTATAACTCATTTATTCTCTATGACCTCTTTCTTGTCGATGGTAAAATGTTAACCCGTTTCCAAACAATCCCGTCCTTTGAGCCCTTTCAAGAAAGAATCCATGGAAAAAATAGTGGAAATTGAAGAAATTGCTTGTTACAAGCAATTTCTTCAATTCCCACAATGTTTTCTGTCCCCCCCCCCTCTAAAAAAAAGATTAAGATTATTTAAACTTTTATCAAATTAGGACTGTCTTCTTCAATTAGATTAGTCTAAAGTTTCATCGTCTGGTAATAAATGACAAACAGTAGTGCTGGAGACGATTAGACTGCTATGCGTCAGCAAGCATATCTTCCTATTTCTTTACCATTTTTCAAGTGCTGCGTTTAACACATTAATATAATAGGTGGTCATAAAATAGGCAACCAAAAATAAATGTTAAACAAAGTAGAACTTTGTGAGAAAAGAAAATGGTTTGAAACAAGCAACTCTCGTTTTCTCATGACGTTTTTATTAATATGACATTTGTGTTGTGTAAAAAGGCATCATGTGATAATGAGTTTAAGAATATCCATTAGTTTTCACGAGGGTAAGAAAATTATAACTTCTCTTCTCGGATATAATGTTGGTATTGCACTAGTTTAAGATCCGACAGGATTTCATGCTAGGTACTTTAACAGAAAAAAATATACAAGCCTCGTTTTGATCCTACAGTTTTTTTTCCTCTTAAAAAAACATTTTGAAAATGAAGGAATTACTTTTGACAATCAATTTCTTCATTTTATGCAATGATTTCAACATAGAAAGAAAACATTGTGGAAAAAAGTTTTAAGTTTGCAACCTCTTTCAATGTAGCCTATTTAAAATTTTGTCGTTTGGTAATTTGTTAAACCTATACAAACAAGAAAGTTTAATTATGACTTGTCCAAGACAGAGAGTTCAAATAAAAACTCATATCCTGTTCTAAAGTTTTAATAACGACCGACGATGATATTCAATCTTTCATTTCTACCATAAATACCCTTCTAGATATCATCATTGTTTTTTGTAATTACAAAACATTAAATGATAACTATTGAAAAAAAGAGAGACCTTTTCAATTGAAGTTTATAAATCTAATGATCAAAACTGGTGTAAACCGAGCGTTCTGCACACATCACTTGGGGCATCGGACTATCTCATACGAAACATGGAAATTATATAAAAAAAATACTGAATATTGTGCAAAGGCTGCAAGATTCAGTTATATTTCGTTTCCTCACACAACAACATTTAGAAAGAATTTTGCACATTTCATTGTCGTTACGCGTGTATGATATGATAAAGGGAGTACGCTCTTTTTGAAAGATTCAGTATCTCTGACATTACTCCGGAAACAATAGACCAATCGATAAAAAACACGGTCAATTAAATCAACTATTTTGATCGGAAGTGGAATTTGAACGCCGATGTAATCCGACATTTTTGTGAATAATTTTTTGTTTGTTTGGCGAACTTAACGACGTAACTACAGCTTATTAAAGCTGTAGTTACGACGTTTAGGTCGCAAACCAATTATTTTATTTTTTCTATTACAAGCAAGTGGCCATAAATATTACAAAATAACGCTGTTTTAAATCGCAGCGGAACTCCCTGTCGGAGTCAAATGGCGGGGGCCAACGGAGTATGTGCGCTGGGCCAGCATTTGGTCTGATTTTGCCGATTGTAATAAAAATATACCTCTAGCAAAGCTCATACCCAAACCTCTTAACCGCTGAACTTTTTCTTTGACAAAACCTTTCAGAAATATCTTATTGCATTTCACGATCTCAATGCAAATTTTGGTGTGCATTGAATCAAATCACATTTTAGTTCAAACTAACTTAATTGGCGAATCATTAAGATCAATTGACTACTTAAATAATTCAATTAGATCGGCTGTAAACTTTGAAGCCCCGCGTTCAAATCAAGCAGTAGATACACCGCGTAGGTCACCTACCAACTATTTTATTTGTTACATGTTTGTGATCACATAGTTGGCAAACTAAAATCATACAATTTTAGAGACGTACCTTTTGTTGGAGATCAGCTCGCGGAGCCAGCGTTCCGCAAATTTATCTTATTCAAAATGAAATTTACCGCCGTCATAGCGCAAAGGACTCATATTCTTCAACAATGTGATGTCATGGGTTCGATCCCGGGCGGCAGCACATATCCTTTCCGAGTTTTGTCTCTCACCAATGGGTGGATAATCGTAAACCTAAGCGGGATAGCAGCTGGGGCCAGAAAAGGATGTAGTGGTAGTACTGGTGTAAGAAATACCAGGAATCCATTGTTAGATACTGTTAAAAGTGGCGCTAAACCCCTTTCAACCAATCAACCAATCAATCAATCAATCAATCAATAATCAATAATCAATCAATCAATCAGTCAACCAATCAATCAATAATCAATCAATCAATCCATGCATCCATCCATTCATCCATCCATCCATCCATCCATCCATCCATCCATCCATCCATCCATCCATCCATCCATCCATCCATCCATCCATCCATCCATCAATCAATCAATCAATCAATCAATCAATCAATCAATCAATCAATCAATCAATCAATCAATCAATCAATCAATCAATCAATCAATCAATCAATCAATCAATCAATCAATCAATCAATCTAAATGAGATTTGACTGTAATCCATTCCCACGCGATAGCGCTTTTTGACACCCCTTAAAAAATAATTGGGAAAACATTGTGTTTAATGAAGAAACAGCTTGCAACAAGCAATGCCATCATTTTCCGCACTGTTTCTACCCAATAGCTTGATAAGTTTGAAATTTCATTAACTTTAAATTGTCGTCTGCAACTCTTTTGAATTTGGAGCAGTCAAAAATTTATGCGTCTGGTAATGGGTTAATCTTTCCCCGATTTTTGCACTATTAGACTGGGCCTTATTGAAAGAGGTTGCAGACGACGATGGAAATTGGATGCAATTTGAAATAAAACCATACAATGCATTTTTTTCTTTTTTCCACAATATTTTCCCAAGTATATGACCACATTGAAGTGAAAGAGTATGTTCATTGAGTGTCTGCTAAATTCAAGTCCTACTGCACTTTAACAATTTGACATGTTTCTAACAATGATTTCCCGTGTTTGTTACTATGATTTCCCCGTACCAACAATAAGAAATCCCAAGATATTAGGTGATAAATAGGAAGAAGAATTGTTTCTGAGAACTCTCGCACCTAGGTTTCTAATGAGATATTCAAGTCATGAGGGCTCATTTCTGGACAATCTGGGAGTGTAATTCTGTAAGCCTTAGACATAAGCGGTAAAGTACAGGATATAATTTGATATAGATATAGCGCAGCTATGTAACCATGTACTATAAAACAAAGCTGAAATGCGATCCCTCCAGCCTTTGAAGCGAGTTTAGAACACACAGAATTGAACTCCGGCCAATACGAACGGGAAAATGGGGCTAGGGGCCAGTGCACTAGGATTGAACGAATTGGACGGCTGGAGCACCTTACCACGTCTTCCTTGTATTTGTCACGCCAGTACGAACACAAAATCCTTTAAGAGCTATATGATTATCCACCTATTAGTTGACAAATGTGGGAAAGGATGTTTTCCGCGACCGGGGATCGAACCCACTGATTCGACGCTCTACCAATTGCACTATGGCCGCGGCGGAACTAGAGTCAGAACTGAGCTTCGAAAACTTTGGAAGTAGGGGTAATTGATCGCTGTCCCCTACCACTTACCTTAGACATGTCATTTCGACTGTAATAATAAACGACATTATTTCGGAGACATATATGGCCAGGCATAATATATAAAATAACATCTGTGGTTGGTGACCTAAACGTTGTATATGCAACTTCATTAAACTGTACTTAAACTTACACGAGGATTAAGTCACCAAGCCAACAAACAACTTAGAAAGAATGTTGGAGTTAAAAGTTCACTTCCGGTCTAAAGGGTTGTTTTGTTTGATCCATTCGTTTTTGATCTACAAGATACAAGCGACAAGATACAAGACAGTTTATTGACATTAAATTTACAGTTTCTCGTCAAATGAAATACAATTTACAAAATACAACAAAAAGCATTTGCATGTAAACAAACAACCGACAGTTAGGACTATTTACAACTTTGAAGAGGAGCTAAATCAACGATGTTACAGTATCATTATCATGTCAACTAGGCAGTATAGACCATACCAGATCTCCAAGAAAAACTTTCATTTAGAAATTTTGATAAATTTAAAATTAATGACTTTGTTGTTGGATTCGTAAGAGATATAAATTTGTCAACATAAAGTATATTTTTAAATAAGTTTTTCTAATATTACTTTATAGTTGACATACTTATAGAAAGTGGAATTCATCTTCTATTTCATTCATAACGCGTGCAGACACACCCGCTGGTTTCTATCAATTTATAGCGGCTTCGATTTGTCAATTGTTATTATTAAAAAATAAAATGTAACTTTAATTGACCACTCTGTCTGAAGATCGCTAAATTCGAGTTCTACTGTTCTTTTATCCAAGCTTGACAGCTTTGGAACCGATGATAATCTCTGAAAGTAATAGTCTAAGCCTTATAAATCAACGGTAAAGTACAGGATATAATTTGACATATATATATAGCACAACTATGTAATCATGTATAGGTTCGCCTTTGATAATGGAAACAGAGAGAAAAACTTTCTTTACTAAACACAGGTCTATAGGAAATGGGTTTGAAAAATTATAGCAGTCCTGGTTTTTCCAAGATATATTGGAATGTCTGTTTGAAAATTAATAATAAAACATGTATTTTCATTCAAAATGATGATGATGGTATACGTAATAATGGGGCCTAGCAATGACCATCAAAATAATGAAAATGGTATTAGTAATTGATTCATCAATCTATTAATAAAGAATGAATTAATTACTTTGTCTATGCATTAATCAGTCTAGTATCTGATGGATAACCGTCACCCACTCTTGTGACGTTATGTTGTCACAATGTAAATAAACATGAATGGATTTTATTTCCTATTTACGGAACCTCCAGAGTGACATTCCAGACTTTTTTAATATGCAAATGATACATATTTGGTAATTACGAAATAATATGGATTATTTGCATATTAAAAAAGTCTGTAATGTCACTTTAGGGGTTCCTTACCTACAGGAATCAAAATCCTTCTGTTTTTCAGTATAATGTAGTTTGCTTTTAATTGAAAGTCACGCATGCTTTTATGGTTTATGAGCAACCACGCATTTGATAAAAAGTAATAATATTTTTTTTCTCCTAACGAAAGACTCATTGACATAAATAATGTTGAACTATAGATCACCAGATGCAGTCTTGACAGGTGTTATCAGATTATTGTTTTTTTTTGTTTGTTTGTTTGAGGTTTATCTGATTTTTTTCTTGTATATTCTTTTCCTATTACACCCTCGAATATCAAATCTTGGGGTCTCCAAAGGATCATAGACCTATCAATGGCTGTGAGAAGTATTAACAACCTTACTTAGAGAAACGATTTGATTGCAACATTTTAACCGAATTGATAACAGGATTTATCGAAAATAGCCTGCCGGTGACTTGATGCGGAAAGGTGAATCGTACTAGGCTATATTGCGGTTCGGCCTCAGCTAAATTTGATGAATATATACGGTATATCGTCGGTGCGTGAGCAAAATGTGGTTACTATAGCTGTAGTTACGACATTTTGCTCGCGCACCGATGATATATACTCATTGTATGCTATGCAATTCATCTCGTGCGACTTCGGAACAACTGATGAATATATGAGTACGTGCATGCGTGACATTTTCAACAATTACATATATGCACGAAAAGTGAAGACTCAAATCAGCCTGTTCATCCACACAGTCTGATCAGGGTCTTCAGTTTTCGCCCTTTTGACAGTTACATCTTTATAGAAGCTTCTATATCCAAATAGCCAAAATTCTAAATGTCTTGTTTTTCTGTCCAGGTGCTCAGTGCCTGCACTACACGCAAATGAGGATTTGTTGGAAATGCTGAGCAAGGAGACGTGTACTGTAAATCTTTTCATACCAACTCATTTACCGCACAACGAGGCTTTCTGATGCCCTGAAGAAATATAATCGCGAAAAACTTTGTGGGGGAAGGAGAAATTGATTGTAATAAGCGATTTTTCCCTTTTTCGCAATTCTTTCTACCCCATTTGGCACATATTTTCTAATTTTAGCCTAAACTGAAATGCCGTCTGCAACCTCTTCCAGTTTGGACCAGTCCAAAGTTGTGTCGTCTGGTAGTGGGTTTAATCACGAAAAGTATATTTTGTATGCGCATCACCATAATGCCATAATACTCTTATATCGTTGTGATATTTGGATGTCATGATATATGATAGATGCGAATAAAGAACTGCCAATATTGAGATGTGACCTGGGATAATATTGTGTTTGGTCATTGGCAGGAAAAAACTCCCGCTCATAATTGACGTGGTGGATCTCAATAAGAAAGAGTCAATATACCAGCCTATTACTTTATTCAAGCGCGTGAACTCACTACCAGACGTCACAATTTTAGACTAGTCCAAATTGAGAAGATGCTGACGACAATTCAACGTCTTCTAACATTTAAAAATAAAAATGAGTGCCAAATAGGGTAAAACATTATAAGAAAAGGACAACAATATTTTACCAAAGCTATTTTCTACAGTGAGTGCGTGGCCGCGGCCAGCTAGTAGCGCGTCGAATTGTCAATCACCAGGTCCAGGATTCGATCCACGGTCGCGGCAAAAATCTTTCCCGAAAAATGCCCCCCATCAAAGGGTGAATAATCGTAAACCTAAGTTGGGTGAGCAGTCTGGGACTCGGAAAGGATGTCATGGTAGTACTGAGGTGAAAAATACTAAGAATCTATGATTATGCGCTCCAGCCGCTGCAATATGACTGAATACTGTAAAAAGTGGCGTTGAACCCAATTAAAAAAAATCAGTGCCTAAAGATGCGAAATTACGCTGCAATGGGTTAAGAACTCCTAAATATTTATTAGTTTAGACTGTGGTCAGGACGTTTAGGTGTTCAGAATGTTGCAATATTTGTGCATAGTGAATGTATTTAAGTGATTATCAGGGAAATTCAAAGATACTGATATAGCCAGACCAGTGTCACGAGTCATAGTTCAAGTTCATATTCAACATTCTATTCGTTATAAATCAACAATGTTAGACTGGTCCGAATTGACTTGCAGACGACAATTCAAAGTCAATGAAATTTTAGATTTTTTTTTCAACTTTCTGCGTAGAAAACATGGTGTAAAGATTAGACATTGCTTGTTACAAGCAATTTCATCATTTTACACAACGTTTTCCCAATTGTTTTTCTTGAGGAGTGTAAATAGTGTCACTATGTAGGAACGAGTTAACATCTAATTCAAAATATGCCATTGGTGGAAACCACGCACGGATTTACTTGTAAGAATAGTAAAAGTTTGATGGCAATCGGGGGATGTTTAACGATATAAGGAAACAGACTATAACAGTAGAAAATTTCAATACACATCGTGGAAATTCGGTCACGTTCTAAATATAGTAGCATCTTTTTGTAAATTACACACGACGTCATCTTGACCTTTGGCCTTAACCTTTTCAGCACGTGGGCACTTTGGATAACTTGGATTTTTTTTGTTGTACAACATACCGTGTGATGTGAAGTGAATAGTGATTAAAGTGATTAAGGGATTTTATGGGATTAACGAAGCAAGGAAAAAGGAATAACTTTGCGGATGGTATGTTAGCTATATTATCATGGATCGGCATGCAAAGGTTGTGCATTTGGATCTGCTCATGATCACTTTACTCAGCATGGTTCTGCTTTTCAATATTTCTGTATTTAAACCAAGACACATATTTGGCATGAATGTGACGGTTCATGCGATAATTTTTCAAGACATCCAAACAGATCTCCAATGATTACTTTGACCTTTGAAATATTTGCTTTAACACTTCTGAGATATTGCCAGTAAATTTTTGGATCATTTGAGCTCAGTTTTCTTAATATTTGTTCTTGCTCTTTGTTAAACTTTGATAGAATTTTGTGCATAACCTTTTTATGTATTCTGCTTCTTTGTTTCATACACTTTCTGTTTATTTGTGAGGGTTTTTATTAAATGCTTTTCTAGCAATGCTATATGATTTCTGTGCTGATTAACACTCTGTACTATACCAGGGCTTATTGTGTTGTCTATGTTTTTCTTTTATTTTATTTCAGTGGGTTTAAAAGTTTTTTGAGTCAATTGTTGCCTATTCTGTCAACAAAAAAGTTATTCTTACATTGCTTCTGAATTAGTTGCATTAAGCCATAAAGAATTCTGCTATAATGTTATCAGAAATATTTCTATCTGATTCATCTATTCTTTCCTTCTTACATTGATGCTCAAGCTCATTTAACTATTCTCAATATATTCATTGAAACAAATGAAAGATAGAAATATTGCAATCAAGTGGACTAGGTCCATCAGAAAGAAAAGGTGTCTAATTCCCTTTCAATGAAATGTTTATCTTTCTTAAACTATTAAAGTGAAGAAAGTATACCGTCTTCTCTATACTTCCTGAAATAACTGCACCTTGACAAGGCGTTGTGGTTTAATCAAGAATTTGAGATAGGAGGAGAAATACAATAACATAGCAAATCATGACGACACGCTTGGCGCAATACAGCTCATGAACCTTCTTTTCACACTTATAAACCCACATCGTCCAGGATAAACTATGGATAAAAAAAGTTATGAAAAACTCTTGAAACCTGAGTCCATTTGTCTTTTGCGGGTCAAGAATCTTGACATTATTCAAAAACATACTTTGATTCCTTTTTATCCACTTGATAGCATGTATTCGCTGAAAACGATAAGACTATACTTTTACGTAAAGCTCTCCGTCGCCGGATAGAACGATCACCCAGACACCTTATCGCAACACCTGATTCACGTGCCTTCGCTACGGCCCATTGCACCTAACCACTGTGATGCACTACAGTACGCGACGACAACAATGTTTCCCTATTCTAAACGAACCGGGTGAAATTACTAATCTATAACTAATGTGTTGCTGAAAGTGAGAATACCATTACTTTTACTCCCAGTTCTACCATTAACTATCAACAGATTATTCGCTGTACACAAGGCAATAACTTGATATCAATGGGTTTTTTTTCCGTATTATCTGATGAACATCTATGAATGTTTATCCATTTTTGTTCTTATATTAAGTTATTTTCTATATTTTAATTAAGATTGATTGATTGATTAAATGTGGTTTAACGCCGCTTTTAACAGTATTTCAGTCATATCGCGGCGGCTGGAGCACTTAACAATGGATTCCTGGTATTTCTCACACCAGTGCTACCACTACATCCATGAACGTTTGAAGAGAATGCGATTAACACTGTGGACTTTAACCTTCGTCACGTAAAAATGTATTTGAACCTAGAGTAAATCAATATATTTACAAACATTGATAATGTTCGTATGGGCGAAAGTAAAAATCCTAGACTGAAGCTTTAAAATAAATATGTTGATGTTTTTTCTTCAGCCATTTATGTGTACAAGATGTTATGATGACGTAATATTTGTTTAAGATAAGTCGTTTTTAAAAGCGACAATAAATATTTTGCTCATCGAGAGAATTGACTCCACTGGCGACATCAACTAGCTTCGATATAAAACGGTGTTATTTAGCAAAATGTACGGCCAGTGTCATGTAACAAGAAAGCAAGTTGGTTAGTTGGCGACTTAGACGTCGTCACTACAGCTTATTTTGTAACTAGAGTTTAGATAATCTGTAGTTACGACATTTAGGTCGTCATGCCAACAAAAATCCTTAGCAAAAATATCGGCCATTGATGGTGTTCAAAGTTTACTTCCGGTTCAAGTGAATTATTTGATTGGCATATTGATTCTTTGATTGACGGCCAGGGTTGGTCAAATAAATTGTCTCTGGATATTGTATGTTCAAGCCTACAAGGTTTTAAATGTTGAAATAAGTGTTTGTGAGTATATCAGCTCGAAATTGAACCGAACAGAAGGAAGGAACGATGGAAAAATCTGGAAAACTTCCTTTTAATGTTTTTGTTTACTATGTATATTAGTATTTCATATCAAAATATTTCATTATTTTAACTGATTATTTTTGTTCGTCTATTTATATTTATAAAGATTTTCTACAGGGATTCTACAGGAAGTATCTATGCTTTTCTTTTTAGCTCACCTGGGCACGAGGTGCTCGTAGTGAGCTATTGTGATCGGTCATCTTCCGGCGTCGGATAGATCATCCATCTGTCTGTACGTTCATGATTTACAAAATAATCTTCTCCTCATAAACTAACAATGGAATTCAAACATCATTCTTAGGTCAACCTTGCTCTTTCAAAATTCGTCAAAGAATTGAAATCAATAAAGAACTTTGCCATGGCAACAAAGTGAAAGAAAAAATCTTTAAAAGAATCTTCTCCTCCCGATCTATAAGGCCTAGATCTTTGATATTTTGTATATCATCATCTATTGACCCTCAACAAAAATACTTCAATGGATAACTGTACTATGAAAATCATATCCCTTTTCTATGTGATCCCTGATTTTACTTAGGAATAAAGAAGGAACTCTTTGAAAATCTTTTCCTCCTTAAGCATTAGGCCTAGAGCGTTGATATTTTTGATGTATCAATGCCTATTGACCCTCTACCAAAATACTTCAAAGAAATACCGTACTCTGTAATTTAGCACTACACTGTGGGATCAAATGTATAACTTGGTTTAAAGAAGACAATCTTTAATAATCGTCTTCTCGAAGTAATTAGGTGTACATCTTTGATATTTTGTATACATCGGAAAGTTCTGAGCCATCATACTCAGGGGATATAGGACCACCATGGTTGTCTTGTTTCGTAAAAGAGAAATCCTTCTAATAAAAAGTTCTGGTTTCTTTTTATAATATGGCCTTTAGATCTCTATTGGATGTGTATATTCAAGTCCATGTCCTAACATTTTTCTATTTACTTAAGAAATGAAGAAAACATTTTTTGTTTTCATGATGGTTTCAACCGAAAAAACTAATCACACTGTATGAATACGCGAATTACGTGAATACCTCCATGAAAACAAAACAAAAATATATTCTCTTCATTTCTTATAATTTAAAACCATCGAGCGAAAAAAGTAAATATTTTACAAATTTTGATACCTTTTTGTGTTGGACTATTTTGTGTTTCATAAAGTTATGAATAATTCTTTTCGACCAATCAGAACGCCGGATTTTAAGAGACGAAACTAAAAACTAAAATATTTAAGCATTATATATACTTCGTAATGTGATAACATAACATATACGCCAATCACATATACTCAGGGAAAAAAGTTTAGCTTTTTTTTCGACCTACATTATTTTTCAACGTAAATGTATAAACCTTATAAAATCAGTCTCGTTTGCAATTTTTAAAAGCTAACTAACTAGTTATGCATTAAGAGCACGTTTTCCTCGCTTCTAAAGGCTGTCTGACGCAATTTTGCTGAAACACGTTCTGCACGTGCTTCCACATGTACGCGAAGTTTATATCCACAATATCTACCCCATTTTATTGGTTAGCATCAATAATAAGATAACCCATTAAAACATTTAAAAAAAATCAAATGGGACGTCGCCCAAGGCTTAACTTAGACCAACGGAACGTAGCCATCGGTATGCTGGCTGGTGGTATGATGGTAAAAGAGGTGGCTCAACATTTTGGCGTGAGCCAAAGTTCAATTTCAGGACTTAGAACAAAGTATCGAAGTATCGTCAATTAGGCACCGTTAAAGACAGGCCACGTTCAGGCAGGCCACGTAAGACTACCCAACTTGAGGACAATTACATCGGGACGTGTTCACGGCGTAATCGCTTCCTCAATAGCACTCGTATAGCCGGTTTGGTCCGAAATGCAACGGGAACACGGGTCTGTGCTCGTACTGTAAGAAACAGACTTCGTTCGGCACGTTTACGCGCACGTCGACCTTACGTTGGCATTCCTTTGACACGTGCACACAGACATGCAAAATTGAATAGGACAAGGGTTCACAGTCGATGGCCAAGACGAATGTGGAATCATGTCCTATTCACAGACGAATCCCGTTTTAATTTGATTTTTGCGGATGGCAGGCTACGTGTTTGGAGGCGTGATGGCGAAAGGATGGATTCCGCCAACGTCATTCAACATGACCGTTTTTGTGGCGGCAGCGTCATGGTCTGGGGTGGTATATCATACCGTGGCAAGACTGACTTGGTAGCTATTCAGGGAAACTTAAATGCCGTTCGATACTGCACCGAAATTGTCCAGCCAGTGGTATTGCCGTTCTTGCGTCAAGGGCTTGCTACCATTTTTCAGTAAGATAATGCCCGCCCACATGTCGCTCGGCACACGTTGGACCTTTTACAGACTAATAATGTTGATGTGTTGGATTGGACAGCCAAATCACCGGATCTGTCTCCGATCGAACACCTTTGGGACCATCTGGGTAGGAGAGTAAGAGACAGGAATGACGTTGATAACGTTAGAGACCTGGAACGTGTTCTGCGTCAGGAATGGGGTCGTGTCCCTATGACCATTAATCGTAGGCTCATTTCCCGCATGAGAAGACTCTGTGATGCCGTTATTGGCGCAAACGGTGGACACACAAGATATTAAATATTTGTGTTACTTTTACTTCCCTACCCCTACCATGTTTGACGCTGTACAACAAACACGTATGACCTTGATATCATCTGATTTTTTTAAATACTGCGGCTAACACATAAAAGATCGATGTGTGACAATATGGTTTCAATCCAAGGCTATACACCGGAGAAATTGGCTGTAACGTACGAAATTGCTAGACTTTTTTCCCTCAGTATAGATATTCGACAATATAATGATTATTTCAAATAAAGCACTCGGTCGCAAAATTTCTGGGTTAATGATATAAACAAGCATATTTTCCCAGACCAACAAACATTTCTCACAAAAGTTGTCTGGTAACGTAGACTTGTCATGAAATAATACGATTAACAATCAATAACATAAAGCCAAGTTAATGGTCAGAAATTATAACTCTTCCACCGATACCAGACGGAATTACACTTTATGTTTTTAGGGTACAAGTATTGGCAGACGACATCTAAGCACGAATAGTTTAGTAGGTCCACGTGTATGAAGTTGGTTCTTTTAAAACCTTGTGGATGTTGAATCGATCTTAAGCTATTACCAAACAGCAATGGCGATTTCTGACGCCCCGAAGAAATACCATCTATAGAAAACTTTTTTTTTGGAAAAGTGGAAATTGTTTGTAACAAGGAACTTCTCCTTTTCTCGCATTGTTTTCTGCCCTATTTGGCACTTATTTACCAATTTTTATCGCAAGTTAAAATGTCATCTATAACTTATTTCAATCTGGACCACTCTAAAATTTTGTCATTTGATAACGGATTAAGGCTTATTATACCAGCGATCAATTTGCCATTTTGATGAGCCTTTCAACCCAATTTAAATGTGACGGTGTTGCATAATTATATACATCGATTACGTGATAGAACCAGGTTGGAATAGTACTAGTCAGGAGACTGTGCGTTACACGAAGAAACACCCCCTAGCGGCGATAAATCGTTTGCATAAGAAAATACATACTAAATTTCAGCTTTCTCTCCAATTGACGGCCCGTTGACCCCGCCGAATGAATTAGCTGGTCACGCCCTCGACTCCTACAGGAAGTTCAACTTTGAAACTGAACGGCGTTATTTTGCGAAAATTTATGGCAAGCCACACATGATATTAAAGTTAAATGGTTGGTTGGCGACCTAAACGTCGTGACTACAGCTTGAATAAGCTATAGTTACGACGTTTAGGTCGTCAAGCAAAAAGTGCTTCACAAAAATATCGGCCAATATCGGAGGCAAAGTTCACCCTCGGTCAAAATGAGTTACATGTACTTCATTGGTTGATTAATTATTTGACTGCCATACGCAATTAGGCAATTTGTAAACAGTGACTCTGACAAGGCTAAAACTTTTATAATAAATACCATATACGAACCTTACCAGACGACATAATTTCAGACTTATTCAAATTAAAAAAAAAAAAAAAAATTGCAGACGACATTTTTTTAGTTGATAGAATTTAAAAAATTTCGCCTTTTTGGGTAGAAAACATGATGGATAATGAAAAAAATTGTTTGTTACAAGCCATTTCTTCATTTTCCACAATTTTTCCAAAACGTTTTCCCCAAGGGACGTCAAAATCGTCTTTCTGGTGGATTGGGCAAAGAGGAATTAAACAAACTAACTAGCTACATTTATGAAATTCAAGACTGTAATAAAACAAAGTTGGACTAAGAATGTATTCTTCGTTTTGCCAACAGCACAAGATCATTTTGAGCAATAGCAAACTTTTTACGTATGGAAATTGTTTTTAATGATAATATCTAAATGGAATCCGTTATAAACAATTCGAGTTCACTTGGGAGATGACAATCTTGCATAATACATATATACCTTAGTCAATCAAAATACAGGCTAATGTAAGTCAGAATTCTTTAGCTCGACATTGACCATACATGGCTAATCAGAATGGAAACAAGTTGCAGACGACCATTCAATGTATAATTAAAATCACGCCAGGATCAATTCTTTGTCTCCATTAATCATACCAAGAATTTGGACCAAAAGGAATGCTTACAATCTAACATAACTAATTTTGATCCGCAAAGAAAACTGTCTACGCAAATACAGGTCCGTGTTTTCTAGCGTAATGCAGACTTTGATAGTCAGCAAGATGACGGAATTGACCAATCGCTGGCTCCGCCCACATACTCAATTGGTCACGCCCACTAACTCAGACAGGAAGTCACGCTTCGATTTTAAAGGCGTTATTACGCAAAATTGATTGCAAGAAGCATGTAACAAAATGTGAATAGTTGGTAAGTTGTAGTTACGACGTTTAAGTCGCCAAATCAACGAGAAAGCGTAACAAAAATGGCGGCCAATGTTGGAGACAAAACACATTCCTAGTCTAAATTGATAATTTCATCGATCGACTGGTTATTTGAATTGACGGCATTGATTGGTCAATTCCTTAGGTGATGTACTTACGCCTTGATTTTGCCTTTTATGGTGTTATAATGATTTAACTACTTAATTAGCTTCCGGTAGTGTTACGAAATGTTACGAAATGTTACGAAGTCATCCGAGGCGGGGAAGGGAGAGATATTAAATTTACGTGTTACGCTAGCTCTACTTTCATGTCGACCATATTAAGGCAGCAGCCTTTTATTGTAAAAAGGTCTACATGAAAGGTTTCGAATAAACGTAAATGAATTTTATTGAAGTTTGCTTTATGTATAAGATATCAGAAAATATTGATTTATCATAATGTTTCCACATTTTTGTTTTCGTTAGTATAAAAATGGTTGAACTGACCAAATTATGAAACTGGATAAAAAGGCAACCCCATCAAGTCAAGTATATCTCCAATTAACTCTAGTTATGAAAATGAGTAAAACATTACATATGGAAATAGTTTTTTAATGATAGCATCTTGTTACGTTATCTTGTATGTAAATGAAACACTCTAGGGAAACTACATCAATCTATATATACAATACCTACAAATAATGTCAAATCAAATTCATATGGAAATGTTGAGTCTTTCTTTTTCCTCAGTCTGTTTAGCATAAGGGTATTCTCTCGAACCACAAACAAATGAACCTGTACTTTTATTGCAAGGTAATCAGCCATCTCTTTCCTTGTTTTAAAAGGCAGAACTATAAACTCATGACAATTGACCAATCGCGGCTGTCAATCAAGGAATCAACCGACCAATCAAAAAAAAAATTCAGCCCGTAACTGAGCTTTCAACCACGACGTTGGCCGCCATTTTTGTCAATCTTTTTTGTTGGTTTGGCGACTTAAACAATCCGTAATTACGACGTATAGTTCGCCAACCAACCATTTTACTTTTTTGTTATATGCTACTGGTCATAAATGGTGCAAAATAACGCCGTAAAAAATCGAAGCCGAATTGCCTGTCGGAGTTAATGGGCGGGGTCTAGGAAGTCAGTGGGCGGGGGCCAGTGATTGGTCATTTCCGCTAGATATCGTCAAATAAAACCCGCTTTTAGATCAAGAAATTACGCGTGTTTGACAATCATAAAGAAGGAACGTAGAGGACTCGGAGTAACGTTAACTAGCCATATCCAGGTTTGTGATAGAATAAACTCATTCCCACACAATTACGCTTTTTACAACCCCCCCCCCAAAAAAAAAAAAAGAAAAACAAGCTTAAGAAAACATTGTAGCTAATAAGAAATTGCTTGTCACAATGAATTTCTTCTTCAATGTCCAGAAAGTTTTATCCATAATGGAAAAAAAACCAAAATTTCTTCAAATTTCGTCGTCTGCAACATCTTTGAATTTGTAAGGCGAAATTTTAATTCTAAATTTGAATCTGGTCTCTTTTGTTTCTTACATTAGTACAATGACAGTAAATCGCATCGTCGGTGGATGACAAAAAAAACCAATAACCAAATACCAAAGCTGTAGTCACGTGGTTTTCGTCGCCAACCGACGGTATACTGATTGTTTGTTAGTTTGCATAGATCAAATTCTTTTAGTGTTGCTATCTCCGACTTCATCTGGTTCGACCCCCCGCTCCTCTAGTCCATCAAACGAGACTTAAAACCGAGTTGACCTCAGTTTTTGAGTGGGACGGAAAATTTCATTAAAAAATCCTCAGATTTCAAGAGACACGCGGCTGGTATTAAGAAAACGAATGATTCTAGAAATCGACTTGTATGGAAGTTTGTTTGTACAAGTGTGGGTGTGGGTGTGGGGGTGAAGCCAAAGCTGAGCTAATGTGGCGTGTTTCATAGATTTCACGTTGCACAAAAAAGATGATGTCGGCAATGTATCGAAAGCTAGCCTAATGGTTTGCATTATGTCGACACTCTTCGACAGGGAGCCAGCAGAGAACGGTATTAATCATTCAGAAGCATACTTGATATTTCTTCGTGTATGTAATTCTCAAATTTTGATAATACAAAAGCGTATCCTCCTTAATCCATTCCGACACAATGACGCTTTTTGACGCCCCTCAAGAAAATTGATTGGGAAAACATTGCATTAAATTAAGAAATTTGTTGTAATAAGCATTTTCTACATTTTACACAATATTTTCTTCTAAGAAAGTTGAAAAAAATCTAAAATTGATAAGCTTTTTCATCTCCTTTTATATAGATGATATTGTGTAAGCATAACCTCTCGCCTAGCCTAGTTTGTTTAATACAGGATGTTTCTATTCTACAGTCCTGAGCATGATCACAAGTTTGGAAAAAATGCTATTGTCACACACGTCATTTGTCTTTCACCGATGGACATATGATAAGTAATTTGTCTTTAAAGTTGGCTGAGCAGCTACACATGTAATGATCCAAATTTATTGGTGCAGTTGTACATGTTACTGGTGTGAAAAATGACTGGATGCAATGGCTGTAATCGCCTACCAACCGCGGTTTTACTGAAATACTACTGAAAGTCACGTTAGCCAAATCCACTTGATCGCAGTCTTACTAGCTTTCAATATCAACACTTTTTTATAATTCCGAGATAAACCTTTTCCGAAGACATTCCACAAATAACTAAAATATCAAATAAGAAACTTTGGCAATATTAGATTAACAATATTCATTGAAAATTATTACCTATAAGAAGCAAATGAGAGATTTTGTATATCTTATAAACCTTCCGGGATTCCCACACAGTCACGCTTTTTTATTCCCCTTGAGAATTGCATTAAAGAAACCATGTTAGGAAAGGAGGAATTTCTTGTTTCACAATGTTTCCTATCCTATCTGGGCCTTAGTTTTCAATCTCAAAGCGGTTAAATTATATAGTGAGTAATTCGCCGTCTACTTTGAGAACTCAGCATACAGACTGTATAAACAAAATTGAAAGAGATGTAATAGATGACTCTAAAAACAAAGTATCAATACTTTAGGCTGTTTGTTAGATTGCTCTCTTACTTATAATGTAAACAGGAACTGCCCTAGCAGAACCTAATTATGAACTAAACTAGGAGTGTCGGGAGGAGCAAAATATGACTCAAAGTGAGTGCCACGAACAAACTTTGTATGTGTTCACTAGGACATTTAGATACCAAATTCCAATGCTGAAGGAGTTCTGGTTTCAGAGAATGAGATTTTAAAAGTTTTCCTTCTTTGTTCTATGTTGAAATAGGATGCGCTCGGGTGGAGCCAAAATATGAGCTATTTTAAAATCATTGAATAAACATTACGCATTAACACTTTTTTTATTTTAGGTTTCAGAGAAGAGATTATTATGGGGTTTATGTGATCACACTTGATTCAGGTCCCCTAGGAGTTGTAACTTAATGAATATCAAAGCTCTCAGTCTTTTGGTTTCAGAGAATAATGTTTTTATAAGAATTCATTATTTTTAAGTTGGAATGCGGAGCAATTCAAACTTAGATTTAACGAAACCGCAAAATGAACACAAGACAATTTCATTTCGGGTTTTTTGAAAACACATATCACGTGATCTTTTAGATATGAATACACCTCGGATTACTTCTCATCTCAACTTGCCACGGACAATCAGTTAGTTGTAGGCGAAGACAATAATATGGAACTTGTAAAGGATGATATAAAATTTCGTTTAGAGTCTTCTAAACATGCTTTAGTTTGCTTTAAATTATTGAAAAATAAGGTAATTATCAGTGCAGTAATTTGTTTTTGGTGCTTCGCTGTCCCGTGTTTGGTAATCTCGTGATCTCAAGTGACATGTGGTAGTCATGTGACCATAGATAGGAAATGTTTACAAATATGGCTCAGGTCACAAACGCATTTTTACAATAATCACGCCGCCCAGTGCTTTAAAACATTCTAGAGCGATTAAGGGGGCTCGTAGTCATCAAGCAAACGCGATTATTGAGGGATTTACAGCTTTTACTCAATAAAACAAATAGATACAAAACGAAGGTAGAAGATTTTGAAAATTAGAATGAAAACATATCAACTTCCGGTTTCTACGAATTAGCTCACAAAAATGGCACAGAAAACAAAACAGGTATAAATATGTTACACATTATATATAAAGTTTAAATCAATAATAACACACCAAACCTTTAACAAGTGTCATCTAACTTTCAGCTTTGTCCTTTTTACTTAAGATTTTTTTACGGTTCTAAAGCCGAATAACGAATAAGGAAATGGCGCGACTACAGGGCGCCGAGGATAGTTTGATACTATCTTCATGATATTATAGGAATTTTTAGGAAATGGGCAAAACTACAATGTGCAAAAAATAAAGTTACAATAACGTTTACGTTTTTTTCTCTTTTGAATTTTACTTACAACGCTTTAAATATTCTTTTTTCCTAAGTCTAAGCCGGTATTTCAAATCGATGAAACAAGTTTCCGCGCATTTCCGAAAATTACCACGTTTACTCATAAACTTGAAGTGAAAATCTACGTGAGTTTAGTATGTTCGATAATGAATTGGCCGAATTGATGGTCAAATAATCATAGAGGTCATTGATTTCTTACTGTAGAAGCTGTTATTATCTGATTCAAGATTCTAAAAGGAGTTCATGTATTACAGTTGATCAAAAGGAGAATGTTATGCTTGAAAATTTAATTTTACAGTGCGTGACACGAGCTTATAACCCATTCCGACGCGATAAAATTTTAGACCAGTCCAAATTCAAAGAGGTAGCAGACGACAATTGTAAGTTGATGAAATCTTTAAAAACCTGGTCTTTTTGGACAGAAAACATTGTGGATAATGAAGAAATTGCTTGTAACAAGCAATTTCTTCATTTTCCACAATGTTTTCCAAAGCTTTCATATTTAGGGTCATAAAAAAACGTCACTGTCTGGGAATGGGTTAAGACAATGCTAGTTTTTAGCTCTACTGGCCGAAGGCCACTAGAGCTATAGCGATGGTTTTTTCCCGTCCGGCATCCGTGCGTCCGTCCGGCGTCCGTCCGTTAAAGTTTTCCTTGTTTACGCGATAGAGTCCACAGTTTTCTTCGGAATCCCTTCAAACTTTCACAGAATGATTGTACCATCATAAGGATTGTTCCATTCGAAATTGGGTCAGATCCGTCAAGAAACACGGAAAAGGGGCCTTATTAAAAATTTAATTAAAAAATCCTCGTTTACGCGATAGAGTCCACAATTTTCATTAGATTGTATTTAAACTTTCACAGAATGATGGTACCATCATAAGGATCGTTCCTTTCGAAATTGGGTATGATCCGTCTAGAAACAAGGGAAAAGGGGCCTTATGAAAATTTGATTAAAAATTCCATTAAAAATCCTCGTTTACGCGTATTCCACAGTTTTCATCGGATTCTCTTCAAACTTTATCAGAATGATTGTACCATCATAAGGATCGTTTCATTCGAAAACGGGTATGATCCGTCAAGAAGCACGGTAAAGGGGCCTTATGAAAATTTAATTAACGAATCCTCGTTAACACTCGAGGGTCCACAGTTTTCATCAGATTCAATTCAAACTTTCACAGAATGATTGTACCAACATAAGGATCCTTCCTTTCGAAATTTGGTTTGATCCGTCGATTAACATGGGAAAGGGGGCTTTATAAAAATTTAATTAAAAATTCAATTAAAAATCCTCGTTTACGCGATAGAGTCCACAGTTTTCATCGGATTCTGTTCAAACTTTCTCAGAATGATTGTACTATCATAAGGATCGTTCCTTTCGAAAATGGGTATGATCCGTCTAGAAACACGGGAAAAGGTTCCTTATGAAAATTTGATTAAAATTCCATTAAAAATCCTCGTTTACGCGTATTCCACAGTTTTCATCGGATTCTCTTCAAACTTTATCAGAATGATTGTACCATCATAAGGATCGTTTCATTCGAAAACGGGTATGATCCGTCAAGAAACACGGGAAAGGGGCCTTATGAAAATTCAATTAACATATCCTCGTTAACACTCGAGGGTCCACAGTTTTCATTAGATTCAATTCAAACTTTATCAGAATGATTGTACCAACATAAGGATCCTTCCTTTCGAAATTTGGTATGATCCGTCAATAAACATGGGAAAGGGGGCTTTATGAAAATTTAATTAAAAATTCAATTAAAAATCCTAGTTTACGCGATAGAGTCCACAGCTTTCATCGGATTCTGTTCAAACTTTCTCAGAATGATTGTACCATCATAAGGATCGTTCCTTTCGAAATTGGGTCAGATCCGTCAAGAAACACGGGAAAGGGGCCTTATTAAAAATTTAATTAAAAAATTCTCGTTTACGCGATAGAGTCAACAGTTTTCATAAGATTCAATTCAAACTTTCACAGAATGATTGTACCATCATAAGAACAGAACAGAACAGAACACAAGGTTATTAAGGACGTTGAGCATATAAGCTCATAGTCCAAAAATTAGCATGTTATAAAACATACAATGGAAAAAAACAGTCGCATAAATAAACAATAATAATTATACTATGTTAATAATGAGAGTATCATAATGTAGCGTAAACTAAATATGTCATAGGACACCGTTTCTGGGCCCACAAAACATTGCAAACACAGCTTATCTCTAGCTGTTTTTACAACCCTTTTGTCGTCCATATACAAAAAAAAAACCGGATCGTTCCTTTCGACATTAGGCATCATCCGTCTAGAAACATGGGAAAAGGGGCCTTAGGAAAATTTGATTAAAAAATCTATTAAAATCCTCGTTAACACTCTTGAGTCTACAGTTTTCATCGGAGTCTCTTCAAACTTTCTCAGAATGATTGTACCATCATAAGGATCGTTCCTTTAGGATTTGGGTCAGATCCATCAGGAAACATGGGAAAAGGGACCTTATGAAAATTTAATAGAATAATCTTAGTTAACACATCATGGTCCTAGATTTCGCCTGACCGACTTCAAACTTTCACATAATGATTGCACCATCATAAGGATCGTCCCTTTCAAATTGGGTCTGATCCATTGAGAAACATAGGAAAAGGGGCCTTAGGAAAATTCAATTAAAAAAATCTTGATTAATGCTTGTAAGTCCACAGATGAGATGGGGTTGTCTTTATACCCAAACAGAATAATTATACTTTTGTAAGTAGAGTTCCCTTTGAGATTGGTTCAGATCCATCAAGTAACATGGGATAAGGGGCTAAATAAAAATTCAATTAATAAAACCCTGTTAACATAATGAAGCCCACAGCATTGATCAGATTTTGTTGAAACTTTCACAGAATGATTGGAAGGTCATAACTATCATTCTTTTTATAACAGGGTTTGAACTGTCAAAAAAAAACACAGGAAAAGGGGCCTTATGAAAATTTCATTTATAAATCCTTGTTACCAAGTCCAGAGCTTTCATCGGATTTTCTTCAAACATTCACAGAATAATTGTACAATAATAATGATTGTTGATGTTTGCATTAGACCTGATCCGTCAAGTATCACAGGAAAAGGAGTATTATGAAATTTAATTTTAAAATCCTTGTACCAAAATAAAGTCAACAGTTTTCATCAGATTCTGTTTAAACTTTCACAGAATGATTGTTCAATCGTGAGGATTTTTTTTTCAAATTAGGCGTGATCTGTCTAGTATCATGGGAAAAGGGGCCTTTTGAGAATTTTGTCTATAATCCTTGTTACCAAGTCCAGAGCTTTGATTGGATTTTCTTCAAACCTTCACAGAATCATTGTACAATAATCACGATTGTTGATGCTGACATGAGACCTGATCCTTCAAGTATCACAGGAAAAGGAGCCTTATGAAATTTTTATTTTAAAAAAAATTACACCAAGATAAAGTCTGCAGTTTTCACCAGATTCTGTTCAAACTTTCACAGAATGTTTGTACCATCATTAGGACGGTTTCTTTCCAAATTGGGCCTGATCTGTCTAGTATCATAGGAAAAGGGGCTGTATGAGAAATTATTACCAAATCCTCATAAACACAAGAATGTTCTCAGTCTTTATCGGAATCTCTTCAAACTTTAATAGAATGATTGTACCATCATTTGGATTATTCCTTTGTAAATTAGGTCTGATTGGTTAAGTGACACAAGAAAAGGGACCTTATAAAATTTTTATTACAAAACATCATTATTACAATAAAGTCCTCAGTCTTTATCATTTTCTTCAAACTATCATTAGGATTGTTCCTTTGTACATTGGGTCTGATTTGTTAAGTTTCACAGTAAAAGGGGCCTTATGAAAATCTTGTTACAAAAATTCTTGACACAATTCAGTCCACTGTTTTCATTGATTCTCTTTAACTTTAAAGAATGATTGTACCTTCATTAGAATTGTTCCTTTTGAAATTTGGTTTGTTCTGTAAAGTATCATGAGAAAAGGGGCCATATGAAGATTTCACTATAAACTCATTAACACAATAAATTCCACAGATTACACAGATTGATTGTACCATCATTCCAATTGTTGGTTTTGACAGTGGATCTGATTATGGCAAGTGTCACATAAAAAGGGGCCATATGAAAAACTTTCTTAAATACTCTGGTTAACACAGTGATGTCCCTTGATTTCACCAGATTCACTTAAAAATTTCACAGAATGATTGTACAATCACTTAAAGGGTTCTTTTCAGAACTGGGTACAATCAATCAAGTATCATGTAAAAAGGGGCCATATGATTTTTTTAAATATTCTAGTAAACATAATGAAGTCCCAATATTTCATCGGATTCACTTTTAACTTTCACAGAATGATAAAACCAACAGTAAAATATCACGAGAAAAGGGGCTTTATGAGATCGTGATTTTAATATCTTTGTTAACACAATAAAGTCAACAGTTTTATCGGATTCTCTTCAAAGATGCATGGAATAATTGTGGCATTCGGAACACAGGAAAAGGGGCCTTACAGATTATCATTCAAAACATTCTTGTGTATGTGATGAAGATCATAATCATTATCAAATTGTCTTTTAAATTTCACATGACACTTGTAGGGTTGTAAGAAAAGTTCCTTTTGGAATGAAATTGATCCATAAGAAAACAAAGGAAAAGGTGTCTTATTGATTTTCATTCAAAACAATCCTGTTTATATGACAAAGTCCACAATTATTGTCAGATTCTGATGAAAATTTCACAGAATGATTGTAGGGTCATAAGGTAAATTTCTTTTGGAAATGGAGTGGATCCGTCACGAAACACGGGAAGAGGGGCCTTGAGGATTGTTGCTTAAAATAATAAAGGGAATAAGATCCCCCCCTTTTTTTTCTTTATGCATTCTTCTTTGAGAAATTAACTTCCTTAAATATCAGATTTCTATGACGGAAAACTTGATAACCAGTAGAGCCTCTCAGGCCCTCATGGGCCTCTTGTTTATTTCTGTATGTGGATTTATGTTTTTTTTGCGTTATTCACGAACATATGTACACGAATGGGAATGCTGGTTTAAGTCTAAAGGAGGGAGGCTTACTCGGAAAGTAATAATTGAATTTGAACCGAATTCCACAGTTATGACCCTTTCAGTGCATTCCAACTTCTCAGTACTTTCAGTCCTTTGATTTGTTGTTGCATTGGTAACAACAATTAAGTACTGATTTCAATTATCTTAACAATTTTTTAAAGCTTCACGTAGGAAATTCCCCTTCCAAGGTTCATTAACCCTTTCCTGTTTTCCAAAACTTTAGGCCTGTCCAAATTCAAAGGTTTTGCAAACGAAAATTGAAAGTGGATTTAAATTGAAAAATAATTATTCAGTAAGGTAGAAGTTACAAGCGATTTCTTCTTTTACTTCAATGTTTTGAAAAACCAAGAAAGGGTTAAACTTCGCTCGCCTGTTCCGGAGTAGAAGATGTTTGAAGAAATCTTTGACAGACTCAAGACGCACGACTATGAAGGACACCAGCCTTTTGGAAATCACAAAAGCTTACGTTGAGCAATTTTGTGCAAGGATGAGCTAAAAAGGGTTTCTAAGAAAACAGATATAATATCCATTTTCAGAATTCTTCCATTTCTTTCGAGAGAATACAATAAACATCTTGTTCTTTTTCCTTGTTTTTTTTTTACAAATTGTATTTTTTTCCACTATACAAGTCTTGGCAAAAGATCTAAATGATGTAACAATAGTCTTTATTTTCAATCGATCGTAGAATCGCTGTAGGAACCCTGAATTCTGATTTTGATAGCAGATTTGATAAGCCTGTTACATTTTACACTGGAATGATCAAACAAAGATTGACGTATCAGTAAGTAAAAACTTATAAATTACCCCCTGAATATTACACTTGTCTTGTGGATATAGATAGAATCGGCGGATAACAAAATCAACTCTACACGATTTGCCATTTTATTTGGTGACATCGGACCAATCATGGGAAAAGAGACATCCTGGATAGCACGAAAGTATCGACTCTGGTCAGACTGCGCGGACTTAATTGGAGTATAAACTTTTCACTCTGGTGGTTTCTGAATCAGGAATGACGACCCTTCTTTGCTACGTAATAATTAACAGAATACAGTCTCTTGCATAAATAACAGTTAAAGATATAACCTACGAAAAAAATAAAAAAAACAACCTTTCATTTGCATGCGTATGAATTTGTACACGAAAAAATATTTCTTTCCGAGAAATATGGAATGCACCGGGAAACAAAGATATCTACCCATCTTTCAAGTATTTTGCTTGAATAAATGAAACCAACAGCGCAAGATATGGCTCAAAATACCTTTGGATTCAATAAACGTATGGAAATTTCCAACAAAGTATTGACAGAAAATATTTAAATACCAATTACAACATTTTTCTATGCAAGAGTTATAATTTGGTCTGAATTTATGAGAAAGGTTGGACAAGTCACGCAAAAGAAAACCGTCTTTGCATACTAGTTTAGATTGAAAGAAATTGCGATTAAAGCATTGCAAATGCCCCTCTCTGAATTTAAAAAAAAATGTAAAGTAGAACCACTCTCTAATTACGAAAATCATTCGGAACACTTCATACAATCTGACTTGGAATTATACTTTAATGCATTTCAAAAACAACCATTTTTGCGTGGTAAATGTTATTTTCTTGCATTTCTAAGACAAAAAGCTTCATCATCTACGCGTATAAATCTTCCCGCAGAGAAGAGTTAGTCAGACTGCCATTACTAAAGCCTCAAGGGGAAGGTAGTGATTAAGTAGATTTAATGTGTTTTAAATATTTTAGGGATCGTCCTCTTGACCCCCGTCTGTGGTAACTGGCCATAGCTCTAATTTAGCTTCACTATCCACAAGTATAAATCATCTCGCACCAAAGAATTAACGGATCACCCATCCCGCCCACCGTCTCCGCTGGTCACGTCCACAGACTACAACAGGAAGGTCCACTTCGATATTAACCCATTCCAACACAGTAAAATTTTAGACTGGTCCAAACTGAAAGAAGCTGCAGATGACAATTTCAAGTTGATGGAATTTAGATTTTTTTCGTCTTTTTGGATAGAAATCATTGTGGATAATGAAGAAATTGCTTGATACAAGCAATTTCTTCATTTTCACAATGTTTTCCAAAGTTTTTTTCTTGAGGGGCGTAAAAGGAGGGATTGAGTTGGAATGGGTTAAACGGCTTTATTTAGCAAATTTTATGGCCGTTTACATGTAACAAGAACGTAAAATTGTTGGTTGGCGACTTAAACGTCGTACCTACAGCTTGAATAAGCTGGAGTTACGACGTTTAAGTCGCCAAACCATCAAATTTGCTTCACATATATGTCGGCTTATGTAGGAGTTCAAAGTTCACTTCAGTACTAAATGAATCATTTGATTGGTCAATTAATTCTTTGATTGGCAGTTGCGATCGGTCAATTACGACAGAATCGGAAGTTTAAATCAATTTATTAATTCAATATAGTTTTCAACTAATTAAACTTCACACTCGTTGAACACGGACAATTATATTATCTAGTGGGGAAAATTGATTGTGCAAAGCTCTTTGAACATGAAACGTTTTAGAATATTTCCCCCACGTTAATTGTTTAAAAATGTCATTTTTAAAGGTTGTTATTTGAGGGGTAATCGAAAAGCCCGCGGCTAAATGCAAGTAGAAAGGCTTTAACCTAAATATTTTCATTTACTTTTCAACGTCGTCGTACTACAAGCTTACACATTTTTTTCAATACAATGCAAGAGCAGTACACCTTTTGTATCCCAGAAAACTGTGGCAATTACTTTTCAAGTATATAATATTCACTTGGCCTTTGCGGGCGCGGAGACATTGGACGTTTCCACCGTTCTGACTGTTGGTTTGTCTCAGGTTGTTGAGCAATGTTACGCTGTGAATTTCGCTGATCTGTCCCACTCATGGATTTTTTATGGTTTCCTTTGAGGTGATACTTTGTGGTCTGCCAGGACGGATTTTATCTTCAAGACTCTCTCTACCGCGTTTAAATTTAGAGACCCAGTTTTACCATGCTATAACATGGCGGATGTTCATCTGATGTTTCATATGTCCTCGTGAATTTCCCTAGGTCATATGCCTTTGAGACCAAGGATCGGAATAACGGTGACCAACTGTGTCCGATTACGAGCATTACTTGCAGTGGGAAGGTTTGAGATTTAATTATGTCAAACAACAGTGAGGAAAAATTCTACTGTCACCCCAAAGTGGTTATAGTACTTTATCTTCACCGACCTCATATCGTATTTTTGTAAGAGGTCTTTTTATCCCGAAATCTCGTACTTTTTAAACGCCCCTCGTAAATATTACATAATGTTGTTTACCTTTGTTTGATACCGTTGTATCCATGTACAAAACAGATATTGTGGCAATGCAATTATTTCTCCTAAATTTATGAAGGCAAAACTTCGTAATTATTGCTTGAAGTTAGAAATACCTTTTAAACGAATTCAACCGATTCTGATACGAAAGGTCGGAAGGCATTATCTGCATTTTTTATATTTTCGAAACTTTTTGATGTAGTTTCTTGCGAAAAAAAAAGTTGAAAATGTTATTTCGGTGGAAAATGAAAATGTCCGTTCAACAATTGGACATTATAACATGGCTCAACAGGGTGGTGATGTTTAGATGCAAACTATTTCCCGAAGGATGTCTAAAGCGGACTTCCGTATTAAAGACAGACTTATGATTGCATTACGATACAAATCCATGACACACATGGGAGGAAAAATAATTATGAACGTAATCGTTATCGTCATTTGATTTGTAAGGAACCACTCTAGTCTACCTAATCACGGAGTAGTATATTTCACTAGTGTTCTGTGTATATTTAATTTTACTTTAGTTTTGTCAATCAAATTCCAAGTGTTTTGATTGGATGATTTTTTTTATACTCCAAAGAACTAGGTTTTGAGCACGCATCTGCTTAGTATGATAGTGCGCAAGTAGATTCATAAAATTGTATTTAAAATTAGTAAAAAGCTTAGCTTTGTTTGGGTCAATGGCATTGAATTATAAGAAGCAAAATGAATATTTTTTTTTTAGTTTTCATTGAGGTATGAACTGAAAACTTAATCGCACTAAGATATGACTCCGCTTCGCGTATTTGGAAATTAAATGCCAAAAATGAAGTAGAAAATAATATGAGAAAAAGAGAAAATGCTTATTAAAATCAATATCTTCTTTTCTCACAAAGTTTTCAAAAACTATATATCTTTAGGATGTCAAAAGGGGGATTGTGTGGAAATGGGTAAAATAGTTTTCAGACAGACGTTCACGATCATCCATCGATACACCTTATATAGTCATTATGGTAATATATAGCACATGTCTTGAGTAGTAATTTTACATGTATATGAGGTAGGGGGGGTCAAAAACTTGAAACCCCCCCCCCCCAAATTGACCCGCCAACTCTTACCTTTAGCCACGCTAATTGACTCCGACAGAAAATTCCCTTTCGATTTCAACGGCGTTATTTCGCAAAGTTTATGGTTAGTAGCATGTAACACAAAAGTAAGACGGTTGGATGGCGACCTAAACGTCGTAACTACAGCTTGAATAAGCTGTAGTTATGACGGTTAAGTCGCCAAACAACCAAGAATGGTAAACAAAAATGGCGGCTTATGTGGAGTTGAAAGTTCGGGTCTGGGATGAGTAAATCATTTGATTGGTCGGTTGATTTCTTGATTGACAGCCGAGATTGGTCAATTACACAAACGTAAATAGGAACTATTTGAAAAATAAAAATCGTAACAATACAGTGTTAAGTCGTCGATTTTCCGCCTTTGGCCTTCGAAGTGGGGTCCTGATTAACCATAGCCATTTTTATTCCTTTTTTCATGACAAAGGTTTCTCTTGTTTATAACAATAAAGTTGTTTTGTCATCGACAAAAGTTGATAAAGAAGTAATTACCACATCCTGCTCCACTATAAGAGAAGAATTAGAGACAAAAGTAATTCTCACACCATTATGATTTTGGCCAAACAATGGAGCTCGGTCATACTCTGTTGATAATCAAAAATAATAATTTCATGAATATCTTTGCAGTATCAATATAGACTTAACCCCAAACAACAAAATATTAGACTGGTCCAAATGCTAGCGGAGTCAGTAGGCGGGGCCAGTAATAAGTCAATTTCCTAGTTAGGCCGAAAAAGAAAGAAAGAAAAAAAAAATGCATTTATGTCGAAAAACATGTCTGACTTTAGAGGTTCATTATAATTTAACACGTAAAGTGGGCGTATCATTATGTATGTGAGTGCGAAATCAATTAATCTAAGAAATTCGGATGTGCGTGGTTTTTCGTATACAATACCGGCCTATTGAATCATTGACATATCGACGGTTAAGCGCGAAACAGTTGTAACTGCCTATAAACATATAGGCAGTTACAACTGTTTCGAGCTGAACCATCGATATAAAGCATCGTTTCTCTACAGACATTAATAATGGCATTCTTTTGATTCCCCAGGAAGGAAACCTGCATCAGAAAATTGAATTTAACTGGCTTCAAATGTAGAAAGAAGAATATGGACCTTATTGATATTAGACATATATCGGTTGCTTTGTTTAACCTATTTACGATGAATGTATGAAAGTATAGGTACTTTTAAACTTGTACGAAGAAAACGAGATAAAGAGGATTAAAGAGGAATAAGTAGAACATTTCCTTTCGATTAAAATCAGCTTTTTATATCCGTGAATCGTCAGGCGAAAAGGGATATCCCGGATTTTCCGTAAAACAAACAACAAAACATGCAAACAACAAGCGAAAAGTCGATTGAAACTAGCAGATGTCTAACAGTGGCCGTACTTAAAAAAAGGCTGCACAGTAAGGTAGCATGGTCATTCTAGATTCAGGAACTCGTCCAAAGGCGAAAAATTTCAGTCCTAGTCATACTTGATAAGAAGGACCTTTATTTGCCTACGGGTCCCATAATGCTGTGAGCATCGTGCAATTAACGCCCATCCGACTCAAAACATTCAAAATAGCTCGCTAATGTTTCCATTCAAAGTATTCTAAATGCTCAGTCTTATCGTTCAAATCACCCACAGACTCCGTCCAAATCGCTCAAAACTCTCCACAAGTACATCGAATTGCTCAAATATTCAATTAGTTGAGTGTTTGACGTGGATTTTGAAGCATCTGATTTGTCCTTTATGGCACGCAAACCTATTTATAGAACATTTCGGGATTGTGTGGTTATTGGTTAAGATAATGCAACAGAACTACTGTTATGTTAAAAATCCATTAAAACTCATAGTAAATTTATTTGATTTGGGATTAATCCAAATTCAACAGTATTTCAGATATGTAGCTGAGGTTGGTGCACCCGACCATGGCCTGCTGTCGTTTATCATATAAGTACAACCATAGGTTCCTATCCGAGCAACTAGCTGCTCATCCCTCTTGGTGTACTTTGTTTTAATAATACAATATACAGAGATTTCGCAAGTATTAAAATATTTTACTAACCTTAATTAAAATCCATATGTCCTACATATGCTGACCGTTGGACAAATAATGTTGATGCTTCCATCTCAGATTTTTTTTCAATTATTCATCAGTTGATGATACTAAAATATTAACCTCCGATATCGAGTTCGTCGCAAAAGCCGGCGATAATGGAAAACGTGTGGTGAGGATTGGGTGAATTACGAACACCTTAAATAAGGTAGCAACATCATTTATACCGTCATATCAAGATTATTTTCTGCCATGTTAAATATTGGCCATATTCCCGCAAAAATGAATCGTGGAATAATTGTGACCTTACACAATGGGGGGGGGGGTGTTAACGATGACACCAACAATTACAGGTCTATAACCCTTACATCAACTGTATTAAAGACATTTGAAGGTATTCTTTTACAACGACCGGAAAACAAGATTGTACAGTTTCTAAGCCCCCAGCAAGGGGGGTTTCGACAAAATCTAGGTTATAATATGACTTCTTTTATTTTACGGGAGTCCATTTATTTTGCAACTGAAATCACAGTACGGTCTTTGTCTGCTTTTTAGATGCCAAACAGGCATTTGTTCGTGATTGGCACAACAGATTATTCTACAAAATGCAAGAATGTGGTATTGACCCTTTAACGTTGTGTTCATATATTAAACTTTATCAATCCATTTCAAGCCCTGTACATTATGGCTCCCTTATCTCTAAAGATATTTTTATCAAACAGGGAACCAGACAAGGAGGTAACAGCTCGTCGCTAATACTATTTTCTGTTTATTAATGATCTGATACGGGAATTAGAATCCTCCAAACTAGTTTTGTGCATTTTCAACATGAATATCCGCAGCCCAACTGTAGCAGACGACATGTTACTGATAAGTCTTTCAAAGTCAGGTCTGGACCAAATGATGGACATATGTTTCCTGTACTTACTGTATACTTGCGTAAATGGAGATATGATTACGATCAATCGAAATGCTCTGTTATGTGTTTGGAGAAACAAAACACAAAATAGCTTTGTTAACAGAACACGGCTACTTGGAAGAGCAGAAATAAAAGAGGTTGAGCATTACATGCATTTAGGAAGTAAAATTGCAAAATCAGGTCATTTGATGAAAATATTAACATAGCTTATCGAAGGTTAAGAGGCGAAACTCTTTCAATACTTAATTCTGGAAATTTTTATCCGAGTTCGTTACGCATCGTATATACATCAGTAGTCATTGATTCAGCGTTATACGGCTATGGGCTATGGAATAGTATTTCGCGGACTAATGCCGTGCTCATTCTTTTTGTTTTTAAAAAAGATTCTAAAGATACTTCTCAGGGGCTATAACTCGGTATCTCGAGCTTCTCTTAGATTGATTTTAATTGTAGGTGAAATAGAATGTAGGAAATTGATATTTTTGGGTGAGTTATGTAGATTACCATGCCAGTATTTAGCAAAGAATGTCTTTGTTCATAGAACTGTAAGATATCTAAATGGAATGTTCTCCAGTTCAAAAAGGTTTTATACCGACCGGATATATGTATGATCCTTTCTAAGTATGAACTATTAGATTATCAAGACCAATACATTCGTACGGCGTTTTTTCCCCTAAAAATTAGCATGGCGATCCGTTGTCAAGTCAAAGATTCTAAGCATAAATAAATCTCATCTGCGTCAAAATTTAAATAAATAAATGACTTCAGAACAACTTGATATTTTGTTTTACCAAAATGGTGTTAGTAGTATTGGCGTCACATGCACAGTACGATTGTGTGTAAAATTCATTCTTATTCGGCGCCGTATGTTCTTTGCGTGGTATTCTCATTTGAAGCTTGAAACTTGTATTATAGGTGCCAACTAGATGTATACAATCTGACTCTTCACAAAAAGTTCTTTTGTAGATAAAATACGAGAATCAGAGATAATCTCTGGAGATCACTCCTTAAGATAATTGGTTTAACGGAGTATACGCGGCTCATTGAGAAAAAAAACCTACAACGGCTGATAGATATGATTGGTGGCCTTGGTCAGAATTGTATCAATAGTGACCAGCGAAATCAAGCAGTATCTTGTGTTTATTCTACTATTAACAGAATGTTGTAATATGTAATTTTATCAACATACTTGTTAATCGCCCGGCATGAGTGTCTCTGGTAAGCATCATATTGTATTAATACTGTAGTTAGGTGCATGGCCTATTATTAATTGCAATAGCTTTGCTTTACATATATTATTGTGGATATATTACTATCTATTATTTTTCCCACTGACTCTCTCTTCTGATACATGTTCTAACTGTCTGTCTATGAAGTGTATTTTTGTGATGTCTGATCTGTAAATATTTCGCTGTGTTTGCATGTTTATAATGTATTTGTTTTAAATGTTGTGTTTTGTATTGTATATTTGATACTGCTCTCCAGGCTATAAAGGAAATAAAAGAATAAAACAACCAATCAATGTTGCGATGACGTTTGGAAAATGCTGTAAGAATGTTGGCCGATCCTAGGTTCGTACTCAAGACATAAAGTTGAGAGTAACTGAGCTAACCGGGCTCGTAAGTTAAGGATAAATACCATATCTAATACATTACCAAACGGTATTAGAAGACATTTCAATTATCGCCTCTTTTAGTTAAAATTTATTTTTCTTTTGTTGTAAGAAAAAAGCGATGTTCGATCACCAACAAACGATTTGATAATTTAACCTATTACCAAATGACAAAATCCTAAATTGGTCCAATGAAAGGAATTGCCGACGACAATTTAAAGTTTATAAGATTTTTGATTTCCTCAATTTTTGTGTAGAAAACATTGTGGAAAATAAAGAAATTGCTTATTGGAAGCAATTTCTTTATTTTCCACAATGTTTTCCATTTTTTTCTTGAGGGACGTCAAAAAGTGTAATTATGTGTGAATTGGTTAACGTCAAGGTTGAACCGACTGATTTCCCATACTCGATTTGATTCTATATATATAACCTTTTTTTTTTCATTTCCGTATAATTGCCCTACCTATACGAATCTTACATAGAATACGTCGAGGAATTTCTTTTTGTGGAGCGCAATAAACCCTCTTTGTTTTCGATCGAGTAAAGAATCGCTCTATAGAAACGTTTTTCTGATTCTGATATCAAACTTGATAAGTTGTAACACTTTAACACAAGCAATGATCAAAAAAGAAATGACGATAAAGATTAAGACAATAAAACCTATTAACCTGGTCTCTGAAAGTATAGAGTATAATAACAACAACAACAACCGAAGCAGCAGCATCTACCCCTCCCCATACTTACATCATCCTCCTCAACCTCCATCATTATCATCATCAGCAGCAGCAACATTAACAACAACAGCATCAACAACACCAACAACCAAAAACAAATTAAAACAACAACAACAACCAAAAACAAAAAGAAATGTAGAGCAAACAATAATAAGGAAGTTTGCTTTGTACTAGTATCTACCATTTAACCCTTTCCTGATTTTCTAAGTGTCAGACCTGTCCAAATTCAAAGGTTTTGCAGACGGCAGTTTAGAGTTGATTTTATATAGAAAAGAATCGTTCAATAGAGTAGAAAACGTTGTGCAAAAAGAAGAAACTACTTGTTACAAGCAATTTCTTCTTTTTCCACAATGTTTCCTCAAGTATAAAAGCAAAGACACTCAAAAATCAAGGATTGAACTGGAAAAGGCTTAAAATGTCAGTTTTTCTGCGGGGGCAACAAAATGCCGTATCTTCAGTTCATTAAACATTGCCCCACGATATTTTGAAAGCTAGACGATGAATTCTTGATCTTTTAAATTCTTCGCGGTTCAAATTATCTGTTTCATGCGCATTTAAAGCAATGAATGGATTTGATCCAGGTAGCTCCATTTAAAACCTTTCAGGACGCCAATAATCAACAAGTCTAATGCGGGTATTATGTTACAAGTACAAATGGCTGACTGACAGGCCGGATATTGCACAAGTTGTAGTTACTCATTGCCGGAAACATGTACTCTTTCAGTGTGGCCGTTAACGCTAAAAGGATTCCACCTTGTTGAGTCGCATTTCATCATTAGGAAAACAAATCTGCTTCGTCTATTTGGCACACCTTTTCTCAAAATTCCTTGCATTAGAGTTGTATTACACAAACGATAATTGACCAATCGCGGCTGTCAATCAAGAATCAATCGACCTATCAAATCATTCATTCAGCCCGGAATTCCGATTTGAACTCCATCATTAACCGCCATTTATGTGAAACATATTTGTTGGTACGGCGACCTAAACGTCGTAACTACAGCTTATTCAAGCTGTAGTTACGACGTTTAGGTCGACAACCAACTATTTCACTTTCTTTTTATTTGCTCCAGGCTATGAACTTTACAAAATAACGCCGTTTAAAATCGAAGCGGATGATCCTGTCGGATGCAATGGGCGGGATCAACGGCGTAATTGGGCGGGGCCAGCGATTGGTCAATTAATGAACACGTCTGTCAATCATTCATATTGATTGTCAAATCAAATCATTCTCTTTTTACACACCTGAAAAAAGGCTGCTTTTAATTTAACCCCTGCATATCATGCTGAACCCGGAATATTCAATTTTTGTTAGAAGGTATAGACAAAAATCAGCCTGCACTTAAGTGCAGTCTGATCTTTGTCTACACCACGTGCTTATCCATTTTAAGTCAAGACTATTTATGACATTTGATTTCAAAATAGATATGAACCTTCAGCGCTCTCAGTCCTTTGATTTTCATGCTATTTTGAGAAGGATGGTATGACAAGGGTTAAGATATATGAGTTATTGATTCCAAAGATGCAAAATGCAAGCACTTGAACTGTACTACACAAACATAATTAGGCGGATCGCGGCTGTCAATAAAAATATAGATCTTTCATTTAGACCGGAAGTGTACTTCGAACCCCAACATTGATTGATTTTTTTGGTTGATTTGGAAAATTAAACGTTGTAACGGCAGTTTATTCAAGCTGTCGATAGATTTATTTCTAAATTGAACTTCTTGTTGGAGACAATGGGCTTTGCTACCGATCCGTCAATTAAATAAAACTTCTTTCAAAGAAAATGCACGAGGGGTACATCGAGGAATTTGAAAATTTTATTTTTGTATAAATGTAATTAACCAATCGCTGCTCCCTTCACTTACTTCGTATGACACGCCCACCGACTCCCACAGGAAGTCCCGCTTCGATTTTAAACGGCGTTGTTTTGCAAAATTGATGGCCAGAAGCATGCAACAAAAGAATAGAATAGTTGGTTGGCGACTTGAACATCGTAACTACAATTTGAATGGTGTTGGAGTTCCGAACTCATTTCTTGTCTCAATGACCGATTTCATTGGTCGACTGGCTATTTGAATGACAGCCGCGATTGGACTGTTTGTTGAGGCAGTCGAATCCAAGATCATTTTAAAATTGTTTAACCCATTCCCACTCAGTGACGCTTTAAACGCCCTTCAATACAAAAGCTTTGGAAAACATTGTGGATAATGAAGAAATTGCTTGTTACAGTTGCTCAGTATTTTTCCCCTGCTTATAGTAAGTGTTCCCGTGCTGTAAAGTCTTTATCCAGGGAAAATAAAACATTGACTGATTGATTTGAAATGCTTCATGTACGCCCCTTCAGTACTATTTGTGCTTTGATTTACTAACAGCCTTAAACTTAGGTAGCTACGAAAAACTTATGTAACTGAGGGATATATTACTGTTTAAATCATACCTATGACGGATAAAAAAATTCTATTCGCATATGTATGGATTTGTATTAACAAAATACTTAAATGGAAGCTGCTATCTTAAATATTCGGATAACACTTGTAGAGAGTAAGGCCTGTCACAAGAATAAGCTTTGCTTTTTTAAGAAAAGACAAATTAAAATATTTCAAGGTATTAGGGGGGTATTCACCCAACGAACACCCTTGTAAAGGAATCGTGAATTACAGTAAGAAAGAAGATGTTTTAAAGGATTCAGTTAGGAACATGAACTATATATGGATAATACGCCAAGCTAATAAAAGTTGTTTTTTTCGATGAGAAAAGTTATCACATGGAATTCGGGGTAAACTTAACCAAGTACCAATATTTCAAAAGAAGAATTAATTTCAAAGATCTGTTTAAAAAAAGAAGATTTCATACATATTTCATTTTATACCATTTTTTTAAAAATAAGCCCTGCTAAAAAAAAAGTCACAATTTTCAGCGAATCAAAATTATTTCCAAGAATGAAATATACCTTCAAACACGGATCACTCCTATGAAAGGAAAATGAAATAAATCAGCGATTTGAAAAGATAGAGTTTTCAAATGTTTTCTACTTCCGTTGCCATGCTAACACGAGTATGCCATTTGAGGGAAAATGAAAGAAGCATTCTTGTGACATTTGGTTAAGATGTCACCGGTAGTTTCTGAGCAGAGGTTCTTCAAATGAAATATTTACTGGCAGGGGAGCTAATAAACGATAAAATAGAAATGGTATAACTCTTTCCTGTTTTGAAAAATTGTAGACCTGTCAAAATTCAAAGCTTTTGCAGACATACATTCAATTTTGATTTAATTTGAAAAATAACCATTCAGTAGGGTAGAAAATATTGCTGAAAAAAAAAAAAAAGAAATTGCTTGTTACAAGCAATTTCTTCTTTTTCTACAATATTTTCTCAAATTTGAATTCGCAGGGACGTACAATTCAGAGATTGATTAGAAAAGGGTTGAATAAAAGGAATCATGAGCGTTAAACTTATCGTTTTAACTGAAATAATTGATGTTTTATAGTTTCTAGAGTATGGAAATATTTGCTTAAAGCAGTAACGCAATCTCATTGAATATCAATTACAATATTTTTTCATGCAAAGGTTATCATTTTGTCTGAATTTATGTCATAATGTCGGACCCGTCATTCAAAAGAAACCAGTTTTTTCATCAAACGAAAATGAATTGTAGTAGGGTACTAGTATAATAAAATAAAAACTGAAAACATCTGAAGAATGGCATTATTTATTATGTTTTAAGAATTAAAACTATCGAATCAAATCCCTTTACTCTAACCCCACAGTATGATCAAGAACCATACAGCAGGAAATATTCATTTTAAAGATGTCCCCAATTTATCCTTTTCCACATGATCCCGCAATTTCATGCGCTTAAAAATATAGATATGGAAAACATTGTTAGCAAAGAAAAGAATTATGCTTGTAACAAGCAGTTCTTTCTTTTCTCGCAATATTTTTTTACTCACTTTTGACTCCCATTTTTCATTTTAAAAACATTGTTTTTTCGTCTGCAACATCTTTTTGTTTTGACCATTCAATTACCTGTAGTTTGGGGATGGTTTAACGTAACAAGCGATATTTTATTCCCTTTTCTTTCTTTCTTATTCGGTCCTATGAATCTTCTTGTTCATAAAATATAATATCATCTATAAACCTTAAGCCCAGTCACACAGATGATCACGCACGAATCACTCACAAACAACACACAGATTGGGTTCGTGCGTGCTTGTGTGTCAAGAAACTTGCAAATGATTCGGCTGTCGATGGTAGAAAGCACGAATCACGCACGAACCGCGCACTTATCACTTACAATCTGACAAATTACTGACAAATTCCACATTTCAACGCATACCAGCAAATATGGTGCAGTATTCCATGAACATTCGACGATCGCTAACGCATGAATCACTAACGGAGCACGTCGAACACGAACACTTCGCGTACGTTCTACAAGCTTTTGCGTTCCGCACATGTCAACGCATGCCCCACGCATGAATCACAGATGGATCACGCACGGAAAAAGCACTCTCAGCATCGCTATCACTTCTATTTCGGGCATATAAAAAGCATTCTTGTGCTGTAGTAAGAACAGCATAACATCTCTTCTTTGGGAGTTCAAAGTGATGTGGACCCCTTGGCAGCAAGGTCTGGAACGATAAAAGTGCCCGAAAAAGCTGCTTTATATGTCAAAAATCATACGCGAGTTGGCAGTGTTTCGTCAGTGGAACATCATTTATTCGTCAGTTTTCCGTCAGTAAGTCGTCAGTCGGATATGTCTGGCTATGCGTTTGAAATGCGTCACACTACGGTGGATGTGCGTAGTAGTTTGTTTTCCGTCAGTGAAATGTAAGTCATTCGTCAGTGATTGTCAGCAGATGTCAGTGGAATGAGCATGCACGGTTCGTGCGTGATATAAACGTGGGGCGTCTGTGGACGGATGCAGACGTGCGCAGTTTCAAATCGGTTCCAAAGCATAAACTCTGACGGCCGACGCGTGTCCTGCGCATAGTTACACATACTCGACGCATAAACTACGCACGCCGGATCATGAATTACGCACACAAACGGAACTGTTCAAAACTCAAAATCACACACAAATCGCCTTCGACGCACATCCACTAACAATCACCGACTGTCAACGATCGTTCCACCAACGAAATAAGTTTTCGACGTCCGCTCTTCGCAGAAACGAATATGTGCGTATTTTTTGCGTAATTTATGCGTTTTCGCTGTGTGACAGGGCCTTACTAAGGTAGTACCCACCACTTATTACATAGAAAAGCTGTAATACTCATAACGCTATTGATGCTACAACAGGTATACTGTTTGCCAAGAATTTCGAAATTAATAATTAATCGTGTACTCAATTGATGCCTTGTTGTATCTTACAATGTCTTTATTAATAATCATTATTATCATTATTATTATTATTTTTTTTTTGAGTCGCGAGACATTTCGATTTTTTGAATTTAGACTGCAAGAACTATTTGTCACAATTTCCGGAAGAATAGCGGAATCACTGACAGTCCAGATATAGCCGGAAAAGAGTTACTATGTCCCAAGTCTTCTTCGACGTCTTAACCCTTTCTTTTTTCAAAATTTTAGACTTGTCCACATACAAAGGCGTAGCAGATAACATTTAAAAGTATATGAGCACAATTTAAAAAATAGCCAACCTATATGAAAGAAAATGTTGTTGAAAAAGAATAAATTGCTTGGTACAAGCAGTTTATTCTTTTCCACAATATTTTCTCAAGTGTAATATCACAGGGACATAAAAATCAGAAATTGTACAGGAAAGGGTTAAAGGTTCCTGTCTGCTACATGTATTACACGATGCATAGTTTCGGGTTGGTGCTCGCATTCGCGAAATCGATTTGGCAGGTCATATCCGGTATTTTGCCGAACGGCTCTTGCGGTCAAATGACTGCAACAAAATGTTAAAAAATGTTAATTGAACGATTAAACAGTGTGGGACAACAAGTCTAGCGTAAGAATTTAAGCAAATGATTTTGCTCCGTATGTTATCAAGCAAAACAAAGCAAATATATTATCAGTTTTGAGTTAAACTTTGTGGATCTACTTTGTGCACAAAGATACAAAATAGCTGTGTTGTCATGGAAGTAAGGAAAAGAAATCATCCAATCAAGACAGTTGAATCTTAATTGAAGAAATTAAGACAGATATTAGAAGACATTAATACTCCAGTTATTTGCCGCATCATGTTGACAACGTTTTTCTGTGAAGGTTGCAGCTAACGATCTGTATATTTCAAAATATTTCTACTGAATCATTTTGAACTTCGTATGATTTTAGCCTTTAATACATTCCTACATAACGACGCTTCTTCACCCTCCCACCAAAAGAAAAACAATTGGGAAAACATTGCGTAAAATGAAGAACTTGCTTGCGACAAGCAGTTTCTTCATTTTTCACATTGTTTTCTATACATTAAGTTGAAAAAATAAATCCATTAACTTTATATGCTCGTCTGCAACTACTTTCAATTTGGGCCAGTCTAAAAATTTGTCGTCTGGTAATGGGTCAAGTATTTCTTGTGTTGCACGCAGCAATTCAGTGGATAACTGACATAAATTCACGAAAACCTTAGTCATTGATGCTTGTTAAATCAAACAGCAAAGCTTTTAAAATAATCTGTGTATTTAAAATCACATTCTTGTGAAACATTTTGAATCCCACGTGCATTTTGAGCTTTTGCGATTTTCTAGTGGTGCACGCGTAAATTCAAGAATAACCGACAACATTTCGCGAAACCCAGGTTATTAGTTCACCCGAGTTTATAAAACATATTCAGTAAGATTATTTCATCTTAAGTTCAAAGTAGCTGGTTCGAACTTTTGGCTAGAATACTTTAACACATTCACACATTATCCCGCTTCTTTACGCCCTTCAACAGAAATGCAATGGAAAATATTGTGAAAAATGAAAAAATAAAAAAGAATTGCTTGTTACAAGCAATTTCTTCATTATCCACGATGTTTTCTATCCTAAAAGACAAAAAAGAAAAAAAAAAGAAATACATAAATAAATAAATAAAATAAAATTTGACCAACTTAAAACTGTCGTCTGCAAAATTCAGTGAGTTCGAACCAGTCGAAAATTTTGTCATGTGGGAATGGGTTGAAAATTATCCAATGGAACCCTTTTTCTTGTGAAGGACTTCATTTTGAATAATGCTTCATTATTCACACGTATAAATCATCTCGCATACGAGAATTTTGACAGGAGTTGGACGCTCCAATCAATATATTAATTCAATAAAGTTTTTAACTAATTGAACTTCACGCCGTCAATTATATTATCTAGTAAGGTAATTGATTCTACAAAACCCCTGAAAATGAAATATTTGCCAATATTTGTTCCTCATTAACTAGACAATTGCAATGAAATATTCTCTAATTCAAGAATGATACGGAAAATCTCTGTTGGCAAAAATGTCATCCTTTCTGAACATGAAATAACTTAACACACTTAACCATATCTATTGTTATACGACTAGCGACCGGGGAGAAAAATTTAGTCTGATAATGCCTATGATACAAGTTTAATACTTTTATAGAACACCCTAAGCTTATATCCCTCCTGGGCTAAATGAATGATTTGATTGGTCAACCACTTGTATTTGTCAGCAGCAATCTGTCAATTCAAACCCGGTTAGTACGTCTCCAGAGCATTGTGGGAGAAAATAAATCATGTCTGAGTAATAGATGTCTGCAGATCCTGGAGTTGTAATTCCTAAGAAGTCGGCTCACCGATTTCCAAATTATCAAGTTTTCTGAGACTGGGGTGTATTGCAATCCCAGAGCTATCTAATATCTCAAAATCAAAGCCAATTCTGATGTGTCGGAAGACTATTTGATCATGTAAAGAATCAAAGATTTTGATTTACATTTCTAGATGGATGAATCCATTAAGAACTGTAAAAGAACTACAGGAACGTACCACAATCGAGGTTTTCTTACTAAAAAACTACTAGGGTCTGTAAAGAAAAGTGTGCACTTGTATTGAACGCATTCGAATACAGGTCTTTTTCTGTGAACGCGATGACCGCTGACATACGGATTGGGGTAGAAACAGATTTCCAGTCTATCGCGTTGTTAATATTCTAATCCGCTCGAAGCAAGGCTTGTCCGTTTTAAGTTCGTTTTCACTCCGCGCGATTTCTTAACAGGACTAATTACAGGAAGTTTTGATTGATTGATTGAATGGGGTTTAACGCCGCTTTTAACAGTATTTCAGTCATATCGCGGCGGCTGGAGCACCTAACAATGGATTCCTGGTATTTCTCACACCAGTACTACCACTACATCCTTTCCTAGCCTCCAGCTGCTATCCCACTTAGGTTAACGATTATCAACCCATTGGTGAGAGACAATTGTCGGAAAGGAAGTTTTGAAACACCCGTTCAATAATATCGTAAAGAAAGCGTAGAGTTTTATCCCAGTTTGAGCCCATTCTGTTACGATTGTCGGGGAGTAATCAGTGCAATACTACATCCTCGACACATTGAATATCAGGAGATGTATTGAATACATGGGGGCTTTGAAGTGCAATATTCAAATCTAACCCAAGAAGTAGTTGCTGCCTGAACAGAACTAGGTATTTTGACGTAATAAACCGAAGTTAAATTAAGACACGTTCTTAAAAGTCTGTAATACGTACCACTCCTCTCTATCGTTTTCACCGTCCGTTCGTATCAAGTTCAGATCACAAAATCCCTGATGCCCAATAATACACAAAAACTAGTATGTAATGCATGTACTTAAATATAAATCAGGCATTGTCTTAAAAGTTATTTGATGAGCAAAATGGCATTTTTTGTGAGGAGGGGGGGGGTGTTTCAGTGGAATCACGCATAATATTTTTAATTCAGGATATTCGGATATCGAAGTAAACAAAGTGACAAAGTGACAAAGGCAACAACAAACGGTATGGCACGTTACTTAAAGAGGGAAACAATGTTGTTGAGCCTATATAAATATCACCTCTTCAGGCAGTTTTGAACTGAGCCTTTCAGGACCTTAATTCAGTTGGCGAATATTACTCCAGATAACGTCACAATAACGTTAGTTTGGAGGCGCGATTTTATTAAAAGCGCGAGTTTGGTGCACCTCGTGACTTTCCCACAAATTAATACAACGTTCCGCATGAAACCTTAAAAAAGATTATGAATACCATATTTTATTTTGATAAACTCCGATTTTTTTCAAATCTACTTGTCTGAGTTTTGTATTCAAACAGTATATGGTATGAAATAAAACAAACAAAGGCACAAACAAACAAAGAACAAACAAACGAAAAGAAGAAATACCCCCACAAACCACAAAAACACCAAAAGTTCGTGACGTGTAAAAAAGAAGAAAAAGACAACTAATGTATCAGAAAGTGATAATAGGTGGCAAATAGTTTTTTTGTTTGTTTGTTTTGTTTTTGCTAGATTGATGTAACGACAAAAGTATCAGCGAAGTGCGGCGAAAGGAAACAAATATTAAATTGGTCTATATATGTCCCAAATGTGTGTTTCACTGCAACTCTTTACGAGTATTCCTTCTGAAATCATTATGGAACTATTTTTTTCTTAAACAAATGCGGATCTAGATTGGGCGAGAAGAGAGGTGGGAGATCAGAAGCCGGACCTCTTTTTCTAACTACATTAAGCAAAAACTCTGATTATCAGAGTCGCGAAATCTGGAAATCAAATCCATGTCATACAATTTTGATTGGTCCTTCCTTCTGCCTGAGAAAATATGTTGATTTCTACATGTTTTTAGTCTTTGAATTGTTTATTCCTACACGATGACGCCTATCATAAAAACCATTTTGAAAACAGGCAATTTCTTCATTTTACACAATGTTTTCTATCCAAAATTAAAAACATCTAAATTTCCATAAACTTTAATTTATCGTCTGCAACTCCTTTCAATTTGGACCAGTCTAAAAATTGTGCCGTATAGTAATGGGTTAATTGGAACAGCCGTTTTCATCTAAATCAGAAAAAGTGCACGTGATTAATTTCCAATAAATGGTTCTCACGGGTAAGGTATCTCACCATTATTTGATCTCTCAAACTGTAATCTCAAACTCGTCTAAAAAATCCTCGTTGTTCCAATTGTATCTAGAAAGTTAGGTTTGATTTTGAATTGTAAAATCCTTTCAAAAATGAAATGTGGGGCCAATCGCTGGCCCCGCCCACTGACTCCCAACGTCCCGCCCATTCGGGAAGTTTCGCTTCAATTTTTAACGGCGTTGTTTTTGCAAGATTTGTGGCTAGTAGCAAAAAGTAAAATGGTTGGTTGGAGACCTAAACGTCGTATCTACAGCCTGAAAACCGACAAAAACGGATAACAAAAATGGCGGATAATGTCGGGGTTGAAAGGTCCGGGCTGTAAAAATGATTTGATAGGTCGGTTTATTATTTGATTGACATCGCGATTGGTCAATTAAACGAGTCATTAATGTTTACCAGGACTGTTTAAAGTATTTTTAAGCAATTACTGATCCTAAATCAAAAGATGTTGCAGACGACAATCATTAGTCTATGGAAACTTTTTTGTCCTTTGAGGTGGAGAATATGTTGGACAAAGAAGTAATTGCTTTTTGGTTGCTAAACCAACGAAAATGCTTATAATAAAAGTCAACAAATGTCCATCAAAGTGCAGTTCCGCTCTTTGTGAATGATTTACATAGTCAATTCATTTATTGCTTTTTTGTTTGGCACTCGCGATCATCAACTTGATAGCTGAAGCTCCAGCCTAATTTTACGCTATTTTGACTCACATTTGTTCGGATAGCCACTTAATGCAAATTTCATTGCAATAAATATATATTTATAATGATGTGACCCGAAAAAGGTCAATCCAGCTAGTAAGTAAAATAAATAATAGGGAAAGATATATAGATATAAGCTTCATTTAGGGGTTAGGCTTGGGTAATTTTGGTAGTAACGTGTTCACGAACGAATATAATCAGCTCAACCCAGTCTGCTGCGATAAAATGTTTTTTAGACGACCTTGATGGTCCGTTTTAAGTGGAGGGATAATTCATTTTTTACAGTGACCGGTTAGGCGAAAAACAAACACCCGGGTGTTCGAAAAAACAAAATCTAGAAAAGAGATTAGATCATGGAGAGGTCAACCAGAGTTCGTAGAAAATATTTAGTAAGGTAGAATGATCATTCTGAATTCAGACTATCGTAAAAGAGCGAGATAGCTAAGCGTCGTAAACAACCCTGTTCATTACTCTTTTCACAAATGTCATACAGCGCGATGATTAATGAACAGAATTATTGAAATAGTTCTTACGCGCTTCAAACACTGTTGAAATAAACTTAGCTGTGTTAAGTAGTTTCTTTTTATTCGAAGTTGACATTAAAGTATTGAACCTGTGAATATTAGGCCAAGCTTTTCTACCGATATACTTACTTCTAATGCTTATAAAAAGGGGACAACAGAAGAGAAAATGATATTCATCTTCAACCTTGCATAAGTTGCATAATTTACAAACTCGATACATGATGACGTAAACAATGATGACATATGAAATTACGATAGATAGGAACAAATGAAAAGAATGCATGCATTATCGAAATAATCGACAATCACACCCTGTACTTAAATGATTTAGATATTTTCTGCTTGGCCTGTTGATTTGTTTTCTATCAGAATTTATTTCTTAAACTAGATAGCGGTGTTGAATTTCTAGTTTAGATAGGGATTTCATTCCACACACAAATGCTACAGTATGAGAAAGATCTTTCTTATACAATGTATATGATATTTTGAGTGCATGTGATGTCACTATGTACAGATGACCTTAAGCTATGGTTAGTGTTGTTACAAAATGAAACGACTTCATTTATATATTCTTGTGATAGATTACACTTAAAGATTAAAACACCAGTGTAATAATTCCATCGCTTGTCAAAAGTCAACCAATTCAGTTTAGTGAAAAGTTCAATAGATGGTGTTCTTTCAAAAGCGATTTCTTCATTATATACAATGTTTACTACCACAAAAGCCTAAGAACTTTAAAATTCCCTGTACTAAAAACTGTTGTCTGCACTTTTTGAAAAAATTGTTGTGTGGTAATGTGTCCAACATCGTTTAGAAATTGAAACAATAGTCAGTTAAATTTTGTCATGCACGAATCGAGCAAATAAAAAGCGATGACATCATCAACAACAACAACACTTTTTTGGAATTTTCTTTTATAATGCATTTCACGATCTTTTTCATCATCGGTTAAATATCGAAACTGTTGTCAAAAGCAAAGCAAGATCTGTTAAAAAAGCAGATAATTTTAAAATTCCATGAACCAAAAGTTGTCAGCTGAAACTCCTTTTAATTTGGACCTGTCGAAAATATTGTTGTCTTTTAACATTTCACGAAAAAAATAAAACAAACAAACGACAACAAAAAAACCCCCACAACAACAACAACAACAACAACAACTACAAAAAAAAAAAAAAAAAAAAAAAAAAAAAAAAAACAGAGAGAGAAAGAACAACAACAACAAAATAACCAATACGTTTTCCATTTTCAACGATCTTTTCGAAACGTTTATCTTATTCATGAAACTTAAAAGTTTGGAATAGCTTAGTTAAAGGTTAAACATAGCATACATTCTTTTATGTCGGGTTATTTCTGTTTTGGTATTTATCATTCCGCGTTAAAATTTACCACACAACCCCGTTTTTTACGCGCAAGAAAATATAGTTATAGAAAACACTGTATGAACAAACGAGAATGTTTTCGAGACACACTATTACTTCTTTTCACAAAATACTTTTCTACATGTACTAGATTTTTCTTTTTTAAATTTGAAAATATTTTTTTCTATTTGAACTTCTTTTCAACTTCGTTGAACTTAGACCAGTCTATCACTCTGCGGTATCGTTATGGATTTAACACATTATAAAATAATACCACAAAATTACGGGCTGAAAACCGTCTCCCCAGGAAACACTGGGAGAAAGAGAAAAAAAATACAAGCAGTTTCTCCTTTTCTCAAAATGTTTTCTAACATTTTGCCACCTTTTTTCTGAATATATCATAATTTGATCTGTCATCTGGATCTTCATCTAATTGAAATAATAAATAGGTGTAATGGGCAGTCTAAAACCCGTCCTCTTCACCAGCCCTCAACAGCTACCTGTCAGTTAACCCATTTCCAAACAATGACGCCTTTGAACGCCCATTATGGAAAACATTTGGAAAAACATTGTATAAAATGAAGAAATTGCTTGTAACAAGCAATTTCTTCATCTTACACAATGTTTTCTACCAAGAAATTTGAAAAAAAATCTAAAATTTCATAAACCTTAAATTGTCGTCTGTATCTCCTTTCAATTTGGACTAGTCTAAAATTTAACCGCCAGATTATGGGTTAACTCAGCAGGACAAGTGCTAACTACTTCAACAGATCACAAAAATCACTCCAATAGAAGCAAAGCAGGCTCTTAGCATGTGGAAGGAAGACCCAATATTCACTGATATAGTGCTGGTGTGATTTTGATATAAATGTCCACAGCGTCATTACACCATTCACTCAATAATAGACAATGTCGGGCGGACAGGACGACAGACGGTCTGCGAAGGGAACTTTGTGTTTAATCGCTTTTATTATTATTGGAAATGTTGGGGTGCTGATAAGCGCAGGTAGGCTGTTTTTGTTGTTTGAATTGTTTTAAAACACCTGTTGAAAAAAACTCCATAATGATGCTTTTGATAAGCAATGTAAAATTGGTACGGCGTACTGTTTTAATAACAAACGTTAGTTTATCCTCTTGCACGGTTAACTGTGACAAAATAAAACCAAATTTATTGAAAAATGTTTTTGTTTTTTAGTGTGTGTGTGAATAAAGTTTCACTTCGATAATAAACAGAGTTACTTTACAAATATATGATTAGTCACATGTATCATTTAAAAAATTAAACCGATTGGTTAGCGACCTAAATGTCAGCTTGTGTGTTCTATAGTTACGACGTATAGTTCGCAGAACTAACGGAAATGATTCACATAAATGTCGACCAATGTCGGAGTTCAAAGTTCCTTTCCGGTCTTAATATATGATTAATTGGTAGATTGAATTCTTTTTATTCACAAACACAATCCCTCAATTGTAGTGATGATAATATTTAAAAAAAAATCTCATTCAATTTAAAACGAGACGTGGCATTCCTCTACAATAAATATGCATTTAGAGAATCCGTGTTACTGTACCTTGAAATCATTTATTTGTTGTTTTAAAGTCTCGACTGTACTTGTATTTTAAACGGGGACTAACCTTTGATTGATTTTCACAATTTAAGAATTGTCCAAATTAAAAGGGTAGCTAACGATATTATAAAATAAGTACAATCCAACAAGTAACAATCCTATATGATAGAAAATATTGTTGAAAAAGGAGAAATGGCTTGTTACAAGCAATGTCCTCATTATTCACATTTTCTCGTCAAGTTTAATATCACAGAGACGTAAAATTAGGGATTCTATGGGAAATGGTTAACCCATGTCATGCTGAACCCGGATTATTCCGGTTTCGGCAGGAGGTATAGACCAAGATCAGCCTGCACATCAGTGCAGTCTGATCTTAGTCTACACCTCCTGCTTGTACTTTTCCTGTCAGAGTTGTTTATGAAAATGATTTCTAATGGAAAACAACAAGTTCTATCAGTGCTTTCAGACCTTTGATTTTACAGCAATTCAGTAAGGTAATTTATACAGCATGACAAGGGTTAAGTAAAAGATATATATGGGTTTCAGGAAGGTTAAGATTATCCGTCAGCCCGATTAGCTCAGTTGGTAGAGCACTTGACTTCAAACCTCAAGATCACGGGTTCGAGCCCCGGGCTGACCATATCAACTAACTCAACTAATTGTCTTTCGGATGAGACGTTAAACCGAGGCCCCGTGTGACGATGCTATCCACCGAGCACGTTAAAGAACCAGGCGGAGCTCTAAGAAGTTTCGTCCTGTATCCTTGCACTATCCCCCGTAACAACTAACCGTCTTCTGGGGGCGTCGCTCATATGGGCAAGTGCTACGGTAGCGACGATAAATAAACGGAAATACACACACGTTAAGATTATCCGTCTTCGGTCGATCTTGCCCGAGCAACCACGTCTATTAAGCGACCACTTCCATTAAGCGACCATAACCGTAATCCCATTTAGAAATCTAAATCTCTTGCTGTATAAATCGCCTTATTGAACTGCTTTAAAATCAAAGGGCTGAAAGCACTGATAGAACGTGTTATTAAAAAATCAATATTTCTTTTAGAAATCAATTTCATAAACAATTCTGGCAGGAAAAGTACAAACAGGAGGTGTGGACCAAGATCAGACTGCACTGATGTACAGGCTGATCTTGGTCTACACCTCCTGCAAAACCGGAATATTCCGGGTTCAGCATGACAAGGGTTAAAGGAATTCGTAACAAAATCCTATGTTGCGAGACAATTCTAATGAGCCCCTAACAGCATAGGATTAAGCGTGAATTTTGTAATGGTTTCTTCATGCAGTCGAATCAATCCGTCATATCTTTCACAATATAGTGTACTAAACGACCATTCTTTTAATCTACCACTTCTTGATGGTCCCTTCAGTGGTCTCTTAATACAAGATTTACTGTATTGTGATTTTCCTTTTAAGCGATTCTTTAATTTTTAACTCTAGACATCGTTTTTTCCACCTTTATCATTACATCACCAGACAGTACTGATTTGACCAATCGCGGCTGCCAATCGAATGATCAGTCGACCAATGAAATCATTCATTTAGACTGGAAGTTCAGTTTAAACTCGGACATTGGTCGCCAATTGGGTGAATCGCTTTTGTTGGTTTGGTGACTTAAACGTCGTAACTACAGCTTATTCAAGCTCCAGTTATGACGTCTAGGTCGCCAACTAACCATTCTACTTATTTGTAACATGGCCACAAACTTTGCAAAATAACGCCGTTAAAATCGAAGCGATGTTTAGCCAAATCACATTCATTTAGTTATATATTCATTTCTTTCTTTTGAAAATATATATTTATGTTAAATTTCTTGATGTTTAAGTTATAATCTTTAAGTTCAGCCTATAAACGAACCTGCATAAAGTTAACACTATCTAATATGAAATATGTTAACCTTAAATTGCAAAATATCGATCGAACAAAGTCTTTCTCATTACCTTATTACAAATCAATTACATTGATTAGGCTTGAATTTCGAATAAATTAACCCATTTTTAGACGACAGAACTTTAGACTCGTCCGAATTCGAAGAAATGCAAGCAATAATTCTAAGTTCATAAAATTCTTAAAGTCATTTTTGTGACAATTAATTTCTTCATTTTCCACAATTGTATTCAAAGCTATTTTCTTGAGAGGATTGTATTTGAACGGATTGAAAAATGGTTTATCATTTGATCACTGCAGGCACAATCACAAAATACAATCTATGGGAACAAAAGACAAGCAACCAAGGTCATGATAGTGATTTGCTATAAGTTCTCCTATTGTAAGAGTTAATGCACGCTTATTCTTTAAAATACTTACAAGGCAGTGGAATTTTCAAAATAAATCTTTCGGTAATCTAAACACGACAATGCTTGGCAAAACCAAATACAACCAACTGAAAGAAAACATAGACTGAATCAACCCTGGGCCACAGCACGGAGACTAGACAATAGTCGTAAGGTAAAACACAGAAGACCCAACTGAACCCATCGAACGGTCTCCGTACGAAGATCGCGCGAATCAAACACAGTCGCTGTATAAACGTCGTGTAGTCGCCGCACAGATTTTAGTTATTAATTTTCAAAACAATAACAAAATCAACAACTAAAATCACACGAAGCACGCACGCACACATATACACATACATACACACACACACAAACCCGGAATGGCAACACAGCTTATCAAATACATTCATCGAAAACTTAGCCATTCCCCGTTTTTCAAAATTTTCGACCAATCCATATCAAAAGGTTAGCAAACGACATTGTATAGTAAGTACAATTCAAAAAGTAACAACCCGGTATGATAGAAAATATTTTGGGAAAAGAAGAAAGTGCTTGTTACAAGCAATTTCTTCTTTTTCCACAATGTTTTCTCAAGTATAATACCACAAGGACGTATAAGCCAGGGATTGTATGAGAAAGGGTTAAACAATGTACAGGATTGAAAATATATTACAGAAAGTCACAGGCCATGATATCATTCGGCGTCCGTAGCAAATGTAAAGTAGGCTTAGAAAACTTAAATTCTCCATCAAATCTAAATTAAAGGTGTATCAATTAAGACAGAAAATATGCTTGGAAAAGCATCCAGTCGAAACATTAAATTTCTGCACAATTTCTAATGTTCCCGTACTGCTACAAAGTCATAGATAAAGAAATAAAGTTTTCAGGAAGATCTCAACGTAAAGAGAATCGAATCGCTGTGCTATAACAATATGAAGTTTATCAGAGAAACAAGATAATTGATATTTTGGGAAAGTGCTTGTCATTTCTAGACTGACATTATCGTGTGTTTCTGAGGCACTTTAAAGATGTAGAAATTATTGTGGAATGCTGCAGCATATAGTTGTTATTAACTCTAAATTTATCTTCGTCAAAGAAAATATTAGGAGAAACTGTCTGTTGTATGAAACAGTTTGAAACAGTTTGATAGGATGAAAGGTAAAAGAAATGCAACTTACTCAATTAGGGCGATTCTAATTAGCATTCTTCTCTTCATTTGAAATCCTGTTTTTTTAAGCCGCTCAAGGATGAAATGCAGAAAACATTGTAAACAATCAAGATAATCTTCATTATCCACGATGTTTTCTAACGCAAAAGAAAATCACTTCTTCTTTGAATTTAGACCAGTTGACAAAAGGGTTAACTTCTCTGCTACTGATTTTTTTGAAAATAAATGAATAAATAAATGAATAAAAATAAATAAATGAATAAAAGAATAAATAAATAAAAATAAAAAGAAGTTAGAAGTTGAAATTATCTATTTTTTCAAGTAGTATTTTTTGTCTATCTATCTAGGCAGAATACATTTCCAGTTTTTAGAACTGTAATCTTATTAACTGTTATGAAAGGAAATTACATATCATAAGCTAGGACTATTTTTAGTGTTACGGTGGTTATTTGTCAGTAGTACTAATTTTTTTTTTTTTTTCAATATTTCAAAGGCTTTTTTTTTACGAAATTCCTCGATATTTCTTTTAATTTGACATGTTAGAACAGCTTTTTAAATGCAGCTGACAAATCGCAGCTGCTGTCAATCAAGGAATCAATCGACCAATCAGATCAATCATTTAGCCAAAATTTGAGCTTTGAACTGCGACACTTGCCGCCATTTGTGGGAAACACTTTTGTTGGTTTGGTGACTTAGATGTCGTAACTTCTAATGGGCGGGACAAACAGAGAACATGGGCGGGGCCAGTGATTGGTCAATTTGAAAAGAACACGAGCAAAGCCTGCTTGTGCCTGGCATTTGGTGCTAGATAGTTGATAAAAATCTCTATTCGAAAAAAGCTGCGTTATTCTGACAAAAGCATTATTTATGCAAAAGTTCATTTAGAGTTACCTCTCTTGACAACATGAATTGCTGTTTTGATAGTGAACATATATTCCAAATGTCAAATAATTGCCTTGATAATTACCAGTAGTATTACGAAATGTTTTTACGACAACGAGGACAGCGCAGACGACGACAACACTGTGGAAAAAAAAAATAAAAAAATCGCGTTTTCTCTCTAACAGCCGAGCTAAAATGTATTTGTGATTTTCTTAAAATTTTTGGTAGAGCAATTTAGAACAATATCATTTTGAAAATATATGTTGCCTTAGGAAAGGAACAAATATACGTGGAAATAATAAATTGTTTGTGTCAATTGAATTTTTCCCCCTTATTTCCCTAAATGTTTTTCATCGAAGTTATAATTCAATGGTATACCATATACATTGACTACTGTACATCACAATGGTTGTCTATACTCGTAGAATGGTTATCTCCAACGCATATTTATCCTAGGCCTTTGTCTTTTATATGAGTCTGTGCTTGACGCTTCTCAACAACTTCACAAAGGTACTGAGATCACTCTGTGCAATCACATAGTCTGATCAGAGTCTTCCTAAAGCTAATGGCTCCAAGTTTCATAACCCATTCTAATAATCCGGCTCTAACGCATATACGAGAAAAATAAAATTTTGGATATATTGTGGAAAATGAAGAAATCGCTTATGATAAGTTAGTTCGAATAAAATGTAGTTACGACTGATAAAATACCTAGCATCAATGTCGATGTTCACTTCCGGTCTGATTTCATGATATGATTGGTCCAACTTTAAAGCGGCCATCCATCAAATATGAGTTTTCAAATATTTTCATTCGAATATAAAGACATGAAAACAATTTTGAGAAAGTTTGCTGTTACAGTGTATCCATCAATTATCAACCAATATTACAAGAAATTGACCAATTGCTGGCCCCACCCACTTACGCCCATTGACTCTAACAGGAAGTTTCGCTTCGATTTTAAACGGCGTTATTTTGCTAAACTTTATAGCCAGTAGCAAGAAACAAGAAAGTGGAATAGTCGGTTGGCGGTCTAAACGTCGTTACTACAGTTTGTACAAGCTGTAGTTACGACGTTTAGGTAGCCAAACCAACAAAAATGTTTCACATAAATGGCGGCCAATTTAGGAGTTCAAATCTAAATTCCGGACAGAATGAAGATTTGATTGGTCGATTGAATCCTTCATTGACAGCTGTGATTGGTCAATTACAGTAGAGACAATGACTTGGTTTGAAATATATCAGTTCTCTGTGATTTCTCGTGAGAATTAAGAAAAAAAAAAAAAAAAAAAGCTAGATCTAATTGGATTTTTTTCATTCTTAAACGAGGAATAGAAATTAATACGGCAAATGAAAATGGTCGTAAAAAACCGCCACCTCAAACATTAAGGATTCTTTAGTTTGCCCTTGTTTTTATTTCTAATGAATCCCTACTCGGTATGGCTTCAAAGTCGCTGATGTGACTTTTGGTGACATAAAACATGCTGATGAGTTACACTAGTGGGCGTGTAACATAAGGGCTTCAATCAAAGTGAGATGGGTCAAGTATAGTTAAACTTGTTTTAAGCAACCACTCTAGGGACGGCCATAATCTGGCCGTTTAAGCGAATGGTCGCTTAATGCACTTTTTTATGTATCTAAGAGGCATACATAAGTCATGGCTTGTTTCTTACTTAATCCTATGTTGATGGGACTCATTAGAATCGTCTCAATGAGACGATTGTAATGAGATCCACCAAACTAGGATTTAAGTTTGATAAATTTATCGGCTAAAAAGGTCCAATTAGGAAGATCATTAGTTTTTTGGACAGGGAATTTCGGTACCGGTAGCTTAATCAAAGTGGTCGCTTAATAGAGGTTAAACAAGATTGAACAAGATTGACTGTGATTGTGCATTGTCTTTTGTGTCAATGACAAATGTTATTGTCGGTGAAGTATTGTCTATAAACTGACAAAATCTCATAACTACAGCTTTTTCCAATATGTAGTCACGATGCTTTCGCTGTACACCGACGATATGCATGTACATATATGAACACTCCAGTGACCATTGGCTCTAAGATGATGAACGGATAATTCTAATTTGAAGCTAAATTATTTCAAATGAAAAAAAGAAAAAAACCTATATATACAGTGTTCCGATATCCAGGTAAACTTACTTATTTGATGAAAAAATAATCTTTCTGGTTCACAAAAATGAAAAAAGTCAAATATCTAAAGTATTGACGAAGTTCCAACTATCTTCTACATTAACTAATTACCAGACGACAAAATATTAGACTTGTCCAAATTCAAAGAAGCTACTGACAACATTTCTAAGTTGACAATATCTTTAAGATATGGGTTTTTTCGGGGTGGGTTGGTATTAAAACATTGTGGATAATGGAGTAATTGCGCGTAACAATGTTTTCGTTTACAATGTTTTCCAAGGAGAGTCACACCATTAATCAGATAATGTGACGTCATAAAAAATTGGGCTTATCCAACACCATAATATAAGAGGATAATCAACAGGTTATTCCAGATATGACAAAAACGAGTTTTTTTAACGCCTACAACGCATCCGAGTGAAATATTTTTGCAATAATCAGATAATGTGACGTCATAAAAGATTGGGCTTATCCAACACCATAATATAAGAGGATAATCAACTGGTTATTCCAGATATGACAAAAACGAGTTTTTTTAACGCCTACAACGCATCCGAGTGAAATATTTTTTGCAATAATCAGATAATGTGACGTCATAAAAGATTGGGCTTATCCAACACCATAATATAAGAGGATAATCAACTGGTTAGTCCAGATATGACAAAAACGAGGTTTTTTTTAACGCCTACAACGCATCCGAGTGAAATATTTTTGTCATATCTGGAATAACCAGTTGATTATTCTATTTATTATATACCTTATTATTTTATTTCTTTTTATCAAAATATCGAAACCAATCTATTTGATAGAGGGAAGGTCTATTGAATACATGATTAAAGGTTTATTACAGAGAGTGAAACTGAAAAATGTTATCGTCACTCCAGTGACTATATCAATATTTATTACACTGAGAAATTCCAAGGTTTCACAGCAAGGTATATAATAAAAGAATATAATGTCCAATTTTCGTCATCATGATGTGATATCCGGAGATAACTGCCGTTGTGATTTTGGTGGCTTGTCTTGTTGTACAAGTCATTTGAGACTATATCACATGTTAACCCTTGTCATGCTGTATTAATTACCTTACTGAATTGCTGTAAAATCAAAGGACTGAAAGCACTGATAGAACTTGTTGTTCAAATATCAACTTTTCTTTTCGACATTAGTCTCATAAACAACTCCAAGAGGAACAAGTACAAACAGGAAGTGCAATATTCCTGAAATACACAAGAACTACTTTTTATGGCGTAATCATTTAATGGATTTAGTGGTTAAGCCTCCAATGGCAGTTTGCATTCGTTGAACTTTAAGACGACCCCCAAAATTTTGTTTGCTAGCTAAACAACGTGCTCAATAGTAAGTTAAGTAATGAACATGTATGTATAAAAACGACGATATCATTTGTTGTTGAAAAGCGTAGCGTTTCGTGTCACAGGGGATACGCGTTTTGAGATCTGGCTAATTGTTATACCGTCAAAAGTGTTTCGTAAATCAAGACATGGCAATCAGACGCCGGGTTGTATAGAACTTCTCCCCGGTTTTGTCATAACGTATTGACCATAGACACCCTGGACATTACCTATCCTTCATTCTATTATCAGACTACATGATATTTGATATTGCAGACGACAAATTGATTCTGTCTTTTAAGAATGTATGCACACGGGCATAAGAAAAAAAAAAAGAAGAAGAAAAAGAATGCAGTTTATAAGAACGAGGAACTATATCCATTGGTGACAACCCAATTTGATTTTTTATTTTCTAACAAAATTATGTTATCAATAGGCTTTTTGGCTTTTCATCGGGTTTTCCGGTTCCCGAAGGCTCTTAATTTCACATCACTTTATACCCCCTTTTTAACCATTTGGGTAACTTGATGCACGTTAATCAATAGGTCCACCTGAGGTCCAATAAGCTTTGAATTTTGGAGGTTAACCCTTGTCATGCTGTAAAAATAACCTTACTGAGTCGCTGTAAAATCAAAGGACTGAAAGCACTGATAGAACTTGTTGTTAAAAAAACATTCCTTTTACAAATCAATTTAATTAACAACTCTGGCGGGAAAAAGTACAAGCAGAAGGTTTAGATCAAGATCAGACTGCACTTATGTGCAGGCTGATCTTGGTCTATACCTCCTGCCAAAACCGGAATATTCCGGGTTCAGCATGACGAGGGTTAAATGGTGTTTCTGAGTCAGAAAGACATACTTTACTTGCGCTGTATGATAAGGCATTTCAACGGTGTTTTCTTATCTACGGAAACATGTATCCTCACCCCGAATTAAAGATGAAAGTAGTTGCCATCGACTAATACAGTAAATCTTGCTAAAGTGACCACATCTTTTAAGCGACCAATTTGATCAAACGACCAGCACCAAAATTCCATTTCCAGATATCAAGGATCTTCATTACCGGACCTTTTTAGCTTATAGAAATGTCAAATTAAAATCATGTCTGGTTGGTTCTCATTTGTATCGTCGAGAGACGATTCTAATGGGTTCAAAAACATAGGATTAAGTAACAATCCCGCAATGATTTATGTGTGCATTCGAACCGATCTCAATAAATGCCCCCCAAAAGTGTATTAAGCTACCATTCTCTTAAACGACCACATTTTGATCGTCCCTGGATTGGTCGTTTGACTTTACTTCATGTATTCATGAAGAATTACTTTTTTTGTCAATCTATTTCGACAGTGTACCTTACTTGTTAACCTTGGCTCTTATTAAACGATAAGTTAACGAACGCATTAACCTTGACAATAAACATTATTTACTTCCTTCAGAGAAAAAACGGTGAACCTACGCATAAAATGTACGCAAAGAAGTTTCAGAAGGGGTTAATTGCTATACTGTTCTATGTGTCTATACATAGTATAGACTCTAAGAACAGTATCGCAATTGACCCTCGAAATGATCTTAATCAATTTCTTACATATTTACTCGTGTTTTCTTATCTGTTTTCAACACCACATAACTTTTTATGTGTTCTTGTAAACTTGTTGCATTAATCAGGCTGAAATAACCACAGAATGTTTTACTTTCAAGAAACCCTTTTTTCGAAATTTCCGGTAATTTACGTATAATTATCCGTGTCCACTCTAACCCATTTCCATACAACAAATCTTTAGACATGTCCAAATTAAAGGAAGTATCAGACGACAATTTCAACTTGAAGAAATTAAAAAGTCTTTTTATTTCTAAGTACAAACATTTTGTTAAAGAAAAAATTGCTTTTTACGAGCATCATTTTCGCTTCCCACGATCCCACATTTCCATTTTTTCCTGCGGGACCGTTTTGGAATAGGTTTCACCCCGACGAGAGACAGCTGGTCTTAGATATAGAAATACATTATTTTGTTCGCAGCTTTAAAAAGCTTTTGTTACGACGCTTGGTCACCCGCCGACGAACTTGTTTAGTGCAACAGTCAGAGACCAACATGAAGGCCGTTACCGGAAGTGCTGATTTGATTGGCTTCTCGGTTTTTTATTGACAGCGGCGGTTCGTAAATTGAAATGACCCCAAAATGTTATTTAAGAGATGAAGAGAATATTTTTTGTTTTCAAGGAGGTATGAACCGAAAAAACACACTGTATGAATACGCGACATGACAACATATTGAATAAGCTGTAGGTACGACGTTTACGTGATAAAACCAACAAAATTACTTCACATAAATGTCGACTAATGTTGGAGTTCAAAGTTCACTTCCAGTCTACATGAATAATACAATTGGTCAATCGATTTTTTACTGACGGCAGCGATCTTTCAATCCTATAGCGCCCCCCCCCCTTTGGAAATGTCTAGATATAGGTATACTTACTATGTGAAGAAATTGCACAAACCACCATTATATGTTGTCGGTGTTCAACGAAAACCTCGTAGCTACAGCTTATTCTCAGACTGGTATCTGTCTGTCTTTTCGATTCATGGGGGTTGAACAATTTCGAACTCTTTCCGATAAACACATGAAAATGATAAACTACTTTAGCACAGTCAGAAAATAGCACTTGAATTCCATAGAGGGTTAATTAAAATAATGTAAAATAAAACCACAACCCTTGTATTGCGTATGGTAACGGTATTTTATAAGGTTAATCGTAGCATATTTTTAGGTTAAGAATACTAAATTAACAAACAGGTCAGTTTTTTTCTGAACATTTTTCATTCCTCAGCAACTAACTTTGCCAACTTGTTATAATTTGAACTTTGGAGCTACACCCATCGACTCGACTGACAACGCCCATTGTCTCCTCTGTGAGTTCAACTTCTTTATTGAGCTGCATATTTTGCAAGTTTTGGGCCAGTAACATGCATAAAAAAAGTTAAAAGGTTAATTGGCGACATTATTCAAGCTTTACTTACAACGTTTATATTGCCAAATCAACTAAGATGCTTTATATAAATGTCGGCCAATGTCGGAGTTCAAAGTTTACTTCCAGTCTGAATGAATGATTTGATTAGTCGATTGACAGAACATAGCACATTGTATGGTATAGACACTGTCGAAAAAGGTAAATTGCTTGCCATAAGCAGTTTCTGTTCAACACTTTGTTCTTTTTGTAATTTTCGAGGTTCTTGAAATACCAGTGGCCTTGCGATAAAGGTTTTAGTTAAACATATGGGTATCCTCAAACCAAGGCGTTTGGCAAGTATTTAAGTAATAAAGCCTTTCCACTTGTTTGTATAGATGATAAGTATCTCACTTATAAAAACTACTTACAAGTGAAATGATCTCATTTATTAGAAATGAACATATAAATTCCATCTCGTGCAATTCAATGTGAAGTATCATTCTGCACACTTCGCAAGCCGAAATTCCTTCGAAGATTCAAATAAAATAAAAAGGCATTAACACAAGTACATAACAATTCCTCTGATCCTTCACATTTATCATTCATGCATGTAATTGGCCGAAAAACAAACATCATATTTTATTCACGTAAAACGAGTTTCGTGTAAAAGGGGACTTAATGTCTTATATGTTTACGGTTGCTTCAGGTTTTATTTAAATATATGGCAGTCCACAATCCAAGGCGTTAAGCAGGTATTTGAGTTGTGAACTTTTTTTCAATTTATTTGTACAAATGATAAGTATCTCACTTTTAAACATGGCGTATCGATGAAATAATAATAATAATAATAATAATAATGTCTTTATTTTATGAGGGTAAAACAATAAGACAATCATTTCAAATAAAACAATTTGAAAATAAATCTTTTTTACAATGTTGCCTTCACTGAAAGAAAATTAAGTGAATGTGATGATTTAATAAAAAAAAAAAAAAAAAAAAAAAATGATACCACGCCATAACCACGCTGAAAGAGTAACAATATGCGATGACGTAAAAATGATGACATATTATGAAATTACGATAGATGGGTTTGATGTGAACAAATTAAAAGAATACATGCATTATTGAATTCTTGGACAGTCACACCCTGTACTTAAATGATTTAGATAATTTCTGCTTGGTCGCTTGATTTGTTTAATAGCAGATGCTGTTTGAATTTGTTTTTGAAGCTAGATAACGAAGTTGAACTTCTAATTGAAATAGGGATTTCATTGCACACACTCATGCTACAGTATGAGAAAGATCGTTTCTTGTACAAGGTCTTATATCTCAAGTGTGTGATGTCACTATGTGCAGTTGATCTTAAGCTATAGTTAGTGTTGTTACAAAATGAAATGACCTCATTCATATATTCTGGTGATAGGTTGTTATAACACTTGAAAATTAAAACACCAGTGTGATAATTACATCGTTTTTCAAAATTCAACCAATTTAGTTTAGTAAAAAGTTCAATAGATGGTGTTCTTGGCGCAGAGCCCAAAATAACGCGAGCTGTTCTTTTTTGGAGTACAGATAATTTAGAGGTCTTATATTTAGCACTTTTCCACCAAACTGTACAGCAATAGTCAAAGAGAGGAAGTATATACGAATTGTGAAATAGTTGCTTCATTTCTAGAGTGAGATAGTTCGAAATTCGTTTGAGCAAACTAATTTTACTGTTAATTTTAGAGGTAGTTTTGTCAATATGGATGTTCCAGGATAGATGTTTGTCAACATGTACATCCAAGATCTTATGAGACTCAAAGACTTCAACGCAAACGTCATTTATTCTTAAATCTAGCTTAATATTTTTTAATCTATATTTTGGTCCGACAAGCATACACTTGGTTTTAATTGGATTGACAAGAAATTATTGAAATAATAATAATAATAATAAATCTTTACTGAACGAAGGTAGCTCATTAACCCATTCCAACACAGTGGAATTTTAGACCGGTCCAAATTGAAAGGAGCTGCAGACCACAATTTCAAGTTGATGGAATTTTACATTTTTTCGTCGTTTTGGATAGAAAACATTGTGGATAATGAAGAAAATGCTTGATCCAAGCAATTTCTTCATTTTCCACAATGTTTTCCAAAGCCTTTTCGTTGAGGGACGTAAAAAGGAGGGATTGAGTGGGAATGGGCTAAGATAACATCAAACAGTTAAAACACAATGCAATATTTATTTTCAGTGAGGCCTTCAAACAAAACTACACACACACATACACACACTCTCTTTCCGCTTCTCTCCCTCTCTCTCACACACACAACCTCTCTCTCTTTCTATTTTTCTTTCTTTCAATTTCTTATACATCTGTTAATTTTTCAATAAATTTCGTACGTGATATTATCTCAAAGACATGCACAAATAATATTCATTTGATATACAATATTAAGTGTAGGTATGTAATTAGAATTCAACTGACACGGGGTATGTTTTTAGTTTTCGTTTGATATTGCCAATAGATTTTATGCCTACGGGAATCGAATTCTAGTGTTGCGTCCAAACAATATGCGCTTCCTAAATTCTGTTCTAGGTATGCTTATGCGTGTAAGTTCATTGTTCAACAAAGAGCTTAACGCGTAAAATTGGTTCTTTTTTATAATGTAATCGGTCTGACATAAATGATCTCGTTTATTAGAAATCAATATAAAAGTTCCATTTTGTACAATTATATTTGAAGTATTCTGCCCACTTTGCAAGATGGGATCAATTTCGAAGCTTCAATTGAACTTGAATTACATTGAACAAGTACAGATCTAAACCACACATTCAACTTTATTTCACATATTACTGTGTTGGCGGACTGATTGTGTGATTGGTCGATTGTTTCTTACACTGACAGACCCGACAAATACTGTGTTGACGGACTAATTGTGTGATTGGTCGATTGTTTCTTACATTAACAGCCCCGCCAAATACTGCGTTGACGGACTGATTGTGTGATTGGTCGATTGTTTCTTACACTGACCGCCCCGACAAAATACTGCGTTGACGGACTGATTGAGTGATTGGTCGATTGTTTCTTACATTGCCAGCCACAACAAAATACTGCGTTGACGGACTGATTGTGTGATTGGTCGATTGTTTCTTACACTGACCGCCCCGACAAAATACTGCGTTGACGGACTGATTGTGTGATTGGGCGATTGTTTCTTACATTGTCAGCCGCATCGAAATACTGCGCTGACGGACTGATTGTGTGATTTGTCGATTGTTTCTTACACTGACCGCCCCGACAAAATACTGTGTTGACGGACTGATTGTGTGATTGGTCGATTGTTTCTTACATTGACAGCCGCGACAAAATACTGCGTTGACGGACTGATTGTGGGTTGGTCGATTATTTCTTACATTGACAGCCGCGACAAAATACAGCGTTGACGGACTGATTGTGTGATTGGTCGATTATTTCTTACATTGACAGCCGCGACCAATTACTGCGTTGACGGACTGATTGTGTGATTGGTCGATTATTTCTTACATTGACAGCCCCGACAAAATACTGCGTTGACCCACTGATTGAGTGATTGGTCGATTATTTCTTACATTGACAGCCGCGACAAAATACTGCGTTGACGGACTGATTGTGTGATTGGTCGATTATTTCTTACATTGACAGCCGCGACAAAATACTGCGTTGGCGGACTGATTGTGTGATTGGTCGATTATTTCTTACATTGACGACCGCGACAAAATACTGCGTTGACGGACTGATTGTGTGATTGGTCGATTATTTCTAACATTGACAGCCGCGACAAAATACTGCGTTGACGGACTGATTGTGTGATTGGTCGAATCTTTCTAACATTGGGAGCCGCTACCTGGCAAGCACAGACACTGAGCAGCCTGAACAGCCACTCAGGGCATTTAGAATATTCGCTGAACACATGAATAAGCTCCGAGTTACTACCTATCTGTAGAGCGCATAGTAATGACTTTAATCCGACTTTGCGACCGCACAGGCTGATTATAGTTTAAACCCATTACCAGATGGCAAGATTTTAGACTGGCCCAAATTGAAAGAAGTTGCAGACGACAATTTGAAATTTATGAAATTTTGGATTTTTTCAACTTCCTTTGGAAAAAACATTGTGGAAAATGAAAAAAAATGCTTGTTATAAGCAATTCCTGCATTTTCCACAATGTTCTCCACATTTTTTTCCCATTTTGGGTGTCTAAAAGTGTCACTGAGTGGGAACGGGTTAACTTGGCACATATGTGTAATGGTTGCATTTTTCTCCATTTATGTATCGTCCCAACTGTAACATATTAGACGGTTAGTTGTAACGGGGGTGCAAGGAGCAAGGATATAGACAAAATCGCTGAGAGCCCCACCTGGTTTTTTACGTGCTCAATAGATAGCACCGTCACAATGGGCAGCGGTTGAACGTCTCATCCGAAAGACAATTAGTTTCTTCGTTTGATCAGCCCGAGGAAGGTTGGAAATGCCTAGCAAAGGCTCATTTTGTAACAGTCATTGTACAATATTACTCCTTACCTATTTCCCGATTTTATACGAACCATAGAAAAACGATTTCTAGAATATAAAAAAAAAAAAAAAAATAGAGATTATTTTACAACATCAGAGAAATTTGATCGTCAGTATGGGGACGTCTTTCTTTCTTCGTTGACAAATGATTTTCTCACCGGTCTCGTGGAGATTCTGCTTTCTGATTTTGGTAAAGTGTTCGTCTTCACGTCTCGCCTCTGAACTTTGTCATCCGTTTTTAAGGGTAAGCTGTCTCTTTAGAGATATTCAAGCGTATTTAACTTTAAACCTTTCCTTGAGAGAGGAAGAGAAATAGAGGGTAAAATGCAACAATTGTAGTAACAAGCATTCCTCCTTTAATTTTATTGTCTTCCACCCAGAATTGCGGTCGTAATCTTCTTTGAATTTGGTCCAGTCTAAAATTATTTCGTTTAGTAATTGCTGAATTCATTGTATTCGCGTAGGTTTGCTGATTTAAAATGAGGGCGAAAAGAGAAACTAGACGATTTCCTCTGAACATCTTGTAACAAAATAATAGCGTGTCATATATTTCAATAAGAGGAATTATCTCTCTCTCAAAAAACTAATCGCAGCTCTGGAAAATTGATTAAACCCATCTTTGTGTAAGTTATTATCTTGTCCATATTATATCAATTACCCGAAATTAGGTGGTTTACGAATCGAGCCGAGAAGCGGTTTTATGATTAGACTGGTGAACCTGTCCCATCTGTTCAGATTAGGACAGGCTCGCGAGTCAATATTATGATCTGTTTGAGATAATTGAACCGCCCTGCGAAATTCTAGTACTGTACATCTGTGATCTGGGACATAGCAAGCTTCGCAAGTTGACTTTGGTCTGCATAATTGCTTTGACCCTTTCCTATTAACATTTTTTTTCCAAATTTGAAAGAAGTTGCAGACGACAATTAAAATTGAGTGCAATTTCAAAAGTAACCCACCTACGAAGTAGAAAATATTGTTGGAAAAAATTAAATTGCTTGTCACAAGCAATTTCTTCTTTTCCCAATATTTTTTATCAATTATAAAATCACAGGGACGTCAAAACAAGGGATTGTACAGGAAAGGCTTAAATGGAATTTTTTTCAAACGTTTTGCAGGTGAAAATTTAATGCCAAATTTATTTGAAAAATAATCATTCAGTAGGGTAGAGAATATTATGGAAAAAGAAGAAATTGGGACGTAAAACCAGGAAATTAACAAGAAAGAGTTAATCGTTTTGATGATTTACTGTTGATTGTAGACGTGTTTATTTACATTAGGAAATCACGGACAGATACACAAATTCACATATACCCGTTGATAACATATATGATGCTTTAAATTCAATGTTCAAACTGCCACTCATTTCCATGTTCTTGCTGGCTTATGAATGATTTTGCGTCAATTTCAAACTCAATTCTAATTCCAAATTCTAGATCAGATTCTAATTCTAAACTTAAATCTAGTTCTCATTCTGAATAAAAGTAAATTGAAGAACGAATAGCGCCTGCAAACACAAAGTTTAGAAATAGTAAAAATGATCAATTCGTTTGTAGATCAAACAACACCATAGAGTCCTCTTTAAAATTTCAACAAAAGGGTTTGCAAATTGTTCATCTCAATGTTCAGCATTTTCTACCAAAATTTGATGAGATCAAGTATATTTTATCTTCGAATACGATTGACATTTTTGGCTTTTGTGAAACATTTCTTAGTGGTTCCTTAGATGATTTCAATCTTTACATCCCTACTTTTACGTATATTAGGAAAGATAGAAGGTATAAAAAGGTGGGGGAGTTTTGGTTTATCTAAAGAATCATATCCCTTTCAAGCATAGATCAGATTTAGAATCAGAGGAAATCGAATCTATATGGATCGAAATATGTTATAAAAAATCGAAACCCTTTTTACTTTGTTTTGTTTATCGCCCACCTCAATCTAATCAAGAATGGATATCTTCTTTTGATATGCAAGTTAAGAAAGTAGACGGGATTTGCACTGAGTATCACATAATTGGTGACTTTAATATCAATTACGTTCCAAGTAAGAAAGACTTTATGCATAAATCGTGGTCGAATTTTGCTTTAAAGTACGGACTTTCTCAAATGATCAATAAACCAACTCGAATATCTAAAACGTCTTCTTCAATTATTGATCATATCTATACAAACCGAAATGACAGGTTGGCTGAAGTTTTTGTTTCGCATCTTTTACTGAGCGATCATTTTCCAATTTGCATGACACGAAAAATGAAAATTAAACCCTTTAAAGGAAATAGCCATTCGCTTATGACATATAGAAATTTTAAGAACTTCAAAACACCAGAATTTCAAAAAGATGTAAGTGCCTCACAGATACATTTAATTGAAACTGAGCATGACCCAGAATTGGCTCTTTCGTTGTTTTATAATATTATTCACAAAGTTTTGTCCGTCCATGCTCTAATAAAATGTAAACGTATTAAAAGTAAGCATCTTCCCGAATGGATAGATACCGAAGTGAAAAAAGCTATGTACGATCGAGATCGTTTTCATAAATTAAAGGATTGGGTTAACTATAAAACTATGAGAAATAAAGTAGTACACCTTATTCGCAAAAACAAGAAAGGTTTCTACAATAACGCAGTTAATAAAGGCACCAGTAGTAGGGATCTTTGGAAAAACCTTAGAAAAGTACAAAACAATGACAACTTGGACAACGTTTCATCCCCATTGCCTTCGGAAATGATATTCAACGGAGAGCATATCCGCGGAATACATCAGATCCTCAGTAATTTTAATGATCATTTTATCAACATAGCAAACATCGTAAAAAAGTCATATTTCAACGAAAATACATTTTCTTGCATGCACACACATTTAAACAATGTATTGAAAGACATTTTTTTTGACATAGATTACATTACACCCTCAGAGGTTTGTCAAATGATACATAAACTAGACATAAAAAAGGCTGCTGGTATTGACGGAATAAGCGCCAAAGTTCTGAAATCGTGTGGTGATCACATAGTTTTACCATTAACTTCTATCATTAACAACAGTATTGCCAAAGGTATATTTCCAAATGCATTAAAAGAAGCATATGTTCTACCTCTACACAAGGGGTCTGAAAAAGAAGATCCAAATAACTACCGCCCAATATCAATATTGCCAACTATTTCAAAAAATTTTGAACGTCATATATATAAGCAACTATTTTCATTCCTAGATAAAAACAACATATTATCGAAAAATCAATCAGGTTTTAGAGAAAAACATTCTTGTCAAACAGCCCTAATTCGGCTAATCGATGAATGGTCAAAAGAAATTGATTCCGGGAAGATTGTCGGTTCGGTTTTCGTCGACTTAAAAAAGGCATTTGATTTGGTAGATCATAAAATTTTATTATATAAGCTCAGGTTACACAATTTCTCAGAAAAAGCCTTAGCTTTATTTGAATCTTATTTATCTAACAGGAAACAGTACATGAGATATAATGATATTTATTCTTCTTCGCAAATAATATCTAGTGGTGTCCCGCAAGGCTCTATTTTAGGGCCTCTTCTGTTTTTAATCTACATAAATGACATGAGTTTGCATGTTAAAGCGTCTAGGTTAGACCTGTATGCGGATGATTCGACACTTTATACATCTGGCATCAACAATGACGAAATACAAGCCAACTTACAAAATAGCTTAAATTCAATACTGACATGGTGTTCTAACAACAATATGCTTGTAAATGCGAAGAAAACAAAGTGTATGCTTATTGGACCTAAACATAGAATAAAGAGGTTAAAATTAGATTTAAAGATAACTGACGTTGGTATTGAAATTGTTGAGTCCCATAAAATTTTGGGTGTTCACGTTGACAAACACCTGTCATGGAATGTGCATATTGACAAAATTAGTTCTATAATGTATAGTAAAATCTCTCTTCTAAAAAGAATTTCGGCTTATCTGTCGTTTGAAATGAAACAATTGTTTTACAATTCTTACATATTACCTATTTTTGATTTTTGCTGTACAGTTTGGTGGAAAAGTGCTAAATGTAGGATCTCTAAATTGTGTGTGCTCCAGAAAAGAGCAGCCCGTGTTATACTAAGCCTTTCAGCAAGAACAAGTTCGATTGATCTTTTTTCTACACTTAATTGGTTAACTTTCGATAACCGATGTAATTATCACACAGGTCTTTTAATATATAAATGTAGAAATAACCTTTTTCCAGGGTATATGGCAGACGTCATTTCTTTTAGTAATAACACTTACTACAATTTACGATCGATTACTCATCATGACTTAACTAACTCAAAGTTTAATACATTGTACAAGAAAAACTCATTTTCGTACTACAGCATGAGTGTGTGGAACGAAATTCCTTTTTCAGTTAGAGATGCAACATCTTTATCCAGTTTTAAAAAACAGTTTAAACAATATTTGCTATTGAAACAATTCTAAAGTCTCACCAGAAGATACCTAGTAATTAACCTAAAGGTGTATCTGTCCGTAGATTTACTATCCTTTTGAGCATTTCCCTCCATGTTTTTGTTGTTGTTGTTAATCAAACTCTATACGCATGTTTGTATCATTTCATCATTTACAGTAATCATTTTCATAATTGCGAAGGCAACATTGTAAAAAAGACTATTCAGGTATTCTAATTTGAAAATGTCTTAATGTTCTACCTTCATGAAATAAAGCTGTTATTATTATTATTATTATTATTATTAACGAAATTATCAAGTGCTGATCCACCGAAAACTGTGAATATTCCACAGGAAAACATTAAAGAAATTAATTTAATTTCTATATGCCAAGTTGAAAAGGATTGTCTTTTGATTTTTACTAAGCGTGAAGGTCTAAAGAGATGATTGATCTTAAGATCGTACTAAATACTACAAATCCTTGAAATATGCACAAGAGAAATGCAAAAGAAAATTGAACGAATACTGATGGCGCCTTCTATTTACGTCAAGGCGATGTTTAATGCGTTTCTTTCAGTGTGTTCGATACAGTCTGACTCTTTGAATTTTTCGACTAATTCTAAACCCTTTTGGATAAACTAGAAGTAATTCCATTGAAAACAGGCTTTGATATTCAAAATATTAAAAGCAGCGTTCTGCCAGTGTGCAGTATTGAAATTTCTGTGAATTCTAACTCTATTTGACATAACTGTTTACTAAAGGTTAATTCATCAAGGCCGCTTTCATTTTCGATACGCAAGGTTTTCGTAATCGACGGATAATCGACTTCACCTATTTCTAATTGACCAATCGCGGCTTTCAAAAAAAAAACCGGACAATCAAATCATTCGTTGAGATCGGAAGTGGAATTTAAACTCCGAAATTGATCGACATTTTTGCGAAGCACAAGTGCTGATTTTCCGACTTTCACGTCGTAACTACAGCATGAATCTTTCAGACATTGTCTATCTACAGCTATTTGCATTGAATTTAATGTCACTTTCCACCTAATTTCAGTTAAATCGTGGCGGCCGGTGCACCAAACCATTTCTCACAATAGTACAATCAAAACATCCGTTCCATTCTGGGCCATCAGCTGCACGCACTACTTATCATTCGCCCATTGGTGAGAGACAAGTGACTCAAGTAGCGATTACTTTTAGGAACTGTCTGAAAGAATGTTGGCATAGCTCAGACTCGAAATCACGACCTCAAGATTGAAATCACAGTGCGTTGCTGATTGTGCTAACTGTGCTCGGGGCCTATGTATGGAGCGCATAGTGAAACAGTGACTAGAATTCGCATTGTTGGTAATGTAATTTGAAAATATTAAAATATTGTGACACAGGGAGATATTGCTTATAGCGGGTTCTTCTCCTTTTCTAATTATATCCGCTACATTATTTAAACGAAAACTGTCTTGTATTTTCGATTGAAAAATTTTTGAATTTGGAAGACTCTAGTCTAACAGTTTGTCATCTGGTAATAAGTTCAACCCATCGAAGCTTTCATTCGTGTGCCCGAAATTCACCTCACAGTTTCATATAGACCAAGCCACGTTCTTACTTTGATCTTACATATTTGATTTTTTATATATTGCTAAACATAATTATTGTACATAGATAAAAGGACAGCAGTGGAATTATAAGACTGAACATAGGGTCAGATATACTTGTTTAGACTTCGATATGAACTTCACAAAATGATCAAAGGGCAATTTTGTCTATACCTATATAGACAAAATTGACCTTTCATCGCTCACTTTTACTTGTACAATTCTTTATATTTAAAACAAAATACGGAATTTTAGAACTATTCGGTTTGTTATTGAATTGAACTTCTGTAAAAGACAATCTAGTAGGTGTAATTCGGAAACCTCGTAACTGCAGCTTGCACATTGCTCCACTCAACCCAAGAGTATAAATGGGTACCTGTGAGGGTTGTAAGCCAATGCACTGTGGCTGCCATAGACGCCGTATGTTAACAGTCGTCTTGCAATTCAATGATCGGAAGTGTAAAATCGTTTGATTACGCAAGGCATGGAAAAATACTATAAACCCAAAACTTTTTAAAATCAATTTAAACTGTAATCACGACGTTTTAGAACGAGGCCGATGATATGTCATGACGCGTACCTGCTACACCTTTAATTACTACTTGAAGTACAAAGTTTTTCTTCCATAGAATACCTCTCTAATTAGAATCATGTTTAGATAACTGAATAAGATAAACGCGTCTGTGTCCTGAGAAATTAATTGAGATAGAAGTATTTGCTTCATTTGGCTGAAGAAGAACTGCGTGGAACCGCCAATCATAATCGAAACTTTGGACGGGTAGACTCGATGACCTCTTATTTTTCAGTCTCAGACTCGTAAACCCTGCGTCCGTTAATTGACAATTAAAGACTCAGTCAACCAATCAAATCATTCGTTTAGACTAGAAGTGAACATTCGACATTTGCCGACATTTATGTGAAGCAATTTTGTTGGTTTGACGACTTATACGTCGTAACTACAGTTTACCACAGCTTATTCACCGATCGACCATTTTATTTCATTGATACATATTTCAACCAATAAATTGTGCAAAATTACGTCGTATGATATCGAAGTGGAACTTCATGTCGGAGATCAGTGGGCGTAACCGTGAGGGTCAATGGGCGTAGTCCAGCGTGGTGCAGTGATCCGCCATTTGGACACTCGCTGGCCCCGCCCACTGACTCTCTAGGCTCCTCCCATTTGCTCCAACAGGAAGTTCCGCTTCGATTTTTAACGGCGTTGTTTTGCAAAATTTATGGCCAGTTGCATGTAACAAAAAAGTAAAATGGTTGGTTAGTGACTTACACGTCTTAACTACAGCTTGAAAAAGCTGTAGTTACGACGTGTAAGTCGCCAAACCAACATTAAAGATAAACAAAAATGGCGGCCAATGTTCGAGTTGATAAGCTCAGGTCCGGGCTGAATAAATTATTTGATTGGTCGGTTTATTCCTTGATTGACAGCCGCGATTGGTCAATAATAACCAAACCAACGTTTAAATTCGAGACACTATCTTCACGTGACGGGTCTCCAAATAAGCCACGTCATTTGATACTAAAGAAAAAGTAATGAGTCTCATCAAGATAGCTGTAAGCAGGCCTAATGCGGATTAAAAACATAAAACCCACATTGAAGACCATCGGCGCCGCATATTGATTATGTGTAAATTTCGCCTCACCCAGCTTCAAGGATAGACCTGGTTATACAAGTAATCTTATGACATGGTGTTTTATGTAAGAAGTAAAAAAATAGAAATGAAAATAGAAAAATGATTTGTTTACAATTTGATCGTTGTGACATCAAATATCAGGGCATTAACGACTTTTTGTCTCGTATTTTATGGTGAATGCAATGCACATGTTTATTTGAGGTTACCCTTGAGCTATAAAACATTAAAAGGGTTGTAATATGATTTGTGTTTTATTTTATGAAAGGTCCATAATAACATTTTAACAAAGTCTTTTGCGTTTATTGAAAGTGAAGTATTGCTTCTCTCATAATAACGCCACATGATGTCAGTTAAAACACTTCAAGACTTTAAAAGTCATTGAAAATCATTTAAAACACCTTAAGCCGCGATTCAAAAAGATTTTTTCCATAATCTCAATGTCCGTCTGTTTTATACAATATTTCTTTCCTAACACCACTGATTGACACTTCTTAACACCGTCAATTGACGTACAGATATTAAATACTTCAAAGTCCAACATATATCAAAGAATGAATCGGTAGCCATGAAAACATAACAGGAAAATCTCTACAATTTAACCCTTTCCTGTTTAATCCCTGGTTTTTAACGTCTTTGTGAATTTATATTTGAGAAATTGTTGTAGAAAAAGAAGAAATTGCTTGTAACAAGCAATTTCTTCTTTTTCTACAATATTTTCTACACTACTGAATGGTTATTTTTCAAGTTAATTCCACTTTACATTTTTGTCTGCAAAACCTTTGAATTTGGACAGGTGCAAAATTGTGTAAAACGGGAAAGGGTTAATGTTACAGGCAGCTTTGTCTGAGACAACACAAAAATGACGGATCGCTTGCCTAGCCGACTAGCCTCTGACAGGGCAGTTGGGCTGATGTGATTAACGACGTTATAAAAATCACGTGGCCAGGAACATTTAATAACAATCGAACCCTTAGTCGGCGACTTGAATGTCGTAAGTTAAGCTTGGATAAGCTTTAGTAACGACGTTTAAGTCGCCAAACCAACAAAAATGGTTAACTTAACGGAAATGTTAGAGTTCAAAGTTCACTTCCTGTATCAACAAATAATTTGATTGGTAAATCTGTCTTTGGTTGGCAGATCAATAGATCAATTGCATGTGTTCATTTGAAAAGTATTTAACTCATTACTTATCCTGCGTTTTCGCACGCTACAGAAATATAGTTATTAAACTTATTTTTAGAAAAACAGAAATTGCTTTTCTCCTTTCTTCTAAATGTTTTACCATATTTTGTAATCCTTTTTCAATACGGAACATCGTCTGTATACCTTATTTGGACCACTCTAAACATTTCGTTGTCTGGTAACGAGCTCTCGATTTGCTTTTTATATTCAAACACTGACTGAGAATACGGATTCTGATTGATTAGAGTTGTGGATATCAAATAGTTTCGGGTGAGAGATGGTATTTTAAATCTTATTTTTATGTCTTGAATTGCTATATAAATTCGATTGATTTCGCTTACAAAGTTCCTTCGAAATTATTTATGTCGTTTTTGACTTCATATTGGATATGCTTTATTACACAATAAAATAATTATGACAAATTCTTCCCCTGATGATCCGAGGGAAATGGTTTGAACATTTTAAAAGAATTTTTGCTTTGCGAAAGTTACCAAGGTTAAAGACCTACTGGGTCTGTAGAGGATTTTTTTTCCAAATTTAGCCTCTGTTTCCACGACAACCAAAGTTTTCAACGGATTTCAATATTAAAGGTGTTTTTTTTTTGAAAGAGGACCACCCAAGGAATATCCGTGACAAAATTTGGTTGAAATTGGTCCATGTTATAATGCTTTTTAGGCGATGCTATTAAAGAAGCCCCTTCTCCCAAGCGCTCTGTCTCTGGGAACGAATGGTAATGATTTTAACAATTTTGAGAGAGGTCAGTCTACAGATGTTGTATGCAAATACGAAGGCTCTACGCCTTCTGGGTCAGGGAGGAGAAGATCACCAAGCATTTTTTTTTCAAATCTCACTTTGGCTGCCATGGCAATCAGAGTTTTCACCAGGTTTCAATTCTTTTCTCTATTTTGTAATACGACCACTTTTAGAATATTCCTGAAGCACTTGGTTGAGGTTTGAACTTCTTCGTTTCTATTCATACCCCAAACACACCAGAGACCCGGGGTTCGTGATTTTAGTAATTCTAAAACAGGTCAATATACTAATCTTTTAGGAACAACACAAAAGCTCTAAGTCTTCTTAGCGAGGAGATTTTTGAAATTTTTCATATTTCAAATTTCACTTTTGTTGCTGTGGATATCCAGGTGGACTCTAGGGTAATTATTCTAGCTAAATTGAAAGGGGGATGTACCGGTGATTAATGCAAAACATCAACACTTTACCTTAACTTGGTCCGGAGGAGAATTTTTTATTCATTTTTTTTAAATTCACTTTTGTTTCTATCGCAACAAGGTATTTCAACGGTTTTCAGTTCTTTTTAGGGATTTAAAATAGGGCAACCTAAGAAACATTCTTGCTTTATTTGGTTTAAATTGGCCTGAAATGCGGAGGGGGGGGGGGAGATGTCGTTTTAAATGGTCCTTCTTTATTTCTAAATATGCTCTACTCCCCTGAGACCTGCACCGTTGCTTCATTCAAAACAAAAAAGGCTCTACGCTTTACAGGGCAGGAGAAAGTTTTTTTATTTCACTTTTGTTGCCATTGTAACAAAAGTTTTAAAGAATTTAAATTCTTATAATACTTTTGAAAGAGGGTCACATAAGGACCATGCCTGTCAAATTTATTTGACGTTAGCCCTAGAGTTTGGGTCGAGTTTAAAGTCCTTCTTTATTTCTATAGAACTCAGAGCGAAATCGATATACTGATGTTTCATGAAAAATGTCTTTACGACTTCTGGGTCAGGAAAAGATGACTTTTAATGATTTCTTTTTGTTGCCCTGATTGCAGTTTTCAACAGATTTCAATCAATTTCGTAACTATAATTGGGGGCGGGGGACCTAAGGATCTTTCTGTCAAATTTGGTTGAAATTTGCCCTGTGGTTTTAGAGGAAATGACACTTAAAGAAATTGTTGACACACGACGGATGACGCAAGACGACTATAATGCATTCATTAAGCTCTTTGTGCCTATGTGAGAAAAAATGTCATACGTTACCAAAGCTTGTTGCCATTGCAACCGAGTGAAAAAGAAGACGTTGTCCGTTAACCGCTCAGTTCATCACATAACAATTCTTTAATTTAATTTATTATTGAGTAAAGCTTATTATAGTTTACAGAAATATAATGAATAAATCCTATCATAACAGTTAACTAAGTGGTATTGACTATTTTGAAGAAAAACATCAGTAAACAGAACGAAGCAACTTCGATTTTAAAACTAATGTAATACTTTTCTTTATCCTTTATTAATTGTTTTTCTCGCGTTGTTAAAGAAAGGCGGTTAAATAATTTCATTATATTATTATTTTTCTCCATTAAAAGTCGAGCACTGTAGTTGCAGCGCGTAGGACTCCTAATTATGGGGCCTCGAATTCGAATTCCCGGCCGCGGCGAATATCCTTTCTGATATTTGTCTCCCACCAATAGGTGCATAATTGTAAACCTATTTGGGATGAGCAGCTGGAGGCTCGAAAGGATGTAGTGGTAGTGCTGGTGTGAGAATTACCAGGAATCCATGGTTAGGTGCTCCAGCCGCCGCGATATGACTGAAATACTGTTAAATGTGGCGTTAAACCCCATTCATTAAATCAATCAATCGTGCAATTTCGTATTCAGAGAACTCCGATTTAGTAGTTCCTGACTAAACCCAATTTTATTCAAAAGTGATTCCAATGTTTTATATAAAAATCGAAGCAGTGCCACACTCATTTAGGTACTTGATTCTTCAGGTTCTTGTAAAATTGATGGTTTTTAAATTGAATTGAACTTGTCAAGAAACTGAATCCCAATTGATATAGTCTATTTTTTAAAAATCGCGATTTATTTTTTAGCCATATATTTTGAAGAAGATTGGAAATAGTTTTTGTTAAACCTTCTCCTGGTGAATATTTATCATTTCTCCACAAAATTTTAATTTTATAATCAAATTTTGATTTATTTTTGTGTTCATGTGTTTTACCGATACTAAAAGAAGAAGCAGGTAGTGTAGAGTAGGATCAGCATGACAAGAGTTAATCTTATGAGACAGAGAGGTCTACACAACCTTAAAGTTTAACACATAAGCCTAAAGTCAGGTTACATGATAACAATCATTTTGTTTGTTTCATATTATATTTTTTCAAAACAAGCTTAATCACACAATATTAAAGCCGTCATATAATAGTTTGATAAATGATTGATTAATACTTTTCATAAATATACGAAAATCCGTAAATGTAGAGACACTTGGCAATTGATATGACTCGTTATTTTTTAATATACAAATAATAATGGAGAATTTATTTTTCATTTTTAGCTAGCAAAACGTCAGCTTTGATAGATTAGGTTAACAGACAAAATTGTGAGATATTCTCAGAGTTCAACGAGTGCAAACTGCCTCTAGAGGCTTAACCACTAAATCAGCTGAATGCCTACTATAAAAAAAGTAGTTCAAAACTATTTTAGAAATATTGCAAACTCTGCCCGCAAGTTCATCTCCTAGGTATTTTTAGATCACTTGAGCATATCGTGATCAAAATTAGCATCTCAAGAAAAAGCTTTTGAAAACATCGTGGACAATGAAAATATTGCTTGTAACAGCAATTTCTTCAATGTCCATAATGTTTTCTATGGCTTCGAAGGCAAAGATTTTCTAAATTCCACAAACTTGAAATTTTCATCTGAAGCATTTAATTTGAACCAGTCTAAGATATTGTTATGTTGTAATGGGTTAACTACTGGGATAGTTCAACCTCTTTTATTCATCATGATAACCTTTGACAATAAGATAACTTTACAAAAACAAGCTTTGCTCGCTTACAGAACTTTCAGTACTTTGATTTAATTTATGTGGTACATAAGCTCAACTTATAAAGAAACTAAGTTGCCTATTTAAAGAAAAAAGAAGGACTTCATTGTTGTAATCTAGGTAAAATCAGATGGATGCAAGTTAGGTGACAGTACTCTAAACTAATCAGATCTTGCTTGAGCGACCACTTCTATTAAGCGACCACGTCCATTAACCCATTCCCTCGCAGCAAAATTTTAGACTGGTCCAAATTGAAAAGAGTTGCAGACGACAATTTAAAGCCTATGAAATTTTGGATTTATTTTACCTTTGGGATAGAAAACATTGTGGATAATGAAGAAATTGCTTGCAACAAGCAATTTCTTCATTTTCCACAATGTTTTCCAAAGCTTTTTTTCTTGGGAGTGTCTAAAAGCGTCATTGAGTGGGAATGGGTTAACCGACTATAATCGAATACCTTTTTTCGAAAGCAAACTCTCATTTGAAGTGAAGACATTTTTCTGAAAAGTAAAATCACTACTAATTCTCAATGAGACCATTTCAATGAGTCCTAACAACATAGGACCTAGCGAGAAATCTGTAATAATATAAGTATGCACTCGAATTATTCCTTCCTATCTTTCGCAAAATATATGTACCAAGGGGACCATACTCTTTAGCGACAACTCATACGGCGACACATGAGTGGTCAATTAATATAATTTCTACTGTACCTGTTAATATATTTAATGTCGGCAAGAGTCAAAGCTTGCATGTCTGTTTGAGCAATGACCGGTAATCAACACAATATTAATTTAAGCTTTTGCCTTTCGGGTAATGTGAATAAACGTTTAATGTAATTATGTTTACTTACTTATCACTCCCTCCATCTGTCCAGTTTGCACCATAGTTCTGACAAAGGAGGAAAAATAACTTTAGTCTTAATCAAAATACAAAAATTAATCTATACCAATGTTTGGTTTGACAGCCGATGTTTTGTGTGATAGCCTTTAAAGCCAAACCACGATTTTCACAGTTCACAAATAAAAGATAAACTAAGCTTCAACCCGTTATTTTGTTGTTGGAACATGTAAATATGTGCATGCAAGGATACAAATTATTTAGTAATTGCATTAGCATGCAGATAACAGGAAGAATTGCTTCTCAATGAACAGTTTCCACAGTAATACACTTATACGTTTTCGCTAATTTTAGTAGAGTAATATAAAGCGATGCTAAACGGTTATACGTTTGTTTTAAAAATTTGTATCACCCTTGCATTGTGCAATTCTTGATATAATAATAGGCTGTGATTGAACAGCGTGTTCCAAGTCTAAATTAACTTCTTGGACTCTGTCTCAAACAATAAAGTGTTTTGGATTCGATTCATTAAGCAATATGTGACTAATTGTTATGTCGACCGATTCACATATGAATAACAAAATGGAATACAGGACAATAAACAACCGTTGAATATGTTTGATATTATACGGTAGATATTACACCAGTGTAATAATTATGTAAATCAGCTGAAACATATAGTAACCCCTTCTTGTTACCGCGTAAAGGACGTCATATTGCATGTAACGACGTCACTTAAAAAACAACGTTTGATGTTTCGCGGATTAAAACGTTTTCATTTCATTGTTTTAAGACACATATTTATGTAAAAAAATCTGCATTTTCCTTATCTGCTAAATTGCTAAAGTTGTGTTCACTAAGTATTTTTTGAAAATTCATTTAGAGAGAAAACTGTACGGATATTCCATAAATGTCATGTCAGTCAGAAAAATTCCATATTGGCGAGTACATTCGCCTTTATTATCTTAAAGGTCGGTATTGTAATAGATCGTCCTAAAAGCAATTAGTGCCATGTTTCTCTTTGAGATGGCACAAAACATATTGAGCTAGGCATTGTAAACAAATGATAATGCACCAGAAAAGACGACATAGTTTGAATTCACCTCCAGACAAGCTTGCTCTCAGTGAATGCATTTCTTTATCCCATTCCCACACAAAGACGCTCTTTGACGCTCCTCAAGAAAAATAACGGGGAAAACTGTGTGAAATGAAGAAATTGCTTGGAACAAGCAATTTTTTCATTTTCCACATTTTTTCCTTCCGAAAAGGTTGAAAAAAAATCTGAAATTTCATAATCGTTGAATTGGTGACTTCAACTCCTTTTAATTTCTACTTGTTTAAAAATTGTCGTCTAAAAATTATCCGCAATGTTTTCAACCACAATAGACAAAGATTTTAAAGATTTCATCAACTTTAAATTGTTGTCTGCAACTTCGTTTAATTTGGACTGGTCTAAGATGTTATCGTGTGGGAATGGGTTAAGTGTTCTCGGTGTATGATATATAAAATATCTTAACTTTTATCACCAGCGATGTGTAAGCGAAGGCCAAAGTCGGTCTTCATAATACAGAGCTACAGGTAGAGGGTGTAATTTGAATATTTCAACAATATTGCCATTAATCCTATGTTGTAGGCACACATTTCAATCCTCTCATCGAGACGATTCAAATGAGTACCAACACGATAGAGTTTTAATAAGAAGTAAGGATCTTAGAATGGTGTTACCTCTTCTTTTTTAGAGCTCTGATTATAGATGATGCAATATCGGATTATAATGCTAACTACAGCTCTGAATACAAATTTTGCAAGAAGTATCTGTTTGTGTTTTTACTTCGACGAGGATAAGCAAACAAAACCGGATAAACAAACAAAACCTTTAAAATCAAAACATTGTCGATTGTATTGTTATAAATCGACGGCAATAATTTATCCTTTCAGACCCAGTCGGTAGACTCCTAATCTTCAATCATGGGATGTCTTGGGTTTCGATCCCCGGCGGCGGCACACATCCTATCCGGCATTTGTCTCTCACCAATGGGTTGATAATCGTAAACCTATGTTGGGTTGCAGCTGGAGGCTAGGAAAGGTTGTAGTGGTAGTACTGGTGTGAGAAATACCAGGAATCCATTTTTAGGTGCTCAATCCGTCGCGATATGACTGAAATACTACAAAACGTGGCGTTAAACCCCATTCAACCAACCAACCCTTCAGACCGAGCTGCTTCCTGGCTCACACACTAAAGGTGTTAAACCCATTCCCACACAACAAAATTTTAGACTGGTCCAAATTCAAAGAAGCTGCAGACAACAATTTCAAATTAATGGATTTTTTCCTCTTTTTTTGTATAGAAAACAGTGTGTTTTATGAAGAAATTGCTTGTAACAAGCAATTTCTTTATTTTCCACAATGTTTTCCTAAGCTTTTTGCAGGTAAAAGCTTTGAAAACGACAACACCGATAATTGACAGATAAACACTAACTAGTTAAAACAACATAGCTGCTAATATTTGGATTTTATAGGTTTTTGTCTGTAAATTTGTGACATATTAATCTCGGTGAAGTATACAACCGAAGAGCGACTATCGTTCATTTATGAAACGTTTACGGGTTTTAAAAACTTAAATTTTCTTTACTATGTTAGTACAGGCATAAGTCTTCGTCGCGTGACACAATAACGCCTTTGAATCATTGATTTTTTTATTAGATTAAAAGCCCCTATTGTCAATTGGTAGAGTTTTAGAATATGCTCAAGGGAAATTGGGCTTTCAGAAAGGAACGACCTCATTAATTCCCTGGGGAACTGGAGATTGGGTGCAGGAATCACCCAATTGGTCTATAGCCTGAAAGAAATACTGTCATGAAGGGATTTTGGTAGACGACTGGTCATCATGATTATTGCTTTCGTTAAAATCCATTTTAAACACTTTTAAGTATTGTCATTTTTGTGCAATAGCTCAAGTGTACCAGTCACAAACTAGTATTAAATGAAGAAATTCAATTTAGATGAGTGCCTTAAAAGTCTTGAGAAAGAACTTTATTAAACTTCAAAGAAAATTGTCGTTATTTGAAGGGTTAATTCTTGTCTGTCAGAGAGTCATGCACGTGGCTTCTAAGATACTTGTATCATATTACCTAGCAGAAGTGCAACCGATCGGGTTTTGCTTCCTAGAAATTTGAGAACAACTTACACGCTGTTAAGTAATTAATAGGAGGTATTTCGATTCTTGCGATTCAAAAGCTCGTCTAATACGATCTGTTATAAGTCATACGGGGTATAAAACGATTTATTCTCGGCTTAAGAGAAGGATATGACCAGAGCCGCAGGCTAAAAAGACGTTCCTTTGCGAAATTCAATGGACACACCAACAATTACTCGTTTTACTGTGTGAAAACTCAGTTTTACAACTGACGAAGGGTCGAAAGGCCACCATTTTGTTCATATCACCGGCGAGGCCATGTGCTGTCATGCCACAGTCGTGCATATGACTTTATGTCAGGTGTTCATTAAACCAACCAAATTGCGGTAATTTTCTCAGTATTATTATTAATATGTTGTTAGTTTTAACAATGTCTGTTTAGTAACGTTTGATTACGCCGTTTGAATGGACTTGAATATTGCAAGGTAACATTCGTCTTTGACGTGATCAGTATAGTACATAGTCAATTCTGACCAATCGAACAGTGCCAAAGAATGTTGACCTAATGAGGTCATTGTGTGTTTCAATCGACAAAAGGAAGTAATTAACCAATCAGAGAGTTTATGAATGAAACTGTGAGAAAACGTAGTTAGCAGGGTTTTTTTTATTGATTCCTTGTTTTGTTTTGTTTAAACTTGTATAATAACGTATTACTAGCGAAAAGCAGTTATATTTCGAGAAAAAAAAAAACAAATTTGTCCATATTTCCGAAAACAAACGAAAATGTTTTTTTTTACTTCATATATATTTTCCACCTGACATTATAGTTGTATCGTAGGAATATCACATGTATCGCTATTCTTACTTCTTTGTCTACATATTTTTACGTAAAAGAAATATTAACGTCCGGGTATTTATCAACTTAGACATTTTGACATTTTTGTCAACATTTTATTTTATCTGTTTGTTCGGCATTCAACAACACTTTAAATAGTATTTCAGTCATATGATGGCGGTTGGAGCACCTTACCATTGATATCTGGTATTTCTCATACCGGTACCACTGTATCCTTTCCGAACTTTCAACCACTCCATATTTTAAAACAAATACAAACACATGCTTAAGAGCGGTGACTACATGTACATTGAACGCGTTCCTATTGTGCAATCAAATCGGATATTTAACCGACATTCGTAGTTCAACTGTTCAAGTCAATCCGGATTGGTACTGAATTACAAAATCTATGGGTAAAACGTTTTAGGCTTCCTACAGTTCGAATTAAGGCCGCTCCATTGTAGTTCCATTTGATCTGAGACAGCTTGAATTTAATTAAACTCTAAAACTGATTCAGGTTAATATCAATTGATTTATCGACCCTTTTCACTTTATGGGCGCGTCTAATTAGCGATAAATAGTGTAAATATTCCATCAATGTCATGTCAGCCAGAAACATTTCATAATGGTGATTGCATTTGACTTTATTATCTCATACGACGGTATTGTAATAGATTGTCCGAAAAGCAATTATTGTTTAAGATAGTAAGAAACATAGTTGGCATTTATGCGTGATTTTGCACTAGCAAATCTTAGGTTGAAGCTAATTAAGAAATTAAATCTTGATACTTTCTGTCACAAGTTTAGATATTTGTTACAAATGAAATAAAACACGGTTGCGTATGTGAATTGAATAAGAGCACTTACGATATTTTCGTTTTAGGGTGATTTAATGAGCGGTATATGTATAAGTGTGTGTGTGTGTGGGGGGGTGTGTGTTATGGGTACTCCTTTAAATGTCTCATAATTATCGGATCGAGGCTGTCAATGTTAAAGATTGGTCTGTAAAATCATCAAAATCATATCATCCATTCAGCTTAGCTTATCTTACCAGTAGTTACGATGTTTATGTCGCCAACCCACCATTTCACTTGTTTTTTTTATATGTTATTGACCACCAATTTTGCAAAATGATCTTGTTAAGTATCTATGCCAATATTCCTATCGGAGTTAAATTGCGTGGCAAGGGATACGTCAATTTGAGTTACACTCTAATTTCAGGAGAAATATAATATCATTATTACTTGTATTTAATGAAGTTGTTGTTGAATCGTCGGCTAGAAATTGCATTGACACAATGATTACGGATTTAGTCGATTTGATTAATAAAGCAGCTCACCCGCTGTTTAAAAGGGAGACTACCTCAAGTAAAAACTCTACTGGAAAACGAAAATATGTGAAGCAAACAGAATGGTTCGATGATGAGTGTAATTGTAAAAAGTTGGAATACCATGACTCATTTGGGCGTTTTAACTCAAATAAAAGTAGTGAAAACCGTATGCAATTATGTAAGAAAAGGGGTGAATATAAATTGTTTATAAATTCAAAGAAAAAGTATTATAAGGTAAGGAAAAGTAAAGAAATAGAAACACTGAAACATAAAAAGCCGCGTGACTTCTGGAAACATTTCTCTAAGAAGAAAAATAAAAGCAATGATAATATTAGTATAGAACAATTTTATACAAATTTTAGAAATTTATCAAACGAAATCAACGTTGGGACAAATGATGAAGCGGACGAATTTTGTTCACGCGATAGGTCACATGAACATGCAACATTCGAGGAGCTGGACGAGCCGATTACATTATCAGAGGTGAACGCGGCAATAGATAAACTAAAACGGGGCAAGGCGAGTGGGATAGATGAATTATTGAATGAATACTTTATCTATGCTGGCGATATATTGGCTGGCCATTTAACAGACTTGTTCAACTTAATTTTTGAATCCGGTGTTTTCCCTACTCAATGGATAGACGGTATAGTAGTGCCAATTTATAAAAAGGGCGATGTGAATGACACAAACAATTATCGTGGTATCACTCTGTGCAGTTGTTTATCAAAGATATATACAAGTGTCTTAAATACACGAATTACAGACTGGACTGAAAAAAATGACATCATATCTGACGCACAATTCGAGTTTAAAAAGGGGTATTCGACAACCGATGCGGTTTTTAGTCTTAATTGTCTTTTCGAATACTTTATTAACAATGGAAAGCGACTTTATTGTGCATTCATAGATATGTAAAAATGCTTTGATAGTGTAAATAGAATTGCTTTGTGGTTAAAGCTACATAAACTTGGAATAAAAGGCAAAATGTTGAGTGCTTTAAGATCAATTTATAAATGGGTACGATGCAAAGTTAGGCACTGTAATAGTTACTCTCAGTTTTACGAAATAGCGGTCGGACTTAAGCAAGGTGTGCTATGCTCACCTATTTTATAGTCTATAGTCGTGGAGGATCTCGAACTTTACCTTATGACAAATGAAAGTCGGGGAATAAATGTATATGAATTGAACCTTATACTATTTTTGTACGCAGATGATATGGTACTTCTTAGTGAATCTATAGAAGACCTACAGATTAGTCTCAATAACCTTGAGATTTATTGTAAATCATGGGGGTTGCAGATAATTACAGAGAAAACTAAAATAGTGAGTTTTAGAAAAAGAAGGAGTCAATTATATTCTAATGAAAAGTGGACCTACGGAGGCGATATGCTATAAATAGTGTATGAATTTAACTACTTGTTGTATTATTCTCTTTCGATGGTTCATTCAAAAATCACGTAAATGTAATTTGTGGAAAAACTCTTAAAGCTTTGAGAGTGCTATTCCAAAATACAAATAATATTGAATTTAAACCAAAAACGCTTTGCCAGATGTTCGACGCTTTTGTAGGATCAATATTAGGTTATGGTTCAGAAGTATATGGATTCTTAACCAAGGATGAGATAGAACGGATCCATATGAAATTCTGTAAACGAATACTTAGTGTAAGACTTACAACAAGTAATTTCGGGATTTATGGAGAGCTTGGACGATTTACCTTAATATTCATCAACAAACAAGCATACTTAAGTAGTGGTTTAAAGTAAAAACAACAAAAAATGTATTATAAACAACGCGTACAACCTAGCGGTTGAGGGACATGAAAGAGGAAAAAACACCTGGGCCACTAAAGTTCGATCCATGATTTCTTAAAACGGCTTTCAATATATATGGGATAATCCATATAGTGTAAACCAGAAGCATTTCATCACTATTTTTGAACAAAGACTAATAGACAATTTCATTCAGAAATGGACAGCTGATTTGAGAAAAAACAAGATTTTAATAGTATACCGGGGCATTAAAATTGACTTCCAATATGAGAAATATTTGGACTCGATTGAGAAATTAAAAAGAAAAGAAGTTACAAAAATGCGTCTTTCAGCTCATAGTCTACATATACAAACGGGACGATACGCCTCAAATAGACTTGAAAGGAACCAACATATGTTTGAACGGGGAAGTAGAGGACGAATTTCATTTTCTTCGTGTGTGACAAATATAAGTTTTTTAGAAAGAGATATTTACCAGCAAAATATTATAAAAGGCCAAACATCCAAAGCAAAGCTGTTATCGCAGACGGATCATTATATAATTTTATCCGGTGCTCACTTGCAATGAGAAAAAATGTCTGTATTCTTAATAATAGCGTAAAGAAACCAAAATGATCGTACATACAGCTTAGATAGCTGTAGATACGATGTTTCGGAAGCTCAACGAAAACTTACTACTTTACTCCCATAACCTTTTTTTTCTTAGTGTGTGTTTGTGTGTGTTTGTTTGTATTTTTCCTCATTCATACCACTTACATTTCAATTAAATCTTGTTAACATTCTGATCTTGACAAAATGTTTTATATTATTGTATGGAAGAGAAACTACATTTCGGGTTTTTTGATAACACATATAACGTGATCTCTTAGATATGAATACACCTCGGGTTACTTCTAATCTCAACTTGCAACGGACAATCAGTTAGTTGTAGCCGAAGACAATAATATGGCACATGTAAAGGATGATATAAAAATCGTTTAGAGACTTTTAAACATGCTTCAGTTTGCTTTAAATTATTGAAAAATAAGGAAATAATCAGCGCAGTATTTTTTTTTTTTTTGTGATTCGCCGTCCCGTGTTTGGTAATCACGTGATTTAAAGTGACATGTGGTAGTCATGTGACCATAGATAGGCGATGTTTAAAATATGGCTCAGGTCGCAAATGCATTTTTACAATAATAAAGCCATCCAGTGCTTTAAAACATTCTAGAGCGATTAAGGGGGGTCGTAGGCATCAATCAAACGCGATTATTGTGGGATTTACAGCTTTAACGTAATAAAAATCAAATAAATGCAAAACGAAAGTAGAAGATTTTGAAAATTAGAATGTAAACATATCAACTTCCGGTTTCTACTTATTTACTAAATAATTACGCTTTATTATGTCGTTATATACAAGTTTATATCAACACATCAAACCTTTAACAAGTGTCATCTAGCTTTCAGCTTGGTCCTTTTTACTTAAGATTTTCTACGGTTTTACAGCCGAATAACGAAATCGCGCGACTACAGGCGCCGAAGATTATTTAATACTATATTCATCATATTAAAGGAAAAGTGCAAAACTACCATGTGCAAACAATAACGTTGCAATAACGTTAACATCTTTTTTCTTTTGAATTTTACTCACAACGCTTTAAATATTCTTGTTTTCCTCAGTCTAAACCGGTATTTCAAATCTATCACCCTGAAATAAGTTTCCGCACATTTCCGCAAATGTCCACGTATACTCATAAACTTGAAGTGAAAATCTACGTGAGTTTAGTATGATCGTTACAGAATTTGCCGAGTTGAGGGTCAAATAATCATCGAGGTCATTGATATCTTACTGTAGAAACTTTTTTCAATGTTCTAAAAGGAGTTCGTGTATTACAGTTGATCAACAGGAGAAGGTTCTGCTTGAAAATTCTAATTTTGCTGTGCGTGACATTCCAACACGATAAAATTTTAGACCAGTCCAAATTCAAAGAAATAGCAGACAACAATTTTAAGTTGGTGAAATCTTTAAAATCCTGGTTTTTTGGACAGTAAACATTGTGGATAATAAAGAAATTGCTTCTAACAAGCAATTTCTTCTTTTTCCACAATGTTTTCCAAATCTTTCATAATGAGGGTCATTTAAAAGTGTCACTGTCTGGGAATGGGTTGAGACAATGCTGGTTTTTGTTTTGTGTATGTGGATTTATGTTTATGTACACGAATGGGAAGACTGCTTTAAGTAAAGGAGGGAGGCTTACTCGGAAAGCAATAACTGAATTTGAACCGAATTCCACAATTATGACCCTTTCAGCGCATTCCAACTTCTCAGTACTTTCAGTCCTTTGATTCATGTAAATGTTCTCGGTGTATAATATATAAGGTGTCTTAACTTTTATTACCCGCGTTGTGTAAGCGAAGACAATAGTCAGTCTTCATTATACAGAGCTAAAGGTAGAGGGTGTAATTTAAATATTTCAACAATATTGCCATTAACCCTATGTTGTAGGTACACATTTCAATCCTCTCATCGAGACGATTCAAATGAGTACCAACAAGATAGAGTTTTAATGAGAAGTAAGGATCTTAGAATGATGTTACCTCTTTTTTTTTTAGAGCTCTGATTATAGATGATGCAATATCGGATTATAATGCAAACTACAGCTCTGAATACACTTTTTGCAAGAAGTATCTGTTTGTGTTGTTACTTCGACGAGGATAAGCAAACAAAACCGGATAAACAAACAAAACCTTTAAAATCACAACATTGTCGATTGTATTGTTATAAATCGACGGCGATAACTTATCCTTTCAGACCAAGTCGGTAGACTCCTTATCTTCAATCATTGGATGTCTTGGGTTTCGATCCCCGGCGGCGGCACATATCCTTTGCTACATTTGTCTCTCACCAATGGGAAGATAATCATAAACCTATGTTGGGTTGCAGCTGGAGGCTAGGAAAGGTTGTAGTGGTAGAACTGGTGTGAGAAATACCAGGACTCCATTGTTAGGTGCTCCAGCCGTCGCGATATGACTGAAATACTATTATACGTGGCGTTAAACCCCATTCAACCAACCAAACCTTCAGACCGAGCTGCTTCCTGGCTCACACACTAAAGGTGTTAAACCCAATCCCACACAACAAAATTTTAGACTGGTCCAAATTCAAAGAAGCTGCAGACAACAATTTCAAATTGATGAATTTTTTCCTCTTTTTTGATAGAAAACAGTGTGTTTTATGAAGAAATTGCTTGTAACAAGCAATTTCTTTATTTTCCACAATGTTTTCCTAAGCTTTTTGCAAGTAAAAGCTTTGAAAACGACAACACCGATAATTGACAGACAAACACTAACTAGTTAGAACAACATAGCTGCTAATATTTGGATTTTATAGGTTTTTGTCTGTAAATTTGTGACATATTAATCTCGGTGAAGTATACAACCAAAGAACCACTATCGTTCATTTATGAAGCGTTTACGGGTTTTAAAGACTTTAATTTTCTTTACTATGTTAGCGAAGGCATAAGCCTTCGTCGCGTGACACAATAACGCCGTTGAATCATAGATTTTTTTTACTACATTAAAAGACCCTATTGTCAAGTGGTAGAATTTTGGGAATATGCTCAAGAGAAATTCGGCTTTCAGAAATGAACGACCTCATTTATTCCCCTGGGGGAACTGGAGATTGGGTACAGGAATCACCTAACTGGTCTATAGCCTGAAAGAAATACTGTCATGAAGGGATTTTGGTAGTCGACTGGTCATCATGATTATTGCTTTCGTTTAAATCCATTTTGCGTGACACCTTTAAGTATTGTCATTTTGTGCAATAGCTCGAATGTACCAGCCACGAACTAGTTATAAATGAAGAAATTCAATTAAGATGTATGCATAAAAAGTTTGAGATAGAACTTTATTAAACTTCAAAGAAAATTGTCGTTTTTTGAAGAGTTAATTCTTTTCTGTCAGAGAGTCATGCACGTGGCTTCTGCAATACTTGTATCATATTACCTAGCAAAAGTGCAATCGATCTGGTTTTGCTTCCTAGAAAATTGAGCACAACCTACACGCTGTTAAGCAATTAATATGAGGTATTTCGATTCTTGCGATTCAAAGGAACGTCTAATACGATATGTTATAAGTCATACGGGGTATAAAACGATTTATTCTCGGCTTAAGAGAAGGATATGACTAGAGCCGCAGGCTAAAAAGACGTTTCTTTGCGAAATTCAATGGACACATCAACAATTACTCTCTTTACTGTGTGAAAACTCAGTTTTACAACTGACAAAGAGTCGAAAGGCCACCATTTTGTTCATATCACCGTCGAGGCAATGTGCTGTCATGCTACAGTCGTGCATATGACTTTATGTCAGGTGTTCATTAAACCAACCAAATTGCGGTATTTTTCTCAGTATTATTATTAATATGTTGTTAGTTTTAACAATGTCTGTTTAGTAACGTTTGATTACGCCGTTTGAATGGACTTGAATATTGCAAAGTAACATTCGTCTTTGACGTGATCAGTATAGTACATAGTCAATTCTGACCAATAGAACAGTGCAAAAGAATGTTGACCTAATGAGGTCATTGTGTGTTTCAATCGACAAAAGGAAGTAATCAACCAATCAGAGAGTTTATGAATGAGACTGTGAGAAAACGCAGTTAGCAGTTTTTTTATTGATTCCTTGTTTTGTTTTGTTTAAAATTGTATAATAACGTTTTACTAGCCAAAAGCAGTTATATTTCGAGAAAAAACAAATTGTCCATATTTCCGAAAACAAACGAAAATGATTTTTTTTCTTTTTACTTCATTTATATTTTTTCACCTGACATTATAGTTGTATCGTAGGAATATCACATGTATCGCTATTCTTACTTCTTTGTCGAGGTATTTTTACGTAAAAGAAAGATTAACATCCGGGTATTTATCAACCTAGACATTTTGACATTTTTGTCAACATTTTATTTTATCTGTTTGTTCGGGATTCAACAACACTTTAAACAGTATTTCAGTCATATGATGGCGGTTGGAGCACCTTGCCATTGATTTCTGGCATTTCTTACACCGGTACTACTGTATCCTTTCCGAACTTTCAGCCACTCCATATTTTATAACAAATACAAACACATGCTTAAGAGCGGTGACTACATGTACATTGAACGCGTTCCTACTATGCAATCAAATCGGATATTTAACCGACATTCGTAGTTCAACTGTTCAAGTCAATCCGGATTGGTACATCATTACAAAATCTATGGGTAAAACGTTTTAGGCTTCCTACAGTTCGATTTAAGGTAGATTGTAGTTTCATTTGATCTGAGAAAGCTTGAATTTAATTAAACTCTAAAATCTGATTCAGGTTAATATCAATTGATTTATCGACCCTTTTCACTTTATGGGCGCGTCTAATTAGCGATAAATAGTGTAAATATTCCATCAATGTCATGTCAGCCAGAAACATTTCATAATGGTGATTGCATTTGACTTTATTATCTCATAGGACGGTATTGTAATAGATTGTCCGAAAAGCAATTATTGTTTAAGATAGTAAGAAACATAGTTGGCATTTATGCGTGATTTTGCACTAGCAAATCTTCGGTTGAAGCTAATTAATAAATTAAATCTTGATACGTTCTGTCACAAGTTTAGATATTACAAATAAAATGAAACACGGTTGCGTATGTGAATTGAATAAGAGCACTTACGATATCTTCGTTTTAGGGTGATTTAATGAGCGGTATATGTATAAGTGTGTGTGTGTGGGGGGAGGGGGGTATGGGTACTCCTTTTAATGTCTCATAATTATCGGATCGAGGCTGTCAATGTAAAAGATTGGTCTGTAAAATCATCAAAGTCATATCATCAATTCAGCCTAGCTTATCTTATCGGTAGTTACGATGTTTATGTCGCCAACCCAACATTTCACTTGTTTTTTACATGTTATTGACCATAAATTTTGCAAAATGACCTTGTTAAGTATCTATGCAAATATTCCTATCGGAGTTAGTTGGCGTGGCAGTGGAAACATAAATTTGGGTTACACTCTTATCGATGCAATTTTCTCAAATGTTTGGTATATGGTCGGATTTATTGTCTTTGTAATAACTTAGTCTATTTCAAAATTGGTTCATTTCGGGTTAAAAACTAGGTCACTGGATCAAATCATAGAAATACAGTGTTTACTCTCTAGATGCCATATTTTCGGCTCAAATGGTTGATGTATGGTCGGAATGTTGTTTCTTCGTAAAATCATGATCATGTTCATTGTTTGGGCACATGGGGCTAGTTATTAGGTCATCAGGTCAAATCTTCGAAATATCTCTAGAGGCCACATTTGTTGTTCAGATGTCTTGATATTTGGTCCAGAATGCGTGTCTCCATAAAATCTCAGACATTTTCGTTTAGGGGGGGGGGGGTCATGTTGGGTCTAAAACTAGGTCACTTAGTCAAATCATGGTGCCCGAATTTTGGCTCAAATGTGTTGTTAATTGGTCAAATGTTTTATCTCCTTTCAATCTCGGTCAAGTTCGATATAGGGTTTTATGGAATAAAAACTAGGTCACTAGGTCTAATCTAAAGAACTCTTCCATGCACTGTTTACTTTACGGTACAAATACATTGAAAACTTATAAAAAGATTGTATTTTATTTCTTCGGCAGGATTAAATTTTGACAGCGAGTCTTTTTTTCCCCAAATTAGGTCGCTTGGACATTTTTCTTACAGCAGTCATCGACTCAGGTGAGGGTTTTAGGGCAAGGGTGCTCTTGTTTACGAATTTTTGTTTCAGAAATGGTGCCTGTAAAGAGCTTTTATCTTGTAATTGACCAATCGCGACTGTCAATGAAGGAATATATCGGCCAATCAAATTACTAATTCAGTCCAGAATTGAGTTTTAAACTCCGACATTGACCGCCCTTGTATGAATCATTTTGTTATTTCGCGACTTAAACGTTGTTACTACAGCTTATCCAATCTGTAGTTACGACGTTTAAGTCGCCAACCAACGGTTCTTATGTTTTTATACATGCTACTGACGCCGTTAAAAAACAAATCGAGACTTCCTGTTGGAGTCCATGGGCGTGATGAAAGGAGTAAGTGGGCGGGGCCAGCGATTGGTAGGTTTAAGCTTTGTTTGTAGTATGTAATCGCAGCCGCCGTCATAGCGCAGTTGGTAGCGCGTCGGACTGTCAATCTAAAGGTCCCGGGTTCGATCCCCGACGGCGGCATTCATCCTTTTCGACTATTTGTCTCCCACAAACGGGTCGATAATCGTAGACCTATGTGGGATAGCAGCTGGAGGCTAGGAAAGGATGTGATTGCGGCACTGGATTGGGAAATACCAGGAATCCATTGTTAGGTGCTCCAGCCACCGCGATATAACTGAAAGATTGTTGAAAGCGGCGTAAAACAATTCAAACAAACAAAGTATGTAATCGCACTTTCGCATTACACATAATTAAGCGTGCTTATTTACTTGATATGATTAATAAACCTTAATAAATAGTCTCCATGGCTTAGTGAAACCCTAGTGGCGAACTTTAGATTTCGATACTTGGCCTGTAGGACTGGGAAATGTACGTTTTTCAATCATGATTTGATTTTAAATAACACGGAATCTACACAATGGGTTATATGATATTTCGATCAAATGTAAAGTACATCACCATTTTCAAGTGTTCTCAGAAGGATGGGATTTTAAATGGTACAACGGAATCGTCGCCAATAAAGATGTCTCTTTACAAACCGAGAAAGGATTTTTTCCAACTCTGGAGTTATAAATCCATCAGAACCAAACGTTTTCTCGATAAAAAAATGTGAAACGTGATTAATTCTGAATTCAAAATAATCTTGCGTTGGTGCAATTTAATTTCATTATAGGAAACAGACAAAGCCAATTAAGAGATGAAGAGAATATTTTCATGTTTTCATGGAGGTACGAAATGAAAAAAAAAACCAACTAATCACACTCTATGAATACGCGATCCGGATTTATGAATAACTGTGAGTAGGTCGTTCGTGTAATACTTCCATGAAAAAAAATCACCCCCCAACATTCTCTTCATTTCTTTTGTTTTAATTGCATCAGGCAAAACCAAAACAGCAACAACAACATTAACAACAAAACATTTTTGCAAATTTTGATACATCTTCTATGGAACTATTTTGTGCACAAGCATACTAAATAGCTGCCAATCCGAACGCTCGTTTTTCGTTTTTGATAGACGAAACTAAAATTCAATTGTTTATAAATGAATAAAAATCGACGAAGTGAATAATTCTTTAATATTTTCTTTTTTTTATTGCAAATGAAATCATTAGAGTGATCCAGGATTACTTGAAAAAATTAAAGCCTTGAATACAATGGATCATTTCTATAGAAATCCAGTAACGGAAGCCTAAAACTGTTCTTACAGGGTTTTATAAACCTATCAACTAAACATCGATAACGTGCTTTAATATATTCGTTAACCCATTCCCACACAAGAAAGTTTTAGACTGGTCCAAATTGAAAGAAGCACCAGACGACAATGTAAAGTTGGTGGAATATTACAAGTTTTTGTCTTCTTGGATAAAAGAAAAAAAATGCAGATAATGAAGAAAATGCTTGATACAGCAATTTCTTTATTTTCCACAATGTTTTCGGAAGCTTTTTTTCTTGAGGGACTCGTGTGGGAATGGGCTAAAACTTGTGTTTCATTCAAGCATTTTCGTACAGTAAACCAATTTAATTGGCAAATCGCTGACCCCGCCCACTGACTCAGCTGGCAACAACCAATAGGTTCGACAGGAAATCCACAACGCAGTTTTTTTGTTTTTGTTTTTTTTTTTCAAAAAAAAAAAAAAAAAAAAAAAAAATGGCCAGAAATATATGGTATAGTTGTTGGCGACCTCATGCAACCTCGTCAGTTTATTCAAAGAGCTTACTTATTCAAGTTTAGTTCGAAGTCAAAGTTGCCAAACCAACAGAACTACTTTACATAAATGTTTGTCAATGTCGAAGTTCATAGCTCACTTCCGGTCCAAATGAATGACTTGATTGATCAATTGTTTCTTTGATTGAATTATTGACAATTCGACAACTACTTTCCCCCCCTCAATAGGTCAGATTGTCTGTCTATACAGTAAGTGAGATGAACCATGTACAGCCAGTAGTGTTTTTTGTTAAATGATTCCAAAATTGTTCCTTTTCGGGTAACTGATTAAATCTATTGATATATATTATGATTTTTTTCTGCAAGTAAGAATCCATACTTGGAGATATGTTTTTGTTTCTATAAAATTGTTTTCACTGGGGTTTTAAAACAAGTTTGCACTTTTAAACCTTCGGGTAGAATTGAAATATCGAAATGCATAAAGGTTATCTTAATGTGTTGACAAAGACTTGTATTCAACATGTTTTTATCAAAATAGTTTGATAATTAAAGGGACACGTCTGTCGATCAAAGAATCAATCGTCAAATAAAATCATCCATTTAAAACGGAAATGAGCTTTGAATTCCAACATTGACCGACTTGTATGTGAAACTTTTTAGTGTTTTGGCGCCTTTTGACGCTCCGAAGAAAAACTAGTGGGAAAACATTGGGTAAAATGAAGAAATTGCTTGTAACAAGCAATTTCTACATTTTACACAATGTTTTCTACCCAGAAATTTGAAAAAATCTAAAATATCATAAACTTTAAACTTTCATTTTTATCTCCCTTCAATTAGGACCAGTCTAAAATTTTTGCCGTTTGATAATGGGTTATACTTCGTAACTGCAGCTTTTTCAATCTGTATTTACGACGTTATGGTCGTAAAAAACCCTTTTACCTTTTGAAAGTTACTTACTATAAATTTCTCCAAATAAAGCGGTTTCATATCTTAGTGGTGACCGGCGATCCGTTAATTACGCAGTAATATAGAAGCAGCCAAATTGTATATATCGTTAGTGTAAAAAGAGGGGATAGATGAAATTCGACTTGTGTGGAAATTGAAAACTTAATGCGATACACCATAGAAAGCATTGTGGCAAATGGAAAAATTGGTTAAAAAGCTATGCTCTTTGTTTACCTCACTATGTTTCTTAGTCAATCCTTGTCATGATGAATCAAAAACATATTTTCATTTAAAGATCAAAGGGCTGAAAACACTGGAATCTACGATAGTTTGCTAATATTCATTTCTAAAAAGATATATTTAAACTACTCTTGCATATAAGGTACAAACAGGTGGTGAAGACTGAGATCGGTCTATGTATAGAAGCGGTCAAATTGTATATATCCTTAGTGTAAAAAAAGGGTATAGATGAAATTCGACTTGTTTGGAAATTGAAAACTAAATGCGATTCACCACAGAAAACATTATGACAAATGGTGAAATTGGCTACAAAGCTATGTTCTTTTTTTTACCTTACTATGTTTCTTAGTCAATCCTTGTCATGATGAATCAAAAACATATTTTCATTTAAAGATCAAAGGGCTGAAAACACGGGAATCACCGATAGTTTGCTAATAGTCATTTCTAAAAAGATATCTTTAAACTACTCCTGCATAAAAGGTACAAACAGGTGGTGAAGACTAAGATCAGACTGCACATATGTGCAGTCTGGTTTTAGTCTATACCTCCTGCCGAAACAGGAATATTCCGGGTTCAACATCACAAGGGTTAATTTTCTCGTGTTGGACACGATGCGGGGATGTGTCGTAATGTGTTAATTTAATTTATACTTTCTAATGTTAGGCAACTCTTTTTTTTTAAAATAGACAGTTTTAATCAACTAATTGTTGGAAATCAGATTAGCCTAATTGCTCGAAATGTTATTTCGGGGTTCTGTTTACGCAAGTAACACATTTCGTATATACTTAAGATACAGGCATGAATGATTAAGGCCCTAGTTAGCTCGGCTGTTTTCAGAGAAAACCCGAGGTATTGCTATAGCCTTGTTGTCGTCGTCGTTGTGCGAAAAATTTTGTGATATCTCTGGTTCTACTAAATGCATTCACTTGAAACTTGGCACTCTTGTTCACTATCAAAAAAGCAACCTTTACTACCAAAGGGGATAACTCTAGATGCATTTTGTGCTTTTATCGACTATCCAGCACCTTGTGCTCTTGTTTTCCCTTCCTACCAATTTTTGTTCGATTAATGTAAAACGCCATTCAAATCAACACTAGTTTGTTTGTTTTGCATTGAATTAAACGCCACTTCAAATTTCAGTTTTAACATATACCTATAAATATTTGAAGTAAAATATATACATTCCACACCGACAAAATCGGACACTTCAGAAAAATCGGACATGCTAGAAAAAAATCTGTATCTGACACTGTCAAATACGGTTCCATATAAGATCTAAGATGACGTTATTTTCATTCTGTATATGACGTCATAATGCAAATAAACGTAGTAATCAGAATGGTAAAGGAGAAGGGAAATGCTTCTTGATTTCTGTCTCGTGGAATATCAAATATCAAATAGCAAATACAAGATGTTGTATCTCTATCGTAACATAATATTCCCTGTTATCGCGATGGCTGGTGCACCTATCGATGACTTCCAAACACCACTACAACCACAACTTTTGATCCGAGCCACTAACTTCTAATCTCATTTACGCCATAAATTATTCGCCCGTTTGTGAAGCACGTCGCGACACCAAAAGAATGTTGGTTCCAATATAATCTTGTATTAAGCCACCAATCAAGGGACGGCCAAAAAGTGGTCAATGAAGAGAATGGTCGCTTAATACATATTATGTGACATGATAATGAAGGATCGATTAGCTTGTATACATAAACTATTACAGAAATTCTTCCTCAATCCTACGTGTCCGAACAATGTTTTCTAACCTACAAGGCATGATAACCATGATAGCCTTTGACAAAGAAGATTACTTAACAAAACCATGCTTTGCTAGCGTACAGTAACTTAAGTACTTTGATTTGGACGTACTATGATCATTCAGCAAAAAATAAGCCTGTTTGAACAGCAAATTAAATTCATCTGTGATGGATACGATATCTTTATCAATCATCTGCCTTACTGAATCCCCAATGGACACCCTTTTCCACGTGACAGGTGATTTTTTTCTTGAAATTCAATGTGAAATTTAATTTTAGTTTCATCTATCAAAATTCAAGCATTTTGATTGGCAAATCTTATTTTCATATTTTCATGAACAGAATATTTTGAGTACGCAACTTTTTATGTATGCTTGCGCACGAAGAATATTCATAAAAAGAATAGCCAGGACTTTTAAAAAAAATTCTTTGATTTGCTTTATGGCATTACATTATAAGAAACGAGGAGAATACTTTTTTTTATTTTTCAGTAAGGTATGAACCTAAAAACTAGATATCTCTGTATGTGTGTAATCTTACAGTGTGGATAAGTTTTTAAGTTCACACCTCAATGAAAACAAAAACATACTCTCTTCATTTCTTAATTGACCAAAGATTCAATCCACCATCAAACGGTTTATTTAGACAAGAAATGAACATTGTACTCCGACAGTTATGCCGACATTTAATTAGCGACTTAAACAACGTAACCACAGCTTGTAGCTACAACGTTTAGTTCGCCAACTTACCATATAACTGTTTGTTGCATGTAACTGAACAATTTTTTTGGAAAATAACACTATCTAAAAGTTGAACTACCGGTGAGAATTAGTGGGCGGGGCCAGTGGAAGCAGTGGGAGGGGTCAGTGGATTCAGTAGGGCTAGCAATCCGTCAGTTCAAAAGTAAGATTCATCATGCAAATAATAACCATCAGGAAATTCCGTAAAATAAAATCTGATCCGCCAGACGAAAAGAAAATCCGAAAAATATCGGCCCTAGTCAGACCGCTCGAATTACGCAGAATGACCAGGATCGAAACATTTTACTTTTGGACAATATCCTGAATCTAGAATGATCATCCTATCTTATTTCATAACTATTTTGCGACCTCTGGTTGACCTCTGCTTGATACAATCTCTTTTTCATATATTTGTTTAACAGATCACACAGGAGGATCCTTTTCGCCTGATGGACCAAAATATTTGAAAAGGAAATCGGATCAAATACAGGCAAATAATGATTTATTTCTTTTAAAAGCGAATGGAAATATAGTGAGATAGAATTAATGTTCCATTTTTAGAAAAAAATCTTTCAAAAATTGACTCTTTTTGAACCTAGTCAGTCTCTGCAATTGAACAATCGATTGCACCGCCCACTTACTTATTTCGCAATGCCAAGTGACTCCGACAGGAAGTACCGCCTCGATTTTAAACGGCGATATTTTTCAAAATTTATGACCGGTAGCATGTGACGAGAGAGTAGAATAGTTGATTGGCGATCTAAACGTCGTAACTACAGCTTGAATAAACTGTAGTTTCGTCTTTTAAGTCGCATAACCAACAAAAAAATGTTAACAAAAATGGCGGCAAATGTCAGAGTTCAAAACTCATTTTTGGTCGCAACGACTGATATCATTGGTCGACCGGTTATTTGATAGTTAGCCGCGATTGGTCAATTTACGGGGTCTGGTCAGCCATACGTTCCAGGTAAAAAGCGCGCGCGCACGTTAGCAAGTATTTACATGCTTTCCAATGTCGAATGGTGTACTCCCTCGGGAAGCTCGTGTACTCTGCCCAATATGTTGAGTAACACAGCCGGACGAGTTAGCGCAACGAATTCTATTGTGGTTATAATTCTTGCTGTGGTTAAAACCACAAAATTGAGTTAAGTACACTCATGTATTGTAGATTTTATAAATCTACAATTCTTCAATACGCTCCTATATAGAGTCAATTTACTTTACCGAAACCCGTTAGCTTCGAAAAGAAACGTACTGAAAGAAGGTCATACTTACTAGCCTACAATGCTTTGATTATATATAGCAATCAGTAATTTTTGAAAACGGTCGCTGTACGTTTAACCCATTACCACTTAATCCCGCATTTTTACGCACTGAAGAAATAAAACTTTTGAAATATTGTGAGAAGCAATTTCTCCTTTTCCCACGATGTTTTCTATCCTAAAGCATACCTATCTTTCAATTCGTTTGTCTTTTGAGTTGTCGTATGGAACTTTTAATATGGACCAGTCAAAATTTTTTCGTCTGGTAATTAGTTAAGGTAGGCTGCTCGCAAGAAAATAGTTCAATCCTCAATTTTAAAATCCGTCCAATGCCGATGATTGTGCATCCTAAATTGTCCGATTCTTTAGTGTGACGAGACTTGAATACTTTCCACGAAATATGTTTTTCCTTAAAACTAAAGGTTAATGTTAATGAAACATGATATATGAAACCTCGCCATAAGGTTGGTACAAATCACACAGATGGTTTTGGAGTCAAAAGGTCTCAGCATCATGCGAGATATTCATAGTAGTTTTATTTGTAATGCGTTCCTTGCACCTTAACCCATTAACAGACGACAAAATTTAAGACCGATCGCATTTGAAAAAGTTTAAGTTGATTATACTTTGTAAATCTTTGTCGGTTTGCTTACAAAACATTTTGGCTAATTCAGAAATTTCTTATCATTTTCCACAATGTTTTCCAAAGCTGTTTCTTACGGGACAGGAATGTGTGAGAATGGATTAACCCTTTCCCTCAATCCCTGGAATTTACGTCACTGTGATTTTTTTTATTGAGAAAACATTGTAAAAAAAAGAAGAAAATGCTTGTTACAAAATGGACAAGTTTTGAAATACTGGTGAAATGTAGCCAGAGCTAATCTTGTTAATAGGTTGGTATACTGGACAAAAGTCCCTATCAATTTAACCTCTACCGATGTTGGCTCATTAGACAATATGAATTAACAGCGTGTCCCTTTGAGTTACATATAGATGTCCCTAATCGAGCCTTCTTTAATTTTATTAAAGAGGATATAGATGTCTTAAACGTCTATTTATAACGTGGACGTACGTGCCTTATTTTTCAAAATTATTATTATTATTATTATTATTTTTTTATTAGAGTCGATTAGCGGCTTTTTTATGCTTATATTCTTCTTACCTTTAAATATAAAAAATGTTTTTAGATGAACATTTATTGCCTTTTGGCAAATAACTATACAAGAAATTGCGTGAGTGAAAGAGGGAGTATGTGACAGAATGAGTGAGGGGGAGAGAGAAGAGAGTTGATAGTATATAGAGAAAGAATTTGTCTTTTTTAAGGTTGTGCAATGAAATAGTCTCTTATAATTCTCTACGAGAATGGTCACATATATATACTTTTTAGTTTATAGTTTTATTTGTTTGTATATTTGTAAAAATGCGTATATGTGAATGAGACTTTAATAAATATTAAATAAATATTAAATCTGTATGAGTTACATGTATGAGTTACATGTATGAGTTACATGTATGAGTTACATGTATGTGATACAGCGTGTCCCGTTGAGTTACATGTATGAGTTACATGTATGAGATACAGCGTGACCCTTTGCGTTATATGTATGAGTTACATGTATGAGATACAGCGTGTCCCTTAGAGTTACATGATTGAGTTAAATGTATGTGATACATCGGATCCCTTTGAGTTACATGTATGAGTTACATGTATGAGATAAAGTGTGATCCCTTTGAGTTACATGTATGAGTTACATGTATGAGTTTCAGATTGTCCCTTTGAGTTACATGTATGAATTACACGTATGAGTAACAGCGTGTCCCTTTGTACTACATGTATGAGGTACAAGTATGAATTACAGCGTATCCCTTTGTTAAATTACATGTATGAGGTACATGTACAAAAAATAAGCTAGTGACTCGTCTACCAATTTACTAATCGCGGCTGTCAATCAAATAATCAGTGGACCAATGAAATCATTCATTTAGACCAGAAGTGAGTTTTAAACTCCAACATTTGGCCACCATTTTTGTTAGTCTTATTTTGTGGTAAACTTTTTTTAAGCTGTAGTTACGACGTGTAGGTCGCCAACCAACTATTCTATTTTTTGTTACATGCTACTGGCCATATATTTTGCAAAAATAACTGTTAAAAATCGAAACGGGACTTTGTGTCCGAATCGGTGGGCGTGGCCAACGAAGTAAGTGGGCGGGGCCAGCGATTTGGCAATTGCACCAGTTTTAACACGATTAAATCTTTTCAAGTCCAGGGTTTAAACCTTCGTCCTCCTACGAAGCCGTCGAACTTGGATGCAGTTTGATATCATAGAATACAAGAAATAACATTTAAAATATTTCATAGAATGATAAATCTTTTTTCTTTCCATCAAAGTGATATCTGATTTGGCAAAACAATTACTTCATACCTACTTGAAAAAAAAAGGGATTAAACCTGCGAAAAAATTAGTTCCGTTAAAGCCGGTTCGATCAGGTATTTATCTTCCGTTTTGCTATTCTTTTCTCGTAAATGTTTTTGTATACAAGTAATATCAAATTATAAGAAATTAAGAGGGTTGTTTTTTTTTTATATCTCATTGATTATGAAAGAAAGAAAGAAAGAAAGAAAGAAACAAACAAACAAACCAATCCCGTTTAAATCTGTTAAATCTGTTTAAATCTGGTGCACGGATTCACACGATTTTTATAGGTTTGAAGTTTCATGCCCCAGTCAAAACAATTTTCAGCTCGTTATTGATATAAATAACGAAATCAATCTTATAATCTTTTTTGAAAAAAAGTGTTTATGTGGTGTTTCTTAATATGATTCTAACATATTCCCTCACTATCCCACTCTTTTACACCCATCAAGAAAAAAGCTTTGGAAAACATTGTGGAAAATGAAGAAATTACCTGTACCAAGCAATTTCTTCATTATTCACAATGTTTTCTATCCAAATGACGAATAACTAAGATTCCGTCAACTTGAAATTAACTTCTGCAGCCTGTCTCAATTTGAACAAGTTATTGAAAAATTATTTCGTGTGGTAATGGGTTAAGACCCTATTGACCGGGGTGCTATTGTGTATGTGTTCTTCTTTTGTGTCACAAAGCAAAGGATAAGCCAATTAGATTCTTAATTTAATTATTGTGTTTTGATTTTCCACGGTGCTAAAAAAGGTGATCCGCCTCTATTGAAATTGATCTCCTTTGATCGCTGGTCCCGCCCACTGACTATGCTAGCCACTTTCACTGAGCTCTGACAGAAAGTTCCACTCTGATATAAAACGGTGTTATTCTGTAAAATTAATGGCCCATAACTCGCAAAGAAAAGTATTTAACTGTTGGTTAGGCGAAAAAAACATCGTAACTATTGATTGAATAACTTGTAGTTACGACGTTTAAGTCACCGAACCAACTAAAACGCTTCACATAAATGTCGGCCAAAATCGGTGTCCAAAGATCACTAAATTGGATGATTTGATTGGTCTATCAATATTTTAATTGAGAGCATTATCCGTCAATTTACCGATCGCGTTTGTCAATCAAGGAATAAACCGACCAAACAAATAATTCATTCAGCCCGGATCTGAGTTTTGAACTCCTACATTTGCCGACATTTTTGTTAACTCTTTTTGTTGGTTTGGCGACTTAAACGTCGTAACTACAGCTTATTCAAGCTGTAATTACGGTGGTTAGGTCGCCAACCAACCACATCACTATTTTTGTTACATGTTACTGGCTATGAATATTACAAAATAACGTCGTTTAAAGTCGACGCGAGACTTCCCGTTGGAGTCAGTGGGCGTGGCTAAAGGAGTAAGTGGGCGGGGTCAGCGATTGTTCAATTGAAACTGTGCTTGACATTTCCAACCATTTTATATGTGCTTGAGGTGCACACATTGAGCAGCCTGGACTGCATCTCAGGGCAATTAGAATGTTCGTTTATCGTCTGAATAAGCTTTGTGCCGGTATCTATATCTAGATCTTATAATGAAGATTCTAATAAGGCTTTTGGGGTGTATCACAGGCTGATCTCAGACTTTACGTGGCGCCCATGTGTTATAGTTGGAAATGTCATCTCAAGACTACACTAAAAACCAAAATGGTACTCGATATAATTACATTTCAATTTCAAGCTTTTGACAGCACATTTATTAAATTCGCCAATGTAGGAAATTATATATTGCTTAAAATACGACATTATTCTCTACAAATGGGATATAAATCACGAACAATTCTATTGCATTCATAGCTTGGTTTAATTTACTCGAGAGGTCAAATACTCTTTGCAAGTTGGTTACACTCCTGTCGAATTTGGGCTGATTAAAATTGGCCAACTTTGGAAGTGCACAGCATCTTTCAAAAGTTTCGTTGGACTTTAATTCCATGCAAGGAAATATATATCATTAATACCGAAATTTTCAACTATGCGGCGTTGAACAGATCCAACGACGAAATACTCCAGGTTTGACAGGCTTTTCCACCTTGCACAGAAGTCGTATAAAAGGTCCGGGCTCTAACAGAAAAGTTCAATGTGAGAACCATTCAAACCCTGCAGCTTACGTCTATCATTTAAGAAATGGAGAGATTTCTTTATTTTCATGGATGTATGAAACGGAAAACTATTCAAACTGTATGAAATCGAGAAGCGGATTCATACAATGTGATTAGTTTTTTTCGTTTCATACCTCCATGAAAACACGAAATTTCCTTTTTATTTCTTATAATTTAATGCCATCGAGCAAAAAATGAACATTTTTACAATTTTTTAAACATTTATGGAACTATTTTGTGCACAAGCATACAAAATAATAGAGTACTCAAAATTATGTTTATGAGGTATGGATGATATATTTCATCCAATCGGAACGCTCGTTTTTGATAGACGAAACTAAGAATAAAATTATTGTACCCACAATTAGATCACTATAAGTGTTATAGACATAAACCATGTATTCTGCAAGGTAGCCATTGAGATTTTTATTTGGGACTACTTTAGAGTGTACACATCTTACTGGAGTTTCACCAATTGGAACCAAAACATAGAAAATTAAATATATTTTATTCAGGTACATTGATTGATTGATTGATTGACTGAATGCGTTTAACGCAACTTTTAAAGTATTTCAGTCATTTCCCGGGGGCTGGAGTACCTAACAATGGATTCCTGGTATTTCTCACACCAGTGCTACCACTGCATCCTTTCCGGATCTCCAACGCCTTATCCCGCTTAGGTTTACGATTAGCCACCCATTGGTAGATGACAAATCTTGGAAAGGATACTCGCCGCGGCCGGGGATCGACCCGGGGCCCTCTGACTTTGAGTCCATTTGTCTCGGCCAATCAGTGACATTGCCATTTAAATAAAATTTGAATAGTGCAAAGTTTTATACCACAGTTTGATGCTACAACGAGGATGCCCATGTCAAGGAAGGTCCATAGATATAATTTCTTCAGTCCTTACCTTTTTGTAAGCAGCTAGTCTAGTAACAAAGGTAAATCGATCAAGCATTAGTATACATAACAGAGGCATCGTTTATGCAATGGCTGGCTTTCAAAGTTAGACCGTAAAACAAATAAGATAATACGATCTGTTTTCTGTCTGTGACAATATCATATGACATCTAACTTATGCATTGTCTACCCAAGGCACTTGTTTATGGTTTCTGTCTCCTTTCATGATTTCTGGACTTCTGTTCTGGAACACATCCTAAATTCTGTCGTTGGATTTAAAGAATCACATTAGATATTTCACAAGTGATCCTTCGTCGAACATTTTTTTCTATTTCGTAAAGTATAAAACTTCAGGATGTTTGTCCGTGTCAAAACGGAGGATCCAACGTGATTTGAGAATAAGAATATTGGACCCATAATCCCCAAATCGACGGATCGCAGCTGTCAGTCAAAGAATCAAATGACCAATCAAATCCTTTATTTATAGAGGATTTGAACTTTGAACTCCAACATTATCCGACATTGATATGCAGTATTTTTGTCGGTTGGCTACTTAAACGCCGTAACTACAGCTTATTAATTCGATATAGGGCTAAGAAGATTTAAATGGCTTGTTTTCATTTGGTCCAAAAATACTGTTAATTTTGTAAAACATGAGCATTTTGGTATACTAGAATTGTTACATTCGGTATCATCGTGTTTATAATCTTAATTCTTTTATACAAAACTGTCAAAAATCGGTAAAATGTAAAAAAATAAAAAAATAAAAAAATGAAAAATAAATAAATAATACATAGATGTACACGTTTAACGAATAAAACATTTTATGTATTTTAATATATATTTATATATTAATATAGCATTTTTGCTACCTCGAAATAATGACGATTATCTTGAATTTTTTATAAAGAATGGCTAACGTTTTTTTTCTTGTAAATCGATTGCTTTCTACTATGTACATGGAAATTTTCATGTTTAAAATTTAAACAACTAATCTCTATTTTTCATTGTTATGTTTTCATCACCAAATTAACGAATCGCTAACCCCGCCCACTGACTAACCTGGCCACGCCCACTGATTCCGACTGGAAGTGTCCCTTCGATATTAAACAAATTTTATGACCAGTAACGTGCGATAAAAAGGAAAATTGTTGGTTGATGACCTAAACGTCGTAACTACAGTTGTAGTTGCTACGTTCAGGTCATCAAATCAACAAAAATGCGAGACATAAATGTCGGCAAATGTTGGAGATCAATGTACATTTCCGGTCTCAATGAATTATATGATTGGTCGATTGAAGCTTTGATTGACCACGCGGTAAATTGATTGATAGTTTCGTTGATCTACGATAATCGTTTTGTCAATACATCATGACAGGAATGTGTAGAGAAGAAACCAATAGAATACCTCAGCTGCAGTATTGATGATAAGTCTGTAAATCCTGCGCGAAAGAAATAAAAGAGTTGGGCGTCGTTTATTTGCCATTGATTGTCGTTTTGTATCCATTCGTTTTATGGCATACCATAAACTTGACATTCACACTTGTTTGTCACGTGGAACCACGTTATTCGTTATCTTGAAGTTCTACCGAAACTTCATCACACACTTAACGACCGCACTTAAGATTAGCACACTTGCATGGGGTCGCATTTGTCTTAGATGCTAAAAGGGAACCACTAAGCACACCAAATTGGATTCAATCCTATTCAAAATTTCCTCAAAATTTGCATTTCCCCCTCAAAATTAACGAAGGCCTAACATCAGGTTATTTTGTGGATTTCCCCAAAACAAACAAAACAAACACACACTAAAACAAAACACAAGCAAACGAGTGCTTAATGATTGACTCGAAGGTATTAATCTTGGTATATTTCATGAATTCTAGCCTACAACATGTTTGTTTTTCAGAATTTCCACATAGCCCCTTTTTGTGTAACATGTCACATATGAACTGATATCTAAACTCAAACAAGCAAAGTGAAATCCTAAACTAACTGCAACAGAAATGATTCTTAGACTTTCGGATTTCGTAATATGTTGTTAGTCATAGAGAAAAGGTTGCACTCTGTAATATGTAGCTAAAAAGGTCAATTTTACCCTTTTGTATCAATACTCTTTGCATTCTTATGGGTGTGTATTACTAGAATACGAAATTCAACAGTGATAGTTGCACTAGCTGTTTTTATATTGCAAATATTTATAGTTCATCCAGTTGTGTAGGCGTTGCAGAAATTATACCCAGCCCCGTATCTCTTTAAGTTAAGAAAAGTATTAAGTCAAAGAGGTCGGGTCGTAAAGGCCTATCTTGCCCCGCAGTGGGGCAAGTCCGGCCGACCCCGGGGTAAGTTCGGCAATTTTTAGACGCTATCGTATTTTCTATATTATAACTGAAGGGAAGACATAAATTGAAAAAGCAACGAGTTAGCATAAATCCAATAAAATTTTAATTCTTACACGAGAAATTCTGTCAAGTTTCATCATCCCATTCTTTACATAGTCTTGAAGGGTCGAGCGCGCAACCTCAAATATTTGGCTTGTTTACTTTAAGTTCCAGTGTTTTCAGTAAGAAATCTAATAGCGTTAAATAGGGTATGTTCCGTCTATATCTGCGCACTATAATGTGGTTCTGAAAAAAAGAAAAAAAAATTGAGTAGTTCCTGAAGTTATTTGAATAATTTCAGGCCTATAACTGCACCTCACCAACAATACATGAAAAGAACGATGCACTACAGCTTAAACGAGGCGTTGAGCAACTACATGTCTTTTTTACGACCTGCTGGGAACATGGGGTAAAAGACACAAAAGGGTATTTATTATTCCAAATGATTAAACGTCGACTAGATCAATAGGCAAAATAGATTTATTTCATGATGGCAGTGAGGATTCTAACCTGTTCAGTCCTGGAGATGCATTTTTGGTGTCCTTTGAAAACATATAAACCAAAATAGATTTATTTCATGTTGGCAGTGACGGTTTTTACCCTTTCAGTCAATTGAGATGCATTTTGGTGTCCTTTGAAAACATATAAACCCACATAAGAGTGGTCTAATAATAGCCCTCTGAACTAGTAACCCACTTTTCTGTGTGTATAGGTCAAGTAAAAGTCCAAAAATTAAAGAAAATCAAAATTTTGAAAACAGAAACAAAACAGTTAGAATTAAATTGTCTGTTTACATAATATATAATTTTATGTATAGACTGGAAAAGTATTTAGTGCTGAATAAACTAAGAAGAGTAAAAACAACAACAACAACAAAGATGAATTAAACCATTTCACTTTTTTTTTGGGGGGGGGGGAGAGTTTAGCAAGGAATAAATCTGTTATATCAGATCTGTGTTGTAATCATATAGTCAAGGAAATCGTCTAGGTGTAAATGTATTTCAATATGAAAAAGGAAGTAGCAACAACCCCGTAAAAACATAGGATCTGATCAGTATCTGATCGTTATAAGGCCTGTTTATACAAATACATAATAACAATAATTTGTAGGGCATGTTCGGCCCCGGCCAGACATGCCCCGACCCTATAGGCCGAAGTAGCCCCAAACCCATTGAGCAGGTCTACAACGTGACAACTCTTAATGCCTTGCATTTAAAGACATAAACTATGACTCAATGAGAAGGGCATTGTCAAACACTTATAAATCTAGAAATGCAGATATTGAAACATCAGCAATCTGGGACATAATAAAAAACTGAAACAGTATTGAAAAAAGATACTTACCGAGTTCGAAAACGAAAGTCCGTTCACTAAAAGTTCAATATTTCTTCTAAGCGATCGTCGTTTTTCTGACGTAGAAAAGATTGTCACAAGTGACGTCACAGTAGGGTTCCCTGGATTCTATCTCAACAGACATGCGAGATACCATCGAATGCCAAACATGCCTCGTGGCCGGACTAGCCCCGGTCTCCCCTATTCCTCCTCCTATTTCGTGATGTAAAATTTACGGGGTGTGTTCATGACTTGTTGGATTTGGATTGATATTATGCAATCCCCTCATTTCGTTTAGATGTTTTGAATCCGTCTATTGTCTTTTGATGTTTCTTAAACCGATTAACAGACGACGAAATTTTAGACTGGTTCAAATTGAAAGGAGTTTCAGTCGACAATTTAAAGTTTATGTATCTTTAGATTTATTCAACTCTCTGGGAAGAAAACATTGTGTAAAATGAAGAAATTGCTTGTAACAAGCAATTTCCTCATTTTACACAATGATTTCTCAAATGCTTTTTCTTGAGGGGCGTCCAAAAGCGTCACTGTGTGAGAATGGGTTAAATTTTTGTTCTATTGATTGATAGATTGAATGGAATTCAACGCCACTTTTAACAGTATTTCAGTCATTTCGAGTTCGATCCCCGACGGCGGCACTCATCCTTTCCGACTATTTGTCTCTCACCAATGGGTCGATAATCGTAGACCTATGTGGGATAGCAGCTGGAGGCTAGGAAAGGATGTAATGGTAGTACTGGTGTGAGAAATACCAGGATTCCATTGTTAGGTGCTCCAGCCGCCGCGATATAACTGAAAGATTGTTGAAAGCGGCGTAAAACCCCATTCAAACAAACAAACAGTCATTTCGCGGTGGCTGGAGCACCTAACAATGGACTCCTGATATTTCTCACACCAGTACTACCACTACATCCTTTCCTAGCCTCCAGCTGCTATCCCACTTAGGTTTACGATTATCCAACCATTGGTGAGAGACAAATGTCGGAAAGGATATGTGCCACCGCCAGGGATCGAACAAATTTTGTTCTAAGCTCAAGGTCTATTGCGTTTGACGAGACTGTCTTTTTCTTTGTTTTAATATTCTTTTCTATTAGTATTATCATTATTGTAAGCATATTCTATCATTTCGAGTACTTTTGCTAGAAACGGACTTCTCAGCTGTTTTAGTGTTGTTGTTTTTTTCTTTTTTTTGTATATATATATTCAGGGTTTGAGTAATTGTTACATTTTCACTATTTTCAATGAGACTTTTCGCTATTACTTTAACCGGGGACCCTTCAATCGTCTTCCATTCTGCCCGCATAGTAGCATACTGTTCTTGTCATGTGTCTCCTGTCATCTCGATTTGGTCATTCGATACATTTTTTTTTCGTGTAGCTAGTATTTTGTAGATTGCCCGGAAAAGGTATTGTCCTTTGTGTGTCGCCATTGGTGGTTTGATAGTGACATGGATTGCAGATTAATTGTGCACCCTTTCATTTTGTGTCTTTTTTCTTATTCGATATTATATACATGTATATTGAAAAGGCTTTGACATTTTGTACAAATTCATGGTTTTCATCGTCACTGTTTTTTTTTTGTGTGTGTGTGTGTGGGGGGGATTAGACGGAAATACTCCTGCTTTTTTGTTAGTGCTGGTGCTTCTTATGTCACATGACTATTTCGTCTTTCGAGTTAACGTTGTATCATTTGGGGTTTACAAAATTTTAAGTTTAGTCTGTCCCGAAGACACATGTAGTTCTTTTATGATATGCTTTCTATTTTCGATTGATTTTTTTATTTGCGACGTCTTGCTTTTGATCTATACTTGTATATATATAAAAAAATGCATGTCGAATAAATGTAAAGACAAATCTATGTCAATAGACAGGTTTCATGATAGGAAACGTCTTATCTATTACCTAACACTCCCGCACTATTACGAGTTGAAGAAATGTGCACCAGATAGCTTTGTTTAACTAACAAGTGACCCTTTTCTCATACAATTTTCTACCTAATTCGGTACATAATTATAAATTCAAACACAACTTGATTTGTCGTCCGCCACTTCTTTGAATTTGAACCAGTCCATATTTTGTAGTCTGGTATTGGGTTGATAGTTATACGGTTTTATAAAAGTGATAAAATGCAGAAGTCACAAGCTGCAGAGTGAAACGAGAAGTTAATCTAGTACTGCGCACAGGCCATATAAACGAGTTTGGCGTCGTTTGTTCGCCATTGATTGTCGTTTTGTATCCGCTTGTTTTACGATATACCATAAAGTTTATATTCACACCAGTTTGTCACGCGGGACCATGTCGTTCATGTTTTAGACCTTTATTTGAAAAGCATGATATCGTTGTTTGGCCAGCAAAATGTTTTATTCAAGCTATAGTTACGAAATTTTGCCCAAACAACGACGGAATACTTTAAGGTCCTTCGGATATTCGCACTTTTATTTTACTATTTCTTGTTATTCAAGGAGATTGAAATACAATGAACGGGTCATATCTTTAAATTCATCGACAAGAGAAAATCTTTATTCAGCCCAATTTCTATAAGTCATCGAATTTTTCGGTTTCTTGATCAATAACTATTTGCATATCGAATGTTGAGGCTATGATATGTTTGCAATCCTGCATACAGTTTTTAGATGTTAACTCCCATCTCATTAGATAATATCTTTTTACAAAGAGAAGAAATAGAAGGAATCACCTTACCAATACACTTGTCTATTTTGACATTGGCCAAGGCTCTAATCAATTATTCTGTCCAACTCGGATTTACCATATAACAATGCGTCTTTGAATTATTATTGGTCGTGACATATTACAAATGATGCTATATTATTTCCTGTCCTTGAGACAGTATCGAAGTCATATATATATATATATATATATATATATGGTAAACTCGGTTTTACAATATAACAACGCGTCTTTGAATTATTATTGGTCGTGACATATTACAAATGATGCTATATTATTTCCTGTCCTTGAGACATAAATATATACTTTTTCTTGGTAGAAAGAAATTGTGGAAAATGAAGAAAAAATACGCACGCACGCTCGGACAGACGCACAACGCAATGACAATAGCTCGCTAGCTTTTAGTTGGCACTTCTGAAAATCGATTGACAAATCATAAATTTCATCTAGACAACAAGTGAACTTTCAATTCCAAAATTAAAGTTAAGCATACTTGTTGGTTTGACGACTTTAAGCCTAATCAAACTGAAATTATGACTTTTATGTCGCCTTCCAACGAGTTGCCTTCTATTTTATGTTCAAGACCATAAATTTACAAAAAATGCCGTTGATTACCTCAGTTTTTCTAGTTTGTTGCAGGTTAGTGGGCGTGGCCATTGATCCGTCAATTGACCAATCGCGACAGTAAATCAAATGACCAGCCAATCAATGAAAATATTCATTTAGATCAGAAATGAGTTTTGAACTCTTACATTTGCCTCTATTTTTGTTAAGCTTCTTTGTTCGTTTGGCGACCTAAATATTGTAATTGCCGCTTATTCAAGCTGTAGTTACGACGTTTAGGTCGGCAACCAACTCTGCTACTTTTTGTCAAATGTAACTGGCCATAAATTTTGCAAAATAACGCCGTTTAGATTCGAAGCGCGACTTCCTGTTGGAGTCAGTTTAAATGGCAGGATGACTTAGAGGGCAGGGCCAGCGATTGGGCAATTATTAGGCTACTTCTATATGATATTCTTTCTAGAACTGAATGCAAAATACTGACTTGTAAAGATCTGCGAATAAACAAGAATATAAAGGCTCAATAAAGAGTGTTGGCTAATGTACTGACACGTTCGGTTATTGAATCGCGGACAAATGGAATTTTGGTAATCCGTCCAACCATTTGGCAGTCACTTGATATCGCCATCATACTTCTTTTTCTGTAAAAAACCTTGAATCACATTCATCGAGCATTCCTATTTTATTTTTATTTTTTTTTTTTTTTTTTGTCTATTTGTGGGTTTTTGCTTTTTTTGTCTTTTGAAAATGTGTCACTTGTCATTTCATTAAAATACTACTGTGGAGATGTACCTATTAGCGATGTAGACATTTTCGAGAATTCAAAAATTCACATTTATATATATGCAAGCAAATATTTTATCGCATAGTAATTGAAGATCTTTCTTCTATTTTTCCTTTATTATTGTTTTACTTTTTAGCTAGCAAAGCGTCAGTTTTGATAGCTTAAGTTAACAGACAAAATTTTGAGGTCTTCTCAGAGTTCAAACGAGTGCAAACTACCACTGGAGGCTTGACCACTATCTCCATTGAATGCTTACGTCATAAAAAGTAGTTCTTATCATAGTCTTCACTAAGCGCACTGCTTTGTATGGCCACATGACTTAACTATATACAGATTGTAGAGGACTCCCTCAAAAGCATGCGATTTATCCATTCCCACTCAATCCTGCTTAAAAGCATCTCAAGAAAAAGTTTTTTGGAAAAAGTTGCAGACAATTCAGAATCAAAGGACTGAAAGTCCTGAGAGCGGTTTTGCTGGTTTATCAGTAACCGCGCTCAATAATGCGAGCATATTTCATCAATATGAGTTAGTAAATCATACACCTACGTAGGAGGAGCAGCTAGAGGCTCGATAAGGATGTAGTGGTAGTATTGGTGTGTGAACTACCAGGAATCCATGATTGGGAGCTCCAGCCGCCCTGATACAACTGAAATGCTATTAAAGTTGCGTTAAAGCATATTCAATCAACCATGACCCATTACTGTTTACCGAAATCGCTACTTTGAATTAATCGCAACGTTTTCTTCTTAAGTGCGTGAAAATTTGTGGTTGTGTGGTAAAAGGTTAAATGATAAAAGGTAAAGAAATCAAAGCTAAAATTCAATTCTTTTTTCGTTGAGCATATTATTATTACAATTGAAGTACTACATGTCCGTTTCAAAGATTTAGTCGAATTCGAGAGGTAAAAGGTATTGTATTCGATGGGGTTAATAGGCGCTTCAATCTACAACAGACTTGTAACGTGTTACATATACTGTGTATACGGGGTGTAGATTTGCCCACCCCTGCCAGGTCAATACACCAGTAGAAAGTTTACATGAAATCGCTAACTCCACTAACCACTGGCCTAGATTCTATCTTGAAACGCGAGGAAATTATTTCCCTCATTTTGGCAATTCATTAGACAATTTACCAAGGATATATTAAGTTTTAAACCATTTTCCTGGATATTCATGACTAAAAGGAGGCTGTTGGCATTCAGCAAGTAAGTTATTTTCTTCATCAGCGATGAAACAAGATGGAGGCGATCACATAGATTTTCACTTCACGTTTATGAGCATGCGTGGAAATGAGCGGAAATGTGTGAGAACTTGTTTCCGGTTGATCGATATGAAATACCGGTTTTTCCTAAAAAAACAAAACGCTAAAAAGCAATTTCTTCAATGTCAACAATGTTTTTTACCCTACAAGGCAAGGATTTTCCACCAAATGAATTCATTTATCATGATTACCTTTAAAAGAGGAGATAATCTAACAAAATTATGCGGTACTAGCTTTCAGTAATATCAGTACTTTGATTTAAATTTAACATCGCTACCATAGCATTTGTCCAAGAGGGCGACGCCCTCAGAAGATGTTTAGTTGTTACGTCGTGGTGGTGGTAGTGGAGGGGGGGGTCGAGAGGGAAGCCGACTGATCTTCAACGGGGTAGTTTGACTAAGGTAATGAACGGTATTGTTGTATGTATGTGGTAAGGGACATACAATTAAAGGCATATCTTTGGTTGACACGTACACTTTAGGAACATTATTGCTATAACCAACTCCAACACAACAACATTTTAGACCAGTCCAAATTCATAGAAGTCGCAGAAAACAATTTAAAGTTAGTGTAATCTTTAAGACCTTTGTCTTTTGGAGTAGAAAACATTGTGGATAAAGAAGAAATTGCGTGTAACAAGCAATTTCTTCATTTTCCACAATGTTTTCAAAGGCTTTCATTTTGAGAGGCGTTTTAAATCGTTTTTTGGGTGGGAAAGGGTTAATAAGAATGTTTCTCTAACCTAAGGTGGCAATTTCGTTCTAGATAACACCGAAAAAAGGGTAGATGATTTTTTTGTATATTCATACCGGAATTGAAGGTTTGCTGTCCATTCCTACTGAGCTAATTTGCAAAATTTATAGCCAGTGGCGTGTCAGCATAAAACTAAATTGATTGGTTAGCGATCTAAACGTCGAAACTGAAGTTTGTTCAAGCTGTAGCTACGACATTTAGGTCGCCCACCAACTTTTTCACATTTTTACATGCTTCTGGTATAAAAATTGCAAAATAACGCCGTTTGAAATCGAAGTGGAACTTCCTATCGGAGTCAATGGGCGGGGCCTACGGAGTAAGTGGGCGGGGCCTACGGAGTAAGTGGGCGGGGCCAGTGATAAGTCAGTTGTGACCTTTTTCTTTTGCTAACATGAACTATAGAAGATAATTTAAAACTCTTAATGAGAAGAAAAACGCTCTGAGAATTGAGTAGTTGACAAAAATGGTCTGATTGTGCAGACTGAACGGAATCGAAACCTTTCGTCTTTTTTACGTTTTCTAAAGCTAGATATATGTTTATTCTCTAAATATAACTCTAATTGACCTCTTCTAGATCAGATCTATTTTAAGAAATTTGATCCTTGGTCTTATCACAATTATCAGCACTTAATAAGTTTTAGGTTTTCGAATCGCACCAAGATTAATAAAAAAAGATAGTAAACCCATTAAATCCCTTTTCACGGCCCTCAAGAAAAAAATTAGTAAATAATCCGAAAAACGAAGAAAATGCTTATAGATCTAACAAATAATTTCTTCGTTTTCCAGATTATTTTCTGCACAGAAACTTTAATTTAGATTATTACATGATGAAATGCATATACCCAGAAACACGGAGTATTTCAAGGTCTATCAGCTTGAAATGGTCATCTGAAACTTCTTTGAATTTGGACTAGTCTAAAATTGATTTGTCTGAAAATGGGTAAACAAAAACTGGTTCATATTTGAATCTTTAGCTTACTTTTACGTGGAACTCTAATATAATATGTATCAAATGTCTTCATTAAAAGAATAATCTTTGTTTATAATTAATTAGAGTATCAAATCGAACAATTATTGTATCCTCTTTTCATAAGAGGACATCGTTGCGAAATGAAGACGCCTGCAGAGAACCCTTTAAATCTACAACACTAACCTATAACCACATAATCCCGCTTTTACGCCCCTCAAGAAAAATGATTTAGAAGACATTGTGGAGAATGAAGAAATTGCTTGTAACAAGCAATTTCTTTATTATTTACGATGTTTTCTTTCCTAAAACACAAAGATTTTTAAAATCCAATCAATTTGAAATAATCGCCTGCAACTTCTTTGAATTTGGACCATGGAAAACGTGGAGCGCAGACACCGGAAAAGACTTATGACAACGGATCGGACTTCCCCGATAGTACCCATGGTGGTGTAAATCTTTCACGTTGTTTAACCCATTCCTAGGGCGGCGGCGGCCATAGCACAGCAGACTCTTTACCATAAGATTCAGGGTTCGATTTCCGGTTGCGGCATATGTCCTTTCCAACATTTGTCTCTCACCAATGGATAGATAATCGTAAAACCTGGGATGAAAAGTTGGTAGCTCCGAAAGGGTGGTGTGGTAGTACTGTTGGGAGAAATACCAGGCATCCGTCGTTGGGTTCTTCAGCCGACTCGATTGAAATACTGTTAAAAAAAACATTAAATCCAATTCAGTCAAGCAATCATTAAACCAAATTAATGATTTAAGGTGTTCTTTTTGCAGCGATATCGAGGCGAATAGGTGAACGCTTCACAGACAAACTTTGGAAAAAATTATACGTATAAATAAGCGAGCTTTTCCTCTCTCAGCGAGTGGAATAAGTCTGCAATTTATTTCCCATTTTCAGCCAAAGCACCTTGCCGTGGTTTATCTAACAAGTTTATATAAGAATGTAAATGTAACCTACAATTACTTGCCAAAAAATACACACAAAGAAAAATAAATATACTTTTATTGACCTGGATAGATAAAAATAGGACACCATTCTTATTTACAGCAACTGAATATCGACACCATTTTTGTTTTTTAAAAAAAGGTGATAGCACGACACCAGCTCTATAATCATCCTTAATCCTTCCTAAAAGGCGATTTTACACAGAGATAAAGAAGGATTTGTATAAATCTTCTCCGTCCAAACCAAAAGACCTTTAGGTTCTTTACATTTGTCATGCAGAATCACTTTGATATACAAAAATACCTAGTCATGAATCCGGGATAAATATAAGCCTTTATTTTTTGTGCCCAGATTTTACATAGAGGTAAAAGCGGAAATATTTTCAAACTAGTAGGCCCTGTGCTCTCAAATTTTGCATGCAGAATCTCCTTGTGGAACACTACTTTACATGTTCTCTTGGATCAACATAAGACCTAATTTATAAGTTCCTATATTTTACCGAAATCGGTAGAAAAATACCCAGAGTCATAAAACGGCCTAGAGCTTTCCAATTTTGTATAAAACATTATGTATAAATGGTAATTTACTAAAATTCTCCAATTTATCACGATAAAGCCTATGACCTTCAAGGCCAGATGAGGGGTATGGGACCATCATGGTCCTCTTGTTGAATGATTTGGCGGTTATAAGAAAACGCGAGCAAATGATATGCATGTAATGTAGAGGGTAAATCTTTTAGATATTTACACCTCATTGTTTATTTTCATTTGGATTGCATGTAAGCGGGTCTCGTAGAACTGAACACGAAACTTATGCCATTATTTTACTTATCTTACTTATGCTTTATAATTTCTATTATGTCGTCTTAAAAAAAAAACTTTCATTTTCATATTCCGTGTAAAAATAACAAGTGTTCTTCTTCTTTTTTTTTTTCTTTTTTTTTTAATTTGATACCGTTTTATATGATATGTACATGATAAATAAACTTTATCAAAATTTGCGAAAAATTATTGGGGAAATTGAAACAAATATTTCTACACATCATCTCTTATACTACAATGATTTAACCCTTTATCACACGTTGACGTTTTAGACGCCCTTCAAGAAAAAACAACAACTGAGGTAACGTTGTTTAAAATAAAGAAATTGCTAGTCACAAGCAAATTTCTTCATGTTACACGTAGTTTTCTACGCAGAAAGTAGAAAAATCTAAAATTCCATAATCTATAGAATGTCCTCTGCAACTCCTTTCAATTTGGACCAGTCCGAATTTTTCTTTTTGTGGTAATGATTTAATGAGTTAGATGGCGATGGATAGTGAGAATACCACCTAAATGTCGTCAAACTAAAACTCATCATCCGTCAAATTGATAAAGGAGAATACCTAACCCGGCATAAGACAAGTACGTCTGTTTTCTGATAAAGCACGAACCGTAATTTAATTTGCAATCGGAAAATGTGATTATGGCTGTTGAGCTCTGTTAAAAAGTTAAGATGTTCTGTTCTTGTCAATTCGTGTTAATATGGAGTTCGCTGACTACACCTATTGACCTCCGACAAGTCAGACTAGATTATCCAATAGTGTTATTTTGCAAAATTTATGACCGGGAAATGATAAAAGAATATATATTTGGTTGGCGACTGAAACTGTAACTTTAATAAGTAGTTAAAACGTTTAAGTCACAAAACCAACAAAAAGCTTAGCATTAATGTCGGAATTTAATGTTAACTTTCGACCTGAATGAACAGTTTAGTTGGTCACTGGAGTTTTAACTTGATAGGGAACATTCGTTAACCCTATTCTGTACAATCACTAGTTTTTACGTCCTTGTGATTAAAATACTTGAGAAAACTATGTTGGAAAAGAAGAAATTGCTTGTAACAAGCAATTTCTTCTTTTTTCACATTATTTTCTATCCTAATGAATGGTTATTTTTCAAATTAAATCCGCTCTAAATTTTCATCTGCAAAACCTATGAATTTGGACAGGTCTAAAAATATTTAAAACAGGAAAGGGTTAATTTGCCAATCTCGAATCGATCGATTAATCAGATCATTCATTTTGACCGGAACTGAACTTTGAACTCGAACAATGATCGACATTTATATGGAGTATTATCTTGGCTTGGCGACTTAAATGTTGTAACTACAGCTCATTCAAGCAATAGTTACAGTGTTGAGGTTGTTTTGGCAACTTAAACATCGCAATTACAGCTAATTCAAGCTGTAGTTCCGACGTTTATGTCGCAATTCAACGATTCGCCTTTTATTTTATGTCCCGGACAACACATTAAAATCAAAGTACTGAAAGGTAATGTAAGCTAGCAAAACATTGATTTATTCAGTAGTCATCTCTGTCAAGCGTTATCATGATAAATGAACTAGGTTATAGTAACCAATGAGTTAACCCATTCCCACACAATCCCTCCTTTTTACGCCCTTAAGAGAATAGTTGTGTAAATCAATGTGGAAAAAGAAGAAATTATTTGTTACAAGCAATTTCTAAATTTTCCAAATTGTGTTCTACATAGAGAGATAATTACTTTAGAATTTTCAACAATTGGAAATTGTCGTCTGCAACTTCTTTGAAGACTCTGCTCAGAGTCTTTTTTTACAAGATGTGCTCAAATGAGCGAAACATACCCAGGAGATGCACTTGCAGCAGAGTTTACCATATTCCTTAAATTCAGAAGAACGACTTTTTATGGCGTAGGTATTTAGCGGATTTAGTGGAAAAGCCTACAGTGGCAGTTCGCACTCGTTGAACTTTGAGAGGTCCTCAAAAATTTTGTCTGTTAACTTAATCTATCAAAGCTGACGCTTTGCTAGCTATAAAATAATTGACATTTATCATCCCAGACGAACTGCAAGATCGGAGATCATCGGGCGCAGTCAGCTATCCGCCATTTGTTGAAACCAAACTTATAAAACATGCTTTGTGAACCATGAATACAAAACTCTTTGTTTTCACGGAAAAGCTGATCGCAAATGCGTCACAGTAATGTCTTAAACGCCCCAAACACGACAGACATATTATAGCAGACAAATAAAGCTGTCAAAGATGATTGGGTTCAACGTTAAGATCACAAGGGCAGACCCAAAAACTTATTTAAGAGATGAAGAGAATATTTTTTTGTTTTCATGGAGGTATGAAACGAAAATCCTAATCACACTGTATGAATGAGCGAAGCGGATTCTCACATAAGTGTGTGATTAGGTTTGTCGTTTCATACCTCCAAGAAAAAAAAAATATTCTAATAATTTCTAATGATTTAATGACATCGAGCGAAAAAAGGAAAATATACAATTTTTGATGAATTTTTTATTGAACTATTTTGTGCCAAAGCATACAAAATAGCTGAGTGCTCCAAATTTTGTATGATTTTTTTTTTCGGCCAATCAAAAAGCTCGTTGTTTTTTAGACGAAATCAAAAATCAAATTATAATTCAATAAGAGATTTGTGAGTTTTTTTCTCCATCGTGACATACTAAAATAATCTCCATGATTCACGAAGTTTCAGAGATAAAAGACAAGATTGGTCCTATGTGATGTTTGACAGATCGCTGGCCACGCCCACTGACCTCTGACATGGCGCTTCGACTGGGTTATAAATATCATTATTTAAAAAAAAGTGGTCAGCGACATTAAATACCATATTTAAATTTAGAATGTAGACACTTTTTATTTGTCGTTGCAAACCTATTGAATTTAAACCAATCGAAATTTGTGTAATCTAAATTTGTGTTATATGTATCCTTTGGTACAGTGCCCGGTTAGCTCATTTGGTTGCACACTGTGCTCCGAGTCCCGGTTGCTTGATTTCGAACCCCGGCTCTGCAAACCTTCTCTCCCTTAAACGGAAATCCAACGATTAATTCCATGCATGTATAGGACAATGATATATGAATTCGTAATGGTCATAGAGAATCAGAAAAGCAGTCATTTTGCTGGATACCTTGTGGCTTCATTTGAATTGACTGAATACTGGAGTGGTAAATGGCTTAAGTGGCGTGAGGATCACCATCCTTCACAACGAAAGTGTTATACTATTGAAAGTGGAGGTAAATCCAACATAACATCTATTTTCATACACATCAACAATCGAATTTCAGAAATGACAGTATACTTTAACACTATGTAACATCTATTTTCATACACATCAACATTCCAAATTTCAGAAATGACAATATACTTTAACACTATGTAACATCTATTTTCATACACATCAACATTCAAAATCACAATTTTGAATGTTGATGTGTATGAGAATGGATGTTAATTAGTGTTAAGATATACTGTCATTTCTGAGAAGGCATTAGCCGAAAATTAATTAACTAAAAGATTTAAATAGAACATCGTTTAAAAAATAATTCCCTTTCTCTTGGAATACTTTGTATCGTCATTTTTTTTAAAGAAGCGGAATTCCCCGTTTGAGATCGGGGTGCGTGACCAACATTCTTTCAATTTGGAGCCGTCAAAACATGTCGTCTGGTAATGGGATAGAAATGGGGGAAATAGAACGCTGGTGTCAAGTTATTTTCTCTAGTATAAGCTGCATGTCACAAAGGTCTTCCCGAAATTAGATAATTTCTCTGAATCGCCTGTCAGGACATCAAAGCAGACTGCAGTTTATAGCAGGCGACAGTTTTGTGATCTAATAGATTAAGCACGAAATTCAATCTGATTTTGAAGAGTAAGTCAGATTTATTAGATTATTCTTTTTTGTTCTTATTATTCAGACAGAAATTTGTCTTTCGCTAAAGTGAGGGTCTTGTTGGCTTTATCCTTTTTTATTCAAAGGTCGATGACTGCAATCTATTTGAAGGCTGTTTGATGAAATCTGATGTGAAATGGTTGAATAGTTTTAAATATTTGCTGAAAATAAAGATTAAATGATAACAATAATAAAATGGTGGAATTTTAAAGCTCTGGCATTATTATTTACATTATTATTTCAATAATGTAGGCGAATCTCTTAGAGTTTCATTCGAAATGAATGTAATATGACACGGGGAAAGGGACCTTTCTTGAAGTGCGCAGTGTCGAGCCTGGTCAGACTGCACCAACTGCGAAGTTGAGGGTTCAAAATGGAAGTATTTTGCAATTTCTGAATGTAGAGAGGCCTTTCAATATCACTTGATAATCATTTTGAAATACAATTTCTATTTGGCCAGTGTCGGATCGGATCTTTTTTCTCCCAAACGTTGCATTAGTAATTTTTGCTTGACAGGTAACAAATGAAAAGCAGAAAATGTGGCTTTGAAAGTTGAGCAAGAAGAAACGCTTGTTTACATCGAAAACAGTTTTAAGCTCTAATTGCCTAGCGTCAGCTGGGCTATTGACATGGCGTTGTTGCTATCGTCCGTCAATGTGTCTGTTATTTATCTTTTTTTCAAAAGATGTTACATGTATTTAAACGAATCAAACGAGCAAGCAAGTCAAACACATGAATAGAGACGACAATTACAACAACTCTGTTCTTTCATGGATCAGTGTTGGCTGTAAAAGGGATTAATTGATATTTTTTTGATTTCGACAAATGATGATTGATCTACCGTTAAATTGAAATACTTAAGTGTATTCACTGTCTGAGAGTTAGTGAAGTCTGAGAAAAACGTCTTTCAAACCGTTTGGTGGATTTTAGTGTCCTTTTGGATGAAATATTCTGCAGTAAAGTATTACAAAATTCCCTAAAATATTTTAGTTTTTCAATAAATATGGAAGCGACTTGCTAACCATGTATTATTTGTAACGTATCATTTTGTTCTTTTTTTAATCTTCTTTAAATAATACGTTTGATTTTTGTTACCTTGAAAGTCTATTCCATGCCAAGATGTCTGTAGAATTCATTTCTTAACTCGATTCCCGAACGGCTTATAGTAGAATCCAAGAAGGAGCTACTGAACATATAATATCATTTTATCTTAAAGGTACATGTATTTTAACCCTTGTCATGCTGAACCCGTAATATTTCTGCTTTTGCAGGAGATATAGACTAAGACCAGCCTGCACATATGTGCAGTCTGGTCTTAGTCTATACCACCTGTTTTTCTTTTTAAGCCAGAATTCTTTAACGAGATAAGTTTTCAATATACATATTGACCCATAATGTTGTGCTCCCAGTGCTTTCAGTCCTTTCATTCTAATGCAATTATGTTGTAGATTTATGATTCAGCATGACAAGGGTTAAATTAGTGGAGATCATAGGGCTGGTGGAGGGGGAATTAGGCCCTCGTTGACATCTAGTTTTATTCAAAATACACGTGTAAGCGTAACTCATTTGTGTTAAACAGTACGTTTCACTTTAACAAGACATGTTCTAATGAAAAAACTATTGTGGTTTTTGGTGTCATTAAGGCTAAATATTGGCCAAATATCATAAGTATTAGATTGCTAATACTAGAAAACATAAGGTAATAACACGTGAATTTAAGACGAATTGGATATCAAATATCTCATTAAGTATTAACCAAGACACTATTTGACAGGTTTTCAAAATCAATGAGTCTTTCAACACAAAAGTGGACAGATAATTCACCTTCGTCATTCTGAATAAAAATGCTTTCTATAACACTACTTTTAAACCAAATCTCTGGAAGCACGAGAGGGTTTGATTCAATATCTAAAAGAAAAAAACATTTTTTACAAATATTTCTGGCTTAAAATAGACAAACAGGTGGTGCAGACTAAGATCAGACTGCACATATGTGCAGGCTGATCTTTGTCTATGCCTCCTGCCAATGCAGGAATATTCCGGGATCTGCATGACAAGAGTTATACTTAAATTCGAACACAAAAGATCCCGCGTTATAAAAGAAAAAGACACGGTCCTGTTAGAAACTGGTTACTTAGTTAACAACAAGTAATACAAAGCTCTAGTTAATTGGCGAAAGGATTGCCAAGTCCATTCAACTTCTATGCATTTCGACGTATATGTTTAACTCTTTCCTGTTTTGCAAAATTTAGACCCGTCCAAATTCAAAGGGTTTGCATCTGAATATAAAAAAAAATCAATAGGATAGAAAATATTGTGGAAAAGGAGAAATGCTTATTACAATCAATTTCTTCCTTTTCTATGTTTTCTCGAATATAAAATGACAGTGGTGTAAAGACCAGGAATTTAACAGAAAAGGGTTAACAGCGTTAATGGCCAAACTTTATGACCAGTTATATGAAAAAATACATAAACAAGAAAAAATCATTTACATAAATGGCGACCAATGTAGGAGTCCAAATATCAATCACGGGCTGAATGGATGGTTTGATTTGTCGATATGTTCCTTGATTGAAAGCCTAGGTTGGTCAATTGTAAGGTAGGAAGCGAGACTTGTATACATTGCATCGTGGGTAATCCAGTATACATCGTTATTATGCGTTTCTCCGACTGAGTTTTCAGAAAGCAAGTAAAATGATAAAGTGGTAATAATTCAAAATTTCCTTACATCCTTGAACATATTCAGAAAGTTTTAACATTTTTCTAAAAAAATATGAATCTTTCGTCTTGCAAGAAGTCACGTTCACGCTCTCATACTTGCACACTCACACACACACACACACGAACGCGCGCGCACACACACACACACAAACACACGCACACACATACACACGCGATTTGTATTCAATGAACTATTTATAATTTTATTACATTCAGATACAATTACAAAATGATAATTGAGCCTGTGCGTGACATTTCCAACAATTTCGCATGTGCGTAACTCGCACACAATGAGCACCCTGGACAGCCATTCGGGGCAATTAGAAAATTCGCCGATTGTTTGAAGAAGCTTTGGGTCAGCATCTATCTACAGAGCGCACAGTGAAGACTCTGATCAGACTGTGCAGATGCACAGGCTGATCTGAGTCTTTACTTGGCGCACATGTGTAATTGTTGGAAATGTCACGCATGGGTTCAATTGATAAAAGGCTATGGAGATGAATGTTGCCCTTCGACATCTAAGCCGCCGTCATGGCGCAGTCGGTAGCCCGTCAGACTCCTAATCTTCATGGGATGTCACGGGTTCGATCCCCGGCGGCGGCACATATTCTTTCCGACATTTGCCTCTCACCAATGGATGGATAATCGTAAACCTAAGTGGGATAGCAGCTTGAGGCTAGGAAAGGATGTGGTGGTAGTACTGGTGTGAGAAATACCAGGAATCCATTGTAAGGTGCTCCAGCCGCGGCGATATGACTAAAATACTGTTAAAAGCGGCGTTAAACCCCATTCAATCTATCGATCAATCAATCAATCAATCGACCGACATTTATACCTAATCTCTTTTTTGTGACTAAAACGTCCTATCTATAGTTTATATAAGGTTTAATTATGTCGTTTTGCCTTTTATTTTATGTCCCCGTTTCCCTCAAGGAAATCATTTGGAAAAATATTTTTTAAAATGAGGAAATTGCTTAAAAGTGTAAAAAGCATAAAATTTCATAAATTTAAAATTGTCGTCTGCAACTCCTTTCAATATGGACCACTCTAAATTTTAGCCCTCTGGTAATGGGTTAAAGTTCAATTGCTAAAATGTAATATATGTAGAAAGCATAAGGATTTCCTTCTATAACATTCCCTTCAATCCGTTCATTTGAAGCATAAGGGAAGTATCTTTACTAAACATTGTCTACCTCTATACAAAAGACCTGTGGTGAGTTCATAAATTCAAACTTAATATATCAAAAACCATATACTTTAATTGAGTGTGACATTTGAAGTGTGATGTTTGAGGTCTGAAAGTTGAAGTGTGAAGTTTGAAAGTTTAGAATGTGAAGTCTGAAGTGTGAATATAGAAGTGTATGAAGTCTGACTTGTGAAGCTCGAGTTAATGAAGTCACCTACGTTATTTCGTACATCTATGCATTTATTTACAGACATTGGCTGAGCGTATAAGCCATTTGAAGAAGACGTTAATAGATTTTTGCACGTCATACTCCTGTTAAAATTTAGCTTTTCATATCTTAAATTTGTAAGAAAATTGTGTTTTTTCTCTAGGGATTTAAAAGATCATTTAACCCATTCCCACTCAGTGATGCTTTAGACGCTCCCAAGGAAAAAAAACTTTCTAAAACATTATGGAAAATAAAGAAATTGCTTATGACAAGCAATTTCTCCATTTTCCACAATGTTTTCTACCCAGAAAGTTAAAAAAAAAGCAAACTTTTCTTAAACTGCAAATTGTCATCTGCAAGCTCTTTCAATTTGGGCCGTCTGGTAATGGGTGAACAACTTAAAAGCCAAATTCAGAAAAAAAAGTCATACTTTTTCGTAAATGTACGCTTTATGTATTAATACAGAGTGATTAAGTTTTAAGGATCATACCCCTATGAAATCAAAAGCTATTCTCTCCACTTCTTAAGTATTAGGGGTGACTAAATGGATTACATGGAGTTTACATAAAATGAGACTAAAGGTTGCTTTATCCTCTTTTTTAAAGTCCTCTGAAATTAATTTTGTCATAATACATATACATGTATTGAATGCAAGTGAAACAACCTGACATTTTAGGAATTGAAGTAGAAATGAGTACAAAATTCGGATTATCTTTAACCCATTCCCACATAGTGACGCTTTTGGACGCCCCTCGAGAAAAACAATTAGTAAAACATTGTGTAAAATGAAGAAATTGTCATAAGCAACTTCTTCATTTTCCACAATGTTTTCTATCCAGAAAGTTGAAAAAATGAAAAATTCCATAAATTTAAAGTGTTGTCTGCAACTCTTTTCAATTTGGACCAGACTAAAATGTTGTTGTGTGGGAAAAGGTTAAATGCCCCCTACACCAGAGTCTGGATAAAAGGTTCTTTTTTCCAATTTGTTTCATAGAAAGAACCTGTTTAGAATAATTTTACAGGTTGGAGTAGAAGAATTATGATTAGATTAAAAAACAAACAAGCCTATACTGCTTACAATCATGTTGTAATTAATTATGAAAAACAGATATAAACTTCTTTAAGCCGTTAAAAACAATGTCGAAAATTTTGACTTTCTGGATGTAAAACATTGTGAAAATGAAGAAATTGCTTGTTAAAAGCAATTTCTTCATATTACACAATGTATTCCTTTTTCCCTTGAGGGGCGTCAAAAAGCGTCACTGTATGGAAAGGGGGGCTAATTACCATGTCGAAAATTTTGAACGTTTAATTGAAACCTTGTCAAATTCGAATTAAAGTCAATACTGCATCCTGTTTTTCAATTTCGATAGACCATACGTTATAGGTCTACAAGTGTCTCTTGATTGTTTCAATTTTTGTCTACAAGCAGAGCGATGTTTCAGAAATTGAACTGCCCCAGGGTCTTGTTCCATGCTCTGTTGAAAGAATTAAAGTCTGGGGTAATGGTTCGATTTGGTAGTATAAACCTATTTTCTGACGACAAATCTTAGACTGGTCTATGTTGAAAGAGGTTACAAAAAACAACTATATAGTGCAAAAATTTGTTGAAATTGAATATCTTGTGGTGTTTTACATGATTAAGACATTTGAGAAAGTGAGAAATCGTTGGTTCGAAGATTCCGCTGTATAAAACGTTGTCTTTTTTCAGTGTATCAAAAAAGGGGATCGAGAATTCATGATATAATACAAATCTATTGGTGTGTGTAAGTGTGAAGGTATTGCTATAGACAAAAATGACCATTGATAAAACACAATAACTTGTACGTCTATACTGGCGAACACAAAGATTTGTTTTACCTTTAGTCTTATGATTACATTGGAACCTTAGGCAAAGTCAAAAGTTATAGAAAAGTTTATTTAATTAACATGAGCCGTCAATTAACACCTTTTTAAATATGTCAATGGATGAATTGACAGAGCTTCGTTATCAATACAAACACAACAACAATAACAGAAACAAAAACTACAACAAACAAACAATCAAACAAACAACAACAACAAGAATCGATAGACAAATTAAATTCTTCATGTAGACTGAAATTGAACTTTGAACTCCGACATATACGTAATGCATTTTTTGTTGGTTTGGCGACTTAAACGTCGTATCTGCAGCTATTTCAAGGTGTAGATACAACGTTTTGGTCGCCAATCGACCATTTTTGTTTTTGCCCTAAATTAAGCGGAAAGATAGCTCCGTTTAATATCTAAGCCCAACTTCCATTCGGAGGTGGATGTGTGTGTTCGGCAATCCGTGAATCTAGAATTGGCCTGCTTGCAATTTGCCATCCTTCTTCCAGAATTAATTGTAGGCATTTCAAAGTTATAACTTTTTCCTGTGCGAACCCGAGATTTTAAGCCGTTGTGATTTAAACTTGATAAATATGTGGGAAAAGGAGAAATTGCTTGTAACAAGCATTTTCTCCTTTTCCCGCAATATTTTCTACCACAGAGGGTGGTCTCGTTCAAATTGCATCCAATTTTTATTGTCGTCTGAAATCACTTTGAATTTGAACCTGTATAAAATTGAAACACACACACACACACACACACACACACACAAACAAACGGGAAATTGGTAATGCCACCAGAACGAGCTGATTTCTGTAGAGATAAATATCATCAAACGTCAAGTGGTTCTTGAAAATTCTAATTTTAAGATAAGGCCTCGCAGGTGGAAAAGAAAATGGCTGGAACCTGTCGAGTGGATCAGAAATTCCATACAATAATTTGACGATGCCGCCTTGTAACCTAGGAAAATAAAAAAGGCTTATATCAGGTTCTCAATATATTTCCCTTCTAATATAAGGTAATCCTTACACCTTTGACTGCCTCGATGACCAAATGGTATAGGTGGTTAACTTGTGATCTGAACGTGTCGGGTTCGAGCCCCACTTTCAGCGGGTGTGCTCATGGACGGAACACTTAATAGCCAGCCCAAATCTATTCAACTGAAAATTGGGTAGCAGTGAATTTAAGGAATTTGCCTCTCTTTCAGGAACGTGAAATTATCTTGGTTGTGAGTGTTGAAGAGCAACTCAATAAACTTGATTCTTTCGTTGCAATTGTACTAAATTATATCAGTATTAACTAACGTTTTGGCTTTTACTAGGTGACAAAATCTTAGACTAGTCAAAATTCAAAGAAATTGCAACTTGAAATTTCAAGTTGTTATGAATCTTTATAATTTCTCAGTTTTTCTGGATAGAAAATAATATGGAAAATGCAGAAAATTACAAACAAATGTAACAAGTAATTTTTCCTTTTCAACATTATTTTCTTGAACTTTTTTCTTGGGGCGTGAAAAACGTCATTGGGGACATTCACGGTGCGTTTTTGTACTTCAACAAGGAAATAATTGTTACAGTAATTAAATTAAAATACCTAGCTTCAAGATATAATCGCTTATGTAGAAAGTCCTGCAGATTTTTGTCAGAAGCCCCCCCCCCCCCCCCCTGAACAATGATTTTCGTTTTTGCTATTAGAAGACTTGTGACCTGCCCTAGTAAACTTGATGTCTAAGAGAATCATTTCTGACAGCTTAATTTGTCTACTATATTATACCAGTCGTGTCTGGAGGCATTTATGATATTTTAAACCCACCTTTTTCGGTGATAACACGAGGAACACTTTTTAACCCTTGTCATGTGGACCTGCTTGTCCCTATTGAGCAGATGTTCAAAAAATCAATTGTATAAACGAAATTTTAGTTCTCTGTTATAGCTTCCAGTGCTTACAGTCTCTTGATTTAAATGTATCTTTTTTGAAACAGATTTTATTCAACACGACAAGGGTTAAGACCTATAACTTTTTCACACGACTATGAAGTTGCACGATTTAAATGTATCTTTTTGAAACAGATTTTATTCAACACTACAAGGGTTAAGACCTATAACTTTTTTACACGACTATGAAGTTGCACAATTTTTTTACATTCATATATTTTCAAAACGTGATTTCATATATAGAAAAATATGGAAAATTTGACCCAAGATAGTTACTGGTGATGAAATCTTGATCCAAGGCTAAGATTAGGTTTGGTTTTCATCTTGAGGCGACAGTCCTGTCATTGCGGGCCGTTTGAAGATATCAAAACGCATGCTGTTTGCGACATTCTTTGATTCGAAAGGCCTGAGTTTGTTACAAAATAAATATACACATTGACCAATAATTTGATACTTCCAATGCTTTCAGCCATGTGATTTCGACGCATTCTGTTGTTGATTAATATTCAGCAAGACAAAGGTTAACATTTCAAGCGGTTTTAAAAAGACAGCCATACTCTTTCGTGTTAGCGGATTAATATTTTTATTCGTTGTAGACATGAACTAGACTTTTACGCAAATTGGTTTAACTTCTGAATGCGTGCCTGACAAGTTTAGAGAGAAACATTCTTAAACAACTATAAAAACAACAAAACAGTTATACGGATAGTAAAAATAATAATGATTATAAAAAAATAAAAGCGTGATGTAAGAAGAATAGTCGATGGGCGACCAAAAATATGGTAACTACGGCCCAGCGTGAAAATAATGGAATGTGAATACCATAAATATTACTATACAATATGTCGGTACAATTCGATTTCATTTAAATTGTTCAGGCATTGATTCCCACAAAAAAGATCAAGCTGTAGTTACGAAATTTTATAATAAAGCCGACGATAAGTTATTAATTGCAATATCTAATGTGAGAGGCTTATGGTTTATTTCGTGATTCGAAATTACTTTCAATCCAGATTTATTCACTCGTACCTTCTTTTCAAAGCAAATTCGTTTTAAAACTACGGTAAGTTCAAGTCGATTGTTTTAGTTGCGCCGATAAAAATATCTTGTTGGAGTTAGGGCTCCACTTACAAAATGACCGAAAGGCTCCTCCCAAAATTAAATCAAATTACTGAAATTACTGTAAGCTAGCAAAACACGCTTTTATTAAGTAATATTCTCTGTCAAAACTAATCATGATTAGTGGAATTAAAAACATTTGTCTTGTAGGGAGGAAAACAGCGTGGACAATAAAGAAATTGATTGTTACAAGCAATTTCTTTATTGTCCAAAATGTTTTTCAATGCTATTTTCTTGTGATGTTTCAAAAGCGTGATTGAGTGGGATTGGGTTAAATAGCAAGCTTTTATAGGTTGTCTTCTGTTTGAATAAAGTTCATTCATGTGGCCATAAAAAGCAGTTGCAGAGTTTGCGATATTCCTGAAATTAAAACTACTTTTTATGGCGTAGGCATTCAATGGATTTAGTAGTCAAGCCTCCAGTGGCAGTTTGCGCTCGTTGAACTCTGGGAAGATCCCAAAAAATTGTCTGTTAACTTAAGCTATCAAAGCTGACGCTTTGCTTGCTAACATGTCTCTGAAATAAATGTCAGGACATCAACACCGACTGCAGGTTATATCAGACGACAGATTTGCAATCTGATAGATAGGATACGGAATTCAATCTGGCTTTTAAGAAAGAAAAACCTAGATTTAGAAGATCAACTGTACAACTTTTTTTTTATTCACTAAGCTATTTATAGACGCGTAATAAAAGCTTTTATAGAAACTCCAATTTTCCGTACTCAATAATATAAATGTGTGTATCAAACGACAAATTGTCCAGTCGTGACTGTCAATCAGAGAAAACAACGACCGATCAAATCATTCATTTAGACTAGAAGTGAAATTTGAAATTCGTTATTTGCCGACATTTTTTGTGAAGTATTTTGCTGGATTTGGCGACTTAAACGTCGTAACTACAGCTTATTTAAGCTGTAGTTCTACTTTTTGTAACATGCTACTAGCCGTAAATTTTGCACTGCTCGAGTTAATGGGCCAACGGAATAAGAGGCGGGGTCAGGGATAGGACAATTATATCACGTTGACTAAATATTTTTTCCTGCCAGGTTACGACTGAAGTTCATCATCGCAAAGAGTGTTTATAAGCCTTTATCATATTAACTAAGTTCTGTGCCTTCATTATCAAATGCGGCAAGTCCCATTTACGTGTACAGGAATGGCATAAACTGTCAAATCATTTTGAATATTTTTTGTTTTCATGGAGGTATGAACCGAAAACAATAATCACACTACATGATTACGCGAAGCGGATTCATACATAGTGTGATTCGGTTTTTCGGTTCATACCTCCATGAAAACAAAAAATATTCTCTTTATTTCTTATAATTTAATAGCATCGAGTAAAAAAAAAAACTTACCAATTTTGATATCTTTTTTGTAAGGGACTATTTTGTGCGGAAGCATACAAAATCACTGCGTGATCAAAATTTTGTTAATGGAATTATGAATAATATTTTTCGACCAATCAGAACGCTCGTTTTTGATATTCGAAACTAAAAATTAAATCATAAATAAATATTCGACTTTTCTGTCTAAATTAATATACATTTAATATTTTTTATTACTAAAATCAATGTAATTCAAAAAGAAAAAAAAAAGTTTACATGAATATTTTTACAATGTTCGCCTGACAAAGAACAACAAAAACACCACATTTTATTCTGGGAAGAAAAGCTTTTTTTTCTTTGTTATGAATTTGACCAAATTTATGATAAAATTGTTAAAGCATCGTCCGGATACATAGCGCAATCGTTAAAGGCTTTCATCTTTAATGATCTTCTTCCCTTTTGTTTATTAGTTTTGCGCAAAAATCAAATTATGCGTGGAATTGAGTCACGCGATTGATGCATAAATCTCTATACCTAGGCAGCCATAATCAGTAGTTAATGGCTCGTGTAGCACACCGTAATTTCTCCATCAATATCATGTAATGTAATCATGATGATATATAGACACTTTGTAAAAATAATTATAGTTGTAGAATGCAGATATACGCACAGCCATTTAAGAGATGAAGAGAATATTTTTTGTTTTCATGGAGGTAGGAACCGGAAAAAATAATCACACTGTATGATTACGCGAAGCGAATTCAAACATAAGTGTGATTAGGTTTTTCGGTTCATGCCTCCATGAAAACAAAAATGACTTTCTTCATTTCTTAATTTAATACCATCGAGCGAAAAAAAGCAAATATGTTACAAATTTTGATACCTTTTTGTATGGGACTTTTTGGTATGGAAGCATACAAAATCACTGCGTGCTCAAATTTTTGTTTATGGAGTTATGAACAATTTTTTCGACCAATCAGAACATCCGTTTCTGGTAGACGAAACTAAATTTAAAATATAACGGAGTCACTGAAACTGTAGGAAAGGAAATAAATAAACAACATCGCTTCGAAAAGTGCTATGAAATAGTAAATCACCAGTTTGAAGTACGCCGATACTAAAAAGCTTTTGGAGGGCATTTGTATCAATGTAGATATATACAAGTTATAGTGATTGATCAAAGGTCAACTTTGTCTATACAGGTAGAGACAAAATTGTCCTTTGATCACTCACTATAACTTGTATATCTATAGAGTTTTCGGTAAATAGTACCGATGAAATGATAGGACAACCATTGAATTTGAATGGTCTTTACGAAGTTAATGAATAACTAATAACTAGTTTCATTTCATCCCATTACCAAAGATTTAAACTTTTAGATTGGTCCAAATTGGTCCAGACTACAATTTCAAGTTGATAACTTTCCTTTGGGGTAGAAGACATTGCGGAAAATGAAGAAATTGCTTATTTTGGGGTCTTTATAAGGCGGGATTGTTTCGGAATTGATCAAGTAATTCAATATTAATTAAAATAGCTTTGTGAAGAATATAAACGAGTTATGGCCTTCATGTTTTGTACAGTTAATTTACCCGAACCCCTCTCCCTATACATTACATAGAAGTTTTTACCTGTGAATAGAATTTGAAACTCTGGCAAGAGCAAATATTTTTTTTTTTTTTGATACTTTATTTGTTGATTTAGGTCATTCCGTTTAATATGTCAATAAACAATGACACTAACAAAAAAATGACAACACTAGAATACATTTTTAAAAGTGTATCTTCGCAAAATCCGTGTTAACCTATTCCAAAAACATATCCAATTTGTGGAGGAAAGTAACGTTTGAAATTATTTCGAAAAAAAAAAACGTGATTTTTATTCAGTTTGACCTCTTTTCAATTTCAAATTATGTTCAATAAGAGGCCATATTTCTTTTCTTTTCTTTCTTTTTTTTTTAACAACAAGTTCATGATAGATATGAATTTCGTCTCCAGTGGTAGATGGGGTTTATTAGAATATTGAAGTTGAAAAACAAGAAATGATAGATTAAAGTTGAAAAATAAGTTGGGCCAAGTAGACAAGAATTCCTGCAATGTAGGTTATCAATGTTAAAATGCCACTCGAACAATATATCATTAAACTACATGTGCCTTTTGAGATTTCAAATTTTAAAATTGAATCAGCAGGTGAAAACAGAAAATGACAGGAACCTGTCGAGTTGGTCTGGATATCTTCATAAATATTTTTCTTGCCTTAAGAGAAACGGAAATAATAGTGTGTATGCAGCAAAAATCTTGGCTCTTATGACACAGGAAAAATCTAGATCCTCATTTCTTACTTTGAAATGGGGCTTTGTTAATCATAAAAATTGATTCAAGGTCATAGAATTTATTTGAAAACAAATGGGCGGATCGCGACTGTGTATCCAAAAATTAGGCCACCTCGAATTATTCATTTAGACCGGAAGTAAACTGTGAACCCCGACATTGGTCGATATTTGTATTAAACATTTTGTCGGTTTGGCGACTGAAACGTCATAACTACAGCTTGAATAAACTGTAGTTACGTGTACGACGACGTTTCAGTCGCCAACCAATCATACTACTTGTTACATGTTAGTTGCCAAAAATTTTGTATTTAGTCGAACTTCCTGTTAGAGTAAGAGGGCGTGGCAAGCAGTCAATCAGTCAACGATTCTTTTCAAGAGAATTCTACACATTAAATGATATCCATCGTAAACACGCATAGTGTACTCCAGTTCACAATTGATGAATCGTTGGCCCCGCCAACTTACTCAATAGGTCACGCCCACTGATTCCAACAGAAAGTCCCGCTTCGATTTTTAAAGGCGTTATTTTGCAAATTTTATGATTAGCAGTATGCAACAAAAATGTGAGTAGTTGGTTGACAACCTAAACGTCGTAACTACAGCTTGAATAAACTGTATCTACGACGTTTTAGGCGACTAAACAAACAAAACAACTTAACGAAAATGGCGACCAATGTCTGAGATCAAAATTCATTTCTAAATTTATAGTAACAGAAAGATTGACGAAAGAGAAAATACTGATTAATCTTTTGGGGCATGAGGCCTACAAGTTAAGTGTTAAGTGTTTTGCAAAATCTGGTGTCTATTTTTTTCTATATATTTAATTCATTTTGTGTGTGTGCTAGTTTGAATGAGCTATAGATCTAAAAGCGACTTTCTGTCTTGTCCGTTGATATTTGATGGAAACGAGTGTTGGACTTATAATATCACACTGAAATTGAAAATTGTCTGATTTTTATCCCCAGACTCCTGTAGATTTTGGCTGATATTTTAATAGTGTGCGAGTACTCAATATAGGTCAAGTTTGAATTTTGTGTTGGTCTATTGACTATTTTGCTTAGCAAATCACTTAATGGTTTTCCAGAATTTCTCTCCATAACCTGTCGAATATTGGGCAAATGTTTGATGTGGAAAAGTTGACCATAAAAAGTCATACCCCGGGTTCGATCCCCGGCCGCGGCGAATATCCTTTCCGATATTAGTCTCCCTCCAGTGCGTGAAAATAGTAAGCCTAAGTGGAATGAGAAGCTGGAGACTCGACAAGATGTCGTGGTAGTACTGGTGTAAGAAACAACACATCGTTAGGTGATCCAGCCGCCGAGATATGACTGAAATACAGTTACAAGTGGCGTTAAATCCCATACATTCAATCAATCAACCAATAAAGAGTCATGCATCACGAGCTTTGGTTCTGATTCATTGACGTTTGTCCTAACTCTAATAAGCAAGCAAAGAATCAAGCAAACAATGAAGCAAACGAACAAACAATTGTGACATATGCACTAAAAACTTCTCTGTCAGTAGGGAATCGGTGATGTTATGCATTACTGTCAGATCGCTTGTTAACCCATTCCAACAAAAACCCTCTTTCTTACACCCCTCAAGAAAAAAACTTCGGAAAACATTGTGGGAAATGAAGAAATCGCTTGCATCAAGCAATCTCTTCATTATCCACAATGTAATCTATGCAAAAAGCAAAAAAAAAAAAAAAAAAAGAAAATGAAATTCCACGAATTTGTTTTTGTCGGCTGCAGCATCTTTGAGTTAAGACCAGTCTAAAATCGTGGTGTGGGGGAAAGTAATGCCATATTGTCTACATGTAACTATTACAACACATAGCGACATTATGAAACATTGACGAAAAGTTACCAAGGGTAACATAATGGGAAAAGTAGAGAGAAATCCCCCCTTTTCACACACCTTTGTCTTACCTCTAAGACACCTAAAACAGCACCGAGCATAGTCGCCTGCAACTTCTTTCTGTTTTTATTAGTCTATAATGCCTATGGTATTGTTACGGTGTCGAAAAAATAAATGGTTGTTTGGCGACCTAAATGTCGTAATTTCATATAGATAAGCTGTAAAAACGATTTTTAAACCACCTTACCAACAAAAATGCTTCGTTAATTTAAGTTCATTTTCGTTCTTAATGTATGATTTGATTGGTCGATCCATTTGTTGATTGGCAGCAGCGATCCATTTTTTTAACTCATTTAATATTGACCAATCGTGGCCGTCCATCAAGGAATATACCTACCACGCAAATCATTTATTTAGCCCGGAATCGAAAGACTCCAACACTGGTCGCCATTTGTGTGAAGCATTTTTCTTGGTATGGCGACTTAAACGTCGTAACTAACACTTATTCAAGCTGTAGTTACGACGTTTATGTCGCAAACCAACCATTCTACTTTTCTGTTACTTGCTACTGACTATAAAATTTGCAAAATAACGCCACCGATTAAAATCGAAAAGGGACTTTCTGACGGAGTCTTTTGGTATGGCCAAAGGAATAAGTGGGCGGGGCCGGCTATTGGTCAACTGGCATGTATTTGTTCAAATAGTGTTTTCAGCGAACATTTCCCCTTGAAAATAATTTGAGAAATGAGGTAAGTGTTTGTGTAGCATTAAATGGATAATTTGAACAGTCGTTAGGCCTAAAGGCATCAATCAAGAATTGAAGAAGTTTAATATGCAAATCAGGACAGACTTCCGTTCTGAAAATGGCTTTTCGAAAAACATTTTAGCGTTAAATTACGCGCATTGGGTATTTTCTACAACAGAAGAAGACCGTGTGGGGTGTAATCTTTTTATTGTTATCATCATCGTTTTATTTTATTGTGTGTGTGCGTTTGCTTTTTGCTAAAAATGATAAAGATGTTCTATGAATTATTACAAACAAGTCATGCGCCCAACTAACAACCAATATAAGAAGTGACATTGGGCTAACACGTAGATTCTTATTTATAGTCCTGACCCGTGAAGTAACAAAAACAACAAATATTTGGAAAAAAGTCCCATCCAGCCAAAGTTTCGATCCCAGTCAGCCTGCGTAGTCCGCACAGTATGTCCAGGCTGGATATTTTTCGCGACACTCAGGGTACCTGTTTCGTCTAACATAGCCGTCATAGCGCAGTCGGACTCATAATCTTTAATTATGGGATGTCATGGGTTCGATCCCCGGTGGCGGCAAATATTCTTTCCGACATTTGTCTCTCACCAATGGGTGGATGATCGTTAACCTAAGTGGGATAGCAGCAGGAGGCTAGAAAAGAATGTAGTGTTAGTACTGGTGTGAGAAATACCAGGAATCCATTGTAAGGTGCTCCAGCCTTCGCGATTTGACTGAAATACTGTTAAAAGCGGCGATAAACCCCATTCAATCAATAAATCAATCGTCTGACGGATTAATTATTTGAGATTTAAAACCTCTGTCCATTGAAATTACCTCATGTTCAAAGCTAAGTAATCGACAGGGATGGTTTAAACCATTACCAGACAGCAAAATTTTAGACTGGCAAAAATTGAAAAAGGGTTACGGATGACAATTTCAATTTGATGAAATTTAAGATTTTTCAATGTTCTGGGTAGAAAACACTGTCGAAAATGAAGAAATTGCTTGCTTCAAGCAATTTCTTCATTTTACACATTGCATTTCCAGTTGCTTTTCTTGATGGGGCATCAAAAAGCGTCATCGTGTGAGCATGGGTTAAGTGCCAAAATAGTTACAGAAACCTTATAAACCGCAAATCCGTGGTATATATCATTTTTCAGGGCTGAAACTGTGAATAGAAAGGGATAAATGAATCTATAAAATGTTTAAAAAGAAGCAAAAACGAAAGCAAAACAATCAAACAAAACAAACAAAAAAACAAAATAGGGCTTAAAAGGGATAAATATTCAGGAATTTTCCATTAATAAACCTATAAGACCTTATCATTACCGTTATTATATTTTGTATAAACTCACATCGCTTTCGCTGTGTGTGCTTTCCTTTTCTTATGTTGCCATTGTTATTATTTTTATGGGATTTAAAGTCGTGGTCGACAGGGAGAGTTTGTACAAAAAGCAGTAAAAGACTAAAAACTATTCACAAACGAAATTGTATATTTTTTCAGATACCACGTCTGGACCAGGAGATAGTCAAAGTACACATAGACATGATCACGATAATTACGTAAAGATGATGTCGGAGACAGATGAAGAACAGACAACCGATAGTGATAAGGAAGTTGGCGAAACATCAAGGGGCTCGATAGTTTATAACCATATAAACAGAGACCAATCACAACACTCTGATATCAGTTTTGCGACAACCACTTTCGCTCTTGTGGATGGCAACAGCAAATTTTCATGCTCTGCCTTATCGGAGTACGGCAAGCGAAATTTCCCGTATAAATACACAACTGAAGAAATACAGAGTTTGCTGTGTAAATGTCGTAAATTGTGCCACAAAGTGGTGTTAAAACCTGGTATCAAAGAACAGGTTCATGACTATCAATACAACCCGTTATCACACAAAAACAAGGACAAATTTGTTGGAGTGATCTGCGCCTTCTCCATCTTACTGCTAATCGGTTTGATAGGTGAGTATTTCGATTATTTTTTCGTTATCTTCCGAAAGGTGGCATTTTCCAAATACTAATTTGAGCATTATGGGTAATGTCATTCGTGACAACTCGGCCGATTCCGCCGAACTTCATTCAAATGTCGGTGCCCATGAAACCCAAGCTTCGAATTTTTGGTGTCTCTTATTGGAGCCAGGTAAGACATGAGTGCTTTCGCAATTAAAAATAATTATTTTTCTAATTAATTTTGGGCGACAGTTAAGATTGATTTCTCCACTATTGTAGTTTTTATTGAAATTATCCACTTGCTACTTTTTGGCAATATAATAGGGAGTTATGCGTACTACGTAGTAAGATTTATCCCAATCTTGTTAAGTGATAGGGTCCCGAAGACAGGTCAATCTTCGGAGAATATGACATGCACAGACAACGTTATTTTTTAGCATATGGTATCGATCGTCTATGACGTAGGCAATATATGCGTAGCGTAAAACGTAGTACACAAATCTAAAATGGTTAGGATAAACATTTCAGCATAAGGGTGCAGCCTACAGTTCCAGCCTGTATTTCATGCAGCCGACACACTGTACTTTGGAAATCAAATCCGAAGCTGTTCAAAATTCAACCTGAAATGATACAAACCACATTATAGCTTTCATAAGGTCCAAAGCCTCCGCTAATGGTCAAAAGTTCTCACCAACACACTCTAGGATGCATAGTATTTAAAAAAAGTTTTGGCCAAACAACAACAAAACGCCACGCCAAATTCAGGCTATTTTGCGCCAATTCCACGATATTGCACAGAAATTATGCAGGGGACTAAACAAATCATACCATGTTAAATAGAAAGTAAAAACTACATAGAACATAATAAAATTATAAGAGACATACCCAATCCATTCCGATTTTTAGCTATTTGACATCCTATTACCCCACCACAAATTCTGCGTCCAATTTAACACCTAGCTTTACAGAGCCATGCATTCGAATTTTTGGCCCAGGTGGTAGAAACAAAGAAGAAATTGAAAGACTATGAAATCTGAAATGGCACCTTTTGTCACAATTTTCAAATTTATGCCACTAGAAACATTTTTTAGCCCTAATGATGCCTTAAAAATGCTGTTTTTTTAATTAGTTCATTTTTTGACCATGGCCAGTTCGAATATTTGTAGACTTGAACTGTATACTGCACCCTTAAGACATAGTCTATGTTTACAGCGCAAGCTGTTTTGCCTCTAAAGCGATACAATGCCCAACTACCAGCAATATTCTACCAATGCTTTGGTGCAAAAAAAAAAACAACAACGCCTTTTTCAAGGTCCAGGAAGCCCTTTACAAATGACACATTTTAACAAATATCTTGGACCAAAATGTGTCAATATCAAAAGTGCTCCATTTCTGTCTTAAGTCTAGCCAACATACTTATTTTCCCTAGAAAATTGACTCTAGACTTACCTTGAGTGGTTCAAATTGCTGAACCTGTAGGTTTCTTCCAATTCAGCAGAACAAGTTGTCGGAATCTTTGCGTTTACTATGTTTACACACCAAACTACCAGTATGTCAAGCCTTTGATATCACTTTTTTCTTCTTGAAAACACTTTACCTGCAAACAAAAAATACTGTTAAATGCTTTGACAAGTCACAAGGTGCTTACTGTAAAAAAATACCTCATTTATACCTTTTAGTAGGCAGTATAACATTAATGAAGTCAAATAGAACTTGGAAGTGGTCAAAGGGAGATAACCCAAATTTGCTCTTTCAGCTTTGCAGTATTGAATTACTACAAATACCTGCCTTAATGTCGAAGCACTGGGCTGTTTGATTAATAAGATGAAACCTGATACTTTTTATGATAAGAATCACATACTTTCTTGCCCTAATTGCCTAAATAGTTGGTTAATCTCAAAAACTGACAAGTTGACCAGCAACATAAGCCATCTTCTCATTCTTTGTAATGACTTTGTCAGAACAAGAAGTGCAGTGAAATAGGATTATAATATTGGATTATAAAATTGATAAAAAAAATACCCAGAAATAAGAGGAATTACTTGGTTAAGTGCACCCGTTCGTGCAAAAAGAGGCTTACTCAGTACAAGAAGGGCTAGAAATTCGAAAAAGCTCAACACCAAAATACAGAATTGGGTTCAATGGGCTCATCTACAGAAACAAGACCTGTAAAACGCCTGTCACCCCAGGAGACTAAAGATTTTGAGATCATGTCTTCGTCGTCTTCTCCGAGTGAACAGCTTCCTCTAATTTTGCGTCCCAGACAGGAAAAACAACGAATTCTCGATATTGGAAATACAAGCACAGATGAAAATATCAGCGTAAACCTTCGGAAAATGACGGAACTGGTCAACCTTGTGCATGCAAATGGATGCCAGTCATAAAGATATTAGGGTGAAAGTTTCTAGCCGTCAAGGTCTCCTTGTATCGGTATCATTACTATGCGAATCATGTGGGTTCAAGCTAGACCAGAGGCAGATGACAGATACGGTTCAGAAATCTACCGGGCCACCAGCTGGTGTTTTAAATGAGTTAGCAGTTTTACCTTCTCTGAAAACAAAAATGGAACTCTCAGACATCTTGACCATGCTAACCTGCTTGAACATTAGACCACCTTCAAAATCTCTGCTCCAAAGAAAATTCAATCACATGAACGACAAAATCGTAGAACTGAATGAACAGCAAATGGCAAAAAATCAAGATCATTTGGCACATATCAGCTCCCTCCTACCAGGAGATGCAGGTGCAGATTTACAGTATGATGTATCATATCCAAGCAGACCTCAAGGGGGATGTGAAAAAGCCGAACAAAGTTTTTCAGCCCTGATAGAGCACAATACTAGTAGAAAGCTTCCAGTGGCTGTGGCGATTGCAAATAAATACTGTCGAAAACACAACTGTAACCACACCAGAGCAAAGTGCACCAAGAATTACGACTCAAACAAATCAATTGCTTCAAGCGAAAAGCATCAATTGGATACGACATTGGAAACAGTCAATCGAGGAGGGCGAATCAAGATCCGTTCCATCCTGACAGAAGCAAGTGCACAAATTGCAAAAGCCTTGCGTAACTTCAACAGCGACACAAATTCCTGTGTGGTTCACTACAAGTGCTTCATTCATAAATTACGAACACTTGGAAGTCACATCAGAGCCTTACCGTTGACCAGCATTCCGAATTCGAAAGACAAAAATATGTACAAACGCAGACTTGCCACTTGCCTAAGATCACGAATACGTTTGGAGTTGAAAAAAGCAAGAGCAATAAGCAAGTCTGATGAACAATTTGTAGGGTATGCATTGAAGGCTATACCAAATATCACAAAATGCTTTTCCGGACATCATGGGTCTACATCATTAGTATGTAATAGCCATCTAAAGAAATACAACACCAATGCCCTGCCTTTTGGAAAACACTTGGAGCTAAACGAGAGAGATCTTCTATTGGTTAATGATGAAATAAGGAACTTTTTCGATGAAAATGGTATCCGAAGCATTGCCAAACTTTACAACACTAACATCATTGAGAGTCTGCATTCCTCGGTGTATAGAATAGCCCCAAAGTCTGTGTGTTATAGCAGAAACTTTACAGGTTTATGCCATTCTGCTGTTCATTCAACCTCATTAGGTCAAAGTAAATCAACATTAGAACTAGTTCAATCTGCTGGAATCAACCTGCCAAAGAACTCTGTATTCTATAGACAACTTCAAATTAAAGACCGGTCCAGAATATATGACAAGAATAGGAGAGAAACCCGAGCTTACAAGCAGAGAAAATATTTTCTGAGAATCAAAAAATCAAGCCGTCCTTTTTTTGAAAAATCCTTATACGCTGATGCCAATATTGCCTCTGGATCTGCAGAAGAGCATAATTATGGACTGTCATCCTAATAACTAACAAATTAAAACTACTCCACCACTACATTCTCACATTAACAATAAAACTAAAGGGACAGCAGTAACAACAACAACAACAACCACCACCAATAGTGGCATCTCACTAAAATGTCCTCCTATATAAACACATGTAAATTCCACATTTTTGCCGAACTGTCACAGGTTCCAAAATATTCGTTGAGATGTAACTGCAGTCAAAGTGTATCTATAACACAATGGTATCTTGAAATATCTGTGTTTGACCCTACCATCACCGATTGGATTTTTCACAAAATCATGTCAAACACACGTACCGTGTTAAATTCCAACCGAAAAAAGTCGACACAATGACATCAACTTGGGAGTCATCAGCATCCATACACAAGAAATAGTCCTGGAAAAGAGAGCATTTTATAGCTCATTTGTTGCAAGACAATGTATTTCAAAAGATCTGGTGACAATAACAAGACAAAAATACCTATTTAATGCACCCTGCCTTCTTGAAAAGGACTTAATAATTTTTCTTAATGGACTACTTTAGGGTACAACCACCCGGAACCACCCGGAAGTACTTTGCTGGGTGACCTTACTCCCAATGCTGCTACAACAACAACCGCCACCAATGCTGCTACAACAACAACAATTCTACTGCTGCTACTGCTCCTGCTACTCCCACCAACTCTACTCCTATTTTGAACTTTTTAATCTTGTGAAAATAACAAAGTGTGACATATACAGTCAGTAGGGAATTTATATATATAAAGGATGTCAATTACACAAGCCAAAACCAAACCTGTCCTGGACTGAATGGAATCATTCTGTTCATTACAATACACCACAAAAAAACCAGAACACTTTAACATAATACTTGGTACAGGATTGGATATATTAGACTTTCTAGAGACTTTGCGGCTTTAGAGACAGTTTGAGAAATCTGGCCGAGAGAAGGTAGATTCATTTTTATCTAAAACAGTATTTTCACTATTTTCTGATAATTTTCAAGTAACTTTCAATATTGCAAGGCAAATTAGACCAAAATGATTCAAATCCAGTTCAGTTTGAAGGAAAAAAGACGATTCAGAATTTTAGTCTGTATCGGCCTTTTTCCAAAATTTGGGCTACCTCCCTTTTTCTGTAGATTGAAAATGCCCTGAATGTGCCCCAATGACACTAAAAATCATATCACTGTACTAAGAAAACATCAAATTGCAAAATAAGGTGCTATTTTACTGCTTTTATGGAGGTAAAAAAACTCAATCTCACCTTAAGGGTGCAGCCTACAGTTCCAACCTGTATTTCATGCAGCCGACACACTGTACTTTGGAAATCAAATCCGAAGCTGTTCAAAATTCATCCTGAAATGATACAAACCACATTATAGCTTTCATAAGGTCCAAAGCCTCCGCTAATGGTCAAAAGTTCTCACCAACACACTCTTAGGATGCATTGTATTAAAAAAAGTTTTGGCCAAACAACAACAAAACGCCACGCCAAATTCGGGCAATTTTGCGCCAATTCCACGATATTGCACAGAAATTATGCAGGGGACTAAACAATTCATACCATGTTAAATAGAAAGTAAAAACTACATAGAACATGATAAAATTATAAGAGACATACCCCATCCATTCCGATTTTTAGCTATTTGACATCCTATTACCCCACCACAAATTCTGCGTCCAATTTAACACCTAGCTTTACAGAGCCATGCATTCGAATTTTTGGCCCAGGTGGTAGAAACAAAGAAGAAATTGAAAGACTATGAAATCTGAAATGGCACCTTTTGCCACAATTTTCAAATTTATGCCACTAGAAACATTTTTTAGCCCTAATGATGCCTTAAAAATGCTGTTTTTTTAATTAGTTCATTTTTTGACCATGGCCAGTTCGAATATTTGTAGACTGGAACTGTATACTGCACCCTAATTATCTTGTCTTGGAATAAATAAAAAAAGCGAATGGGTTCCCCTTTCGATACGGTTTTAAATAGATTTTTTACTTGACTTTCCATTTCATTTATAATTATATGGTACGGCATCCTTTGTTTGTCCTACTTTTTGGAAAGCGAGGCGCGCATGTGCAAAGATTTTTTTCTGATAGTAGTTACAAATCCTTTAAACAATCTGTGCTATTACGGTATTATCAGGATAATCAAATATCGAACGCGTCGGAAGACAAACGTTTCTGAGATTTCTTCAATTTGAGGGTTGATATTCGGTTCTTTAAATATTTTCAATTTTTTAAAGAAATAAATACACAACGTTTTGTGATTTTCGATCAACGAGAAAAAAAAAGTATCTATTTTCCTGAAAGTTACAACATAATAAGAGCAGATGAGAAAAAAAGTAGTCCAAGGCAATCAAATATAACTGATATGGGTACTTGTCTTTGACGTGAGATTCGTTTTCCGTGCTAGGTGACTGATTATAGGAAAATCATTTCCTATTTTTCTCCCTTTGATATCGGTTATAATGTTTAACCCTTTCCTGTTCAATTCCTATTCTTTACGTCTCTTTGATTAAATGGTTAAGAAAACATTGTAGAAAAAGGAGAAACTGCTTGTAACAAGCAATTTCTTCTTTTTCCACAATATTTTCTACACTACGAAATTGTATTTGTCATATTGAATCCACTTTGAATTTTCATCTGCAAAACCTTGAATTCGCGCGTGTCTAAAGTTTTGAAAAACAGGAAAGAGTTAAAAAGTGCCAGCTTCTCTCGTTCTACGTGTTATCTATTTCATGGCAATCAAAAACACAACGTTTGTTATAACCAAACCATGCTCTTCATAACTATCAGTCTTGGCATCGAATTCTCAGCTCGTCCCCAGAATTCATTATTGAAATCATTGAGTTTGACATTAATAACCTATTCACACTGTTTAAAGCCGAAAAGGCTGTTTCGTACAGAAGTGTTATACGGTTTGTATTTTACCATCACAATGATAATAAAACACACTTTTTACAACTTATACTTTTCAATGCTGAAACACATGTAACAAAGTAGAGAATTGACTAAATTCAAACAGATTTTATCCAACTACTTTGCGCATGAATACATGGTAAAATATGTCCGTTTTATTGTTTGTATGAAGGTGTGAGGATACTGTTGCCTCAGACATAACTAACCAAATCATTGATTTGCATATTAAATGTGTCTGTAACAAGCTCCTGTACGTTTCCATCAATATTTTTCCATTTTCATATAAAATTTAATACGAGACTATGCAAAATGTTTAACCATGTCGAAAATAGAATGGTTCTCCATTTAACCACAAGGATCGGTCCATTTTGACGGGTAAGTGCAAAAACATCATAAGTGTTTATACATTGTATAGACATTTACGATGTTTTTTGCACTAATCCGTCGATTTAATCAGACTTATTCATCCAACATTCGATAAACTGTTCTTTTCATAAGCCAACTGCAAACATTTACAAATTTTGTGGCGCCCTTAGAGGTAGAACTTAATTTATAAGGATGAAATAAAAATAGGTAGTTCATGTAACCTCACTATCTAAATCGCGCTAAAACGTTTCAAGCGCACAATATTAGATCCCTTCTACACAAACCGTCCTCCAGCTTCCTCTAGATTATCCCTACATTGGAAAACTTCAGAGATATGTGTGGTACAGTATAGCCTCTACCTAAGGTAAATACAGACTGTTTGACCTTTGTTTCATTCAGGCGATTAAGGGTTCGCATGGCTGGAACCATATTACATCTGATACTGTAGAAAAGAGTCCTCAAATTCTGAATGTCATTCTATTTAATTACAGGTAATATCACCACGATAATTGGGCTATTACGCTGGGTAAAACACACTTCCCCGACATTCGCCTTCATCATTAGTCTATCATGTTCCGATCTCTTACTGCTCTGCGTCTGTATGCCATTAAAGGTAGGTAATAAATACACACATTCTCTGATTGCCCTGTTTTTGAATGCCATGAAAGGTAAGTAATAAAGAGAACCCTTTCTTTGATATTCTAATTTTCAGAGGTATATATCGAAAAGCAATTCTGTGCGGATCTGTTCTAGTTCGATAGTTAAGGTTGGTTAAATAGGAATACCATTTCGTTACCGATTTATTTTTAGAATGCCATTGAAGGTAGGTACTACAGGAAATCTTTATGTTCCGTTTGTATGCCATTTAGTGTAGGCGACGAAGAGAATGCGAAAAGAACTATTTCATAACTTCTCTGTGTCTACATGTCATTTTATGCGGTTAGTTTCATGAATGTAAGAAAGACAAGACAGTATTTAGTTCTATATAAGACACCGCCTTTGATCTCCAGTTTTTAAATTCAACAGTTCTTGTGCATTCACCAATTACCAAAAGGCAAAATGGTAGACTGGTAAAAAATTAAAGACGCTGCAGAAACATTTTAATGAATTATTTAAGCACCTCTTGTACCTACGTGATGTCCAGCTTTGGCCTTGTACACAAATAAAATTGATTAATTTTCTAGCCGTTCGTAACGCTACAGCTCACTTCCCTTCGCAGATTTAGTCCAAGAAATTGTGAATCGCTTCGCTTATCAATTGTGGGACTACAAAATTACTATTTCTAGAACTCAGGAATTCTATTACTAAGGAGGTAATTATTTGATTAGTGAATTTGGTTTATTGTGACTTTCAATAATATTTCACTAATACCACGGATGGTAGGTGCAACTAACCATGAATTACTGTCTCTTTTCACACCAGGACATGTACATGGATAACAACAATATTAAAATTGAGCCATCAACTGCTCAGCTTACTTAAGAGGCGAACTGCTTAGCAGGTTTCCATCGGTCAGAGACAACGGTAACGGGAAAATTTTGCGATCTCAGAATCGCGCTTATGACACTAGAATAGAAACCATCCTCCATTAGGTATTTAGCTAGCCGGGTTTGGTGATACTTTTGATATAATCAGATTATCGACATGAACATGTCATAATCTACACCAAAATGGGCATACCACTCGTCCATGCGAACAAAAATCTCCGGAATCAGTACTTCTCGTGCTTTGATTCTTCAGTGGTATTAAGTGGGGAAATCTTAGACTGGTCCAAATTCAAAGATATTGCGGACGATAATTTAAATTTGATGGGATTTTAGTTATCTATTTTTTTTTTTTGGGGGGGGGGGGTAGAAAACGTTGTAGATAATGAAGAAATAGCTTTTAACGAGCAATTCATTTATTTCCCACAAAGCTTTATTCTTAAGGGATGTCAAAAAGTGACATTAGGTGGGAATTGGTTAAATTCCATCTTATAGTCATTTAGCCCAAGCCTCGTTTTTTTATTGACTCGTATTTTGTTAAATAATTTATGTTATTTTGCAGGTCCTGGAGTATTTCCATCTGGGTGATGTTTTTACAGAATTCACGTGTAAAATCTCGTACTATATTCGAGACTTCACACTCATATGTTCGGTACTGACATTAACAGTAATTAGCTTTGAAAGGTATAGTACGGTGTCTACACTTGTAGATATTCCTTTTTTATGTGTATCGGTGTGAAGTTCACCACGTTCTGTTTCCGCCTACAAATTTTATGTCGTTCATCAATGGGGAATATTTTAGGCAAATTCATTTAAAAAAGGAAAAATAATGTTATTCACTTTACTTATTACTTTTGTCATTATTTTAATAGCTTTTATATTTTGTTATAACTGACAGATTCCTGGCTACACCCACTGACTCCGCTAGTCACACCTTCTGATTCCAACACAAAGTACCCTTTATTAAACGGCATTATTTTATAAAATCTATAACTAGAACCTCGTAAGAATTAAATAAAATGGTTGGCTGGTGACCTAAATATCGTAACTACAGCTTAAACAAGATGTAGTTACGACGTTTAAGTCGCCAAAACAACAAAAGTGCTTCCCATAAAGGTAGGCTAATATCGCAGTTCAAAGTTCGCTTCCTGTTTAGATGAATGATGTGATTATTGTGATTGGTCCTGAATACCCTGACCGGATCGTGCGTATGCCTGAAATGAGCCTTCGCTTGATGAACATGTGGAATTCTTAGAAAAATGATGCAATATTTGACCAATGGCTGGCCCCGCCCAATGACACCTTTGGCCATGCCAATTGACTCTAACAGAAAGTCCCGCTAAGATTTTAAACAGCGTTATTTTGCAAAAACTAAGGTCAGTAGCATGTAACAAAAAAGTAGAATCGTTGGCTGGAGACCTAAACGTCGTAACTACAGGTTGAATAAGTTACGACGTTAATAGTTACGACGTTTAAGTCACCAAACATCAAAATGTTTCGCACAAATGGCGACAAATGGCGGAGTTTTAAATCTCAATTCAAAGCTGAAATAATGATTTCATTTGTCTCAATAATCCTTGATTGAAACTGCGATTGGTAAATTATCGCTAATAACCATATAATGTAGACGGAAATGAATTTAATGACGTCACGATGACGTTGTTTTATGACGGCGTTTTTGTTTCCTGGAATATTATCAATCAGTCATATTTCTTTCGAAAAAATAGGTTATATTATAAAAAGATTATCGAGTTCGTATTCATGATGTAGCGAAATTATTTCATCCGTTATCACGCCTCGGTTTTATCTTTTCAAATTCGGTATATCATATTACCATTCATTGATTCTTTTATTTATCTATTTTTGAATTGGTGTTTAACAGTATTTTTTAGTAATATCGCGGTAACTGGATTACTTAACCATTGATTCCTGGTGTGCTACCACTACTCCATTTATGAATCTTCAGCTGGTCATCAAACTTAGTTTTACAATTATACACTCATTGGTGGGAGACAAATGTCGGAAACGATATTCGGCGTGACCGGGGATCGAACCCCTCTACTTGATATTGAGAGTCCGACGTGCTACCAACTGCGCTACGGCCGCGACACAACTCCTTGAACACCTTACTATAGATGTATTGTAAATAATTTTATATAATTATTTTTATATATTTTGTTGCGGCTTTTTATCTATTATTAAAATGTTTTTAAATACTTTTTTTTAAAAATGTCGATACTAAATGTTTCGCTGTATGACAACAAATCCACTTTGTGTTCCAAACGAAGTTTTAAAAGGCTCATTTTCGCTTGTCAGAAGGCACATAAAGAAAGTAATAAAATGTTATATAGCACAGCACCATTAGCCTTTTAGAGCTTGGCTCGTCCATCACGAAAAACCCATTTAATAGAAATTTAACACTCTATCAATGTTCGCTTACTGGAATGGGGATTCAAATTAGTGACCCATCAAGCAAAAAGGGGCCCCCTGGAAAGGGTATTCCTTGCTAAGATGGAGCAGATTATGAAACTTTCCGCTCTTTGTTTACTCCTGAATCTAGTATAGAATTTAACTGGCCACCTTGTTTCAAAGAAAGTCGGTGGTATTCTTTCGGTTTTTGTAGAGTTTATCATTGCGTTTTTATCTGAAATCTGAAATCTGTATTATAGTTCAGAAGCATTTATACCGAATTTGTTTAACCCTTTCCTGTTCAAATCCTGGTTATTACGCCTCGTGTTTTTATGCTTGAGAAAACATTGTTGAAAAAAAAAAAAAGAAAAAAGAAAAAAAAATGGCTTCAATAAAATAGACTTTAAATTGTCGTCTGCAAAACCTTTGAATTTTCACAGGTCTAACATTTTCAAAACAGGAAAGGGTTAAAATTGATAAAGCTGAGGTATTGTTTACTTTTAATGAAAATAAAGATGTAAACCTTTCTCAGACAGACGAGATCGCCGCGAAACTTTAACTAAAGACTGCAGTTGTTTTTAAAAGAAATTATCGCCACAAGCTAAAGGCAAGTCAGGCTATTTTCATGGCGTTTTTTTTTCTTCAGATATTTCAACTTAAATTCTCTCTCCCGCTCTCTCTCAAATTTCTTCAATAATTTAAACCGGGTGAAAACTTAGCTTCAAGGGACAGGGCTTATCAACTCTAGTTAGTAGCTAATGGTAAGATCTTTAAAAATCATTCATTGGATTTGAAAAAAAATATAGCATGTGGACTTCTCTCAGATTCCCCCAAGAAAATTTGATCGAGTAATAAGCAAAGCTTTTATGGGTTGGGTCTAAGAAAGTATTATAAGCTCTTCTCTGAACCTGTTCATTGTAATTGCGTGATTTTTACATTAACATTTATTGTTGGACCGGTATCATCTTTAAAATCAAAGGACTGAGAAGTTGGAATGCGCTGAAAGGTTCATAACAGTGGAATTCGGTTCAAATTCATTTATTACTTTCCGAGTAAGCCTCCCTCCTTTAAACTTAAACCAGCATTCCCATTCGTGTACATATGTGCGTGAATAAGGCAGATAAACATAAGTCCACATACAGAAATCAAAAACTAGCATTGTCTTAACCCATTCTTAGACAGTGTCGCTTTTAAATGACCCTCATTATGAAAGCTTTGGAAAACATTGTGGAAAATGAAGAAATTGCTTGTTACAAGCAATTTTTTCATTATCCACAATGTTTTCTGTCCAAAAAGACCAAGATTTTAAAGATTTCATTAACTTGCAATTGTCGTCTGCTACTTCTTTGCATTTGGAATGGTCTAAAATTTTATCGTGTTGGAATGGGTTAAAAGCTCGTGTCACGCACAGCATAATTAGAATTTTCAAGCATAACATTCTCCTTTTGATCAACTGTAATACATGAACTCCTTTTAGAATCTTGAAAACAGAGAATAACAGCTTCTACAGTAAGAAATCAATGACCTCGATGATGATTTGACCCTCAACTCGGCCAATTCTGTTTGTTTGAATTTGTTTGTTTGTTTGTTTGTTTGTTTGAATGGGGTTTTACGCCGCTTTCAACAATTTTCAGTTATATCGCGGCGGCTGGAGCACCTAACAATGGAATCCTGGTATTTCTCACACCAGTACTACCATTACATCCCTTCCTAGCCTCCAGCTGCTATCCCACATAGGTCTACGATTATCGACCCATTGGTGAGAGACAAAAAGTCGGAAAGGATGAGTGCCGCCGTCGGGGAGCGAACCCGGGACCTCTAGATTGACATCCCGACGCGCTACCAACTGCGCTATGACGGCGGCCGGATTGACGCCTTTAATATTCCTTAAAGAAAGTTGGATTTGCTGACAAACATAGCTCTTTTTGATGGCTTATCAGGACAATATCAAACATATTGAAATCATATAAGATGCCTGAAATCACTTCTTTAATTTGAAGGTTTCCTAGCTTGAATAGTTCTTTGGTAGACTTTTCTCATATATCCCTGAGAAATTTTGATAGAACGAAAATCATGACTTTTTATGGATGGGGCTTATCTGCAATGTGAAACGTGTGGATGTCTTGAACATTTTTTAAAGTTTTCTACGGTGTTCCTATATGAGATTCTTTTAGGGAACTTTTATATGATGACAAAATACCTTTATGGGCGGGGCTTATCGGCACTTATGAGACTTAGTGAGCTATTAAAGAGTCAACTGTAATTTCAAATTTCCGACCTGTTTTGATTCAAGGGTTTTGCTAATGACACCTTGGAGTCGGATTTATGTAAGAAAAAAATATTCATTATGATAGAAAATATTGTGGGGGAAAAAGAAATTGCTTGTAACAAGCAATTTCTTCTTTTTCCACAATGCTTTCTCAAATTTAAAAACACTGGGACGAAGAACTCAGGTATTGAACAGAAAAGGATTAAAGCACGGAATTGACTATTATGTCCCTTGCTAAAAAGCACCATATAAAACAAACGTTATTTTTATATATATAAATAAATAAACAAACATATCCTACATCATTAGTTGTCAAAAATTTTGTGTACAGGAGCAAGTGTTTAACAAAAAGAGCCAGTTGAGCGATGAAGCTCTCCTTTGCCTCTTGTTGAAGCAGTTTATCTACATCAGGGTATAAATTTTAGCTATAACGAGTTCACGAGATAATAATTATAAAGACACTTTTAATATGAATTTCTAAATTATTATTATTTATACTATTATTTTCTTGTAAGAAAGTTCTACCAAAACCTAATTGTAAGGCAAATAAAATGACAACAGAAAAAAAAGTTTCTCGTTTCTTTAATTACGTCTCGGAATTTAAAAACGGAGAGGATGTCAAGTAGTGAGGAACTCAAATTAATCATTTGCTATTCGAATTACAGCTTGATTTAATCTAATTGAATTATCGTATTTATCAATTTGTCCTTTCACCCATCCATGAAACTACATTCAGATTCTATTAATTCATGCCCAAATATTTGCATGAAACGGAACGGTCTGTAAAATTTCTAGAATGAAAAACTTTAATTACAGAGATAACTGGGTTTGCTTGTTTTGTTTTCATCGTCTTTCGGTTATAATATAAGAACATTGTAAATCAAAGTACTGAAAGTTCTGTAAGCTAGCAAAGCATGGTTTTCTTTGTCAAAGGTTACCATGATAGTTAAACGAAGTCAAGGTAACACAGGAGATAACCCATTACATCATGACACAGTCTTAGACTGGTTCAAATTAACTCTTGTCATGCTGAGCTCGGAATATTCCGGTTTTAGCAGGAGGTATAGACTAAGATCAGACTGCACGTTTGTGCAGACTGATCTTAGTCTATACCTCCTGCGTATACTTTTCCTTCCCGAGTTGCTTAGGAGGTTGATTTCTAAAAGAAATATTGATTTTAGAACAACAAGATCTATCAGTGCTTTCAGCCCTTTGATTTGACATTTATTCAGTAAGGTCCTTTATACAGCACGACAAGGGTTAAGAAGTTGCAGACAACAGTTTCAAGTTGGTGGAATTTAGGAAATCTTTGCCTTGTAGGGAAGAAAACATTTTGGACAACACCGAAGAAATTGCTTGTTACAAAATTCTGTCTGTTAACTGAAGCTGTCAAAGCTGACGCTTTGCAACTTACGGCCCGCTGACCTGTGTCAACTGACCACCGTCAAGGAAGTCCAACTGAAATATCAATCGACATTAGTTTCCATCATTTATGACCAGGAGCATAAAATAATGAGACAATAGTTGTTTGGGGACTTAAACAACGCATCTACAGATACAATTAACTGTAATTACGACGCTTCTAAAGTTCTGGACATAAATATCAGAGGTTGTTATTCAATTCCGGTCCAATTGAATGATTTGATAGTCAATCGATTCTATTAAATTAACAGCGAAGATCCATTCTTTCGCACATAGGATTTGTTTCTTGAATCTCAAGTGATTGTAATAACATTTTCTTTTAATATAAGAACTATGAATATTTGTTTCTTCTTAGGTATTACGCAATTTGTCATCCCCTGGTTGTGCAGTATAGATGTACATGGATTAGAGCCAGAAATATCATCATGGTGACCTGGGTTGTGTCCTTGTGTCTAGCTTTACCCACAATATTCATGACGGTAAGTATGTGTGAACCATTTCGTGATAATGCACTATACAATTGACGGATCGCTGACCCCGCCTCCTTACTCCTGTAACCACGCCCACTGAGCTCCGACAGAAACTTCTACAACGATGTTAAATAGCGGGTTTGGTCTCTATTTTAACTTTGTGTATTAAGTAAAAACAACAACAACAAAAGAAAAAACAACAACAGATGGCCTGTCTTGGCGTTATATGTCGTCGCTGGAATACCAAAATATCGTAAAGCTTTATTGAAGATGTACACAAGACATTTGGTCACCTAGCGACGAAAGAGTAGGTATGACTATTCTACATTAACCCTTTCCTGATTTTTTGAAATTTTAGACTGATCAAAATTGAAAAGGGTTGCAGACAACATTTAAAATTTGATGCATTTGAAATAAAACCATCCTACGAGGTAGAAAATATTGTAGGAAAAGAAGAAATTGCTTGTTACAAGCAATTTCTTCTTTTCCCACAATGTTTTCTCAAGTATAAAATCACAGTAACGTAAAATCCCAGGTTTGTACAGGAAAGGATTAAGAAAGTCTACAAATTCTGAAACATATTTAGCCCTGGTTAGCCAAAGCACTGCTAAAAGACAGACCCGGGCCAATGTTATTCTTATTTTTGGGATGCTTCCCTTTTCATGCGACGGATAATTTTTTAATCAATTATTTAACTTTAGTTTCGTCTATCAAGATTCAATTTTTTATTGGTACGAATTTCCTTTTCATACTTTCCTGGTCAAAATTTAGAGCGCGCAAATGTATTCTATGCTTGCGCACAAAAAAGTTTCATACAATTTTCCTGAAAACTAATAGACTATTACGTTTATTATGCTTGATGGCATTAAATTATAAAAAATGAAGATGATATTTTTGTGTTCATTCCGGAATGAACCTGACAACTTAACCATACTAATGTATGAATTCGTTTCGCGTATTCAAACAGTGTGATTAAGTCATTAGGCTCTCACCTCAATGAAAAATGAAAACAACTATTTTCTACATTTCTTAACGCTATATTAGCAAATGTGCTACTTTTTGAGTCATTGGACTCGTAAATCTATGGATAAAGGAAATATTTTCAGGAGAAAAGTCTAGCATATTACTGAACGGTCATCAACAGGCATTGCAAGCCGCTAGGTCAAACTTTTACCCTATATGTCAGCGAACTTGTTGAAACTTTATCGAATGCAACACTGTCGTAGATGTCTATATGTATACAAACACTTACGATAGTGTTGTGTTAATCCATGGATATATCAGCGAACCTGTTAAACATCTTAATGACGTTGATAATAGCGACACCACAATGCGACACTATATATTACATAAAAGCCATTGATAGGAACAGACTGATTGTTAATTGACTGTAATGGGTTTTGTGTCCCACTCCTAAGCCAGAACCCCAGACACTGGAGTCCAGCGAATTACCACCAGACCGAATCTGTTCCTCGAAAGGAACAGACCACGGCCATAGCGCAGTGGTAGCGCACTAGGACTCCTAGTCAAGGGGTCCCGGGTTCGATCCCCGGTCGCGTCGAATATTCTTTCTGAAACTAGTCTCCAACCAAAGGGTGGATAATGGTTAACCTATGTGGGATTAGCAGTTGAAAGGAAAGGATGTAGTGGTAGTACTGGTGTGAGAAACACTATGCAGGCATCCACTGTTAGGTGCTTCAGCCACCTCGATATGACTGAAATAGTGTTAAAAGCAGCGTTAAACCCCATTTAATTAATCAATGAACAGCACAGAACAGAGGACAAATAGTTTATACAACTGATAGGGATCCTTGGTTTTTTTTTTTTTTTTTTTTTGCTTTTAGTCATTACTTAACCCTTTCCTGTTCAATTTCTGGTTTTTACGTCCTTTTTTCTACTTGAGAAAAAAATTGTTTAGCCAACTGAATGATTATATTAAAATGAAATCAAATTTTACTCCTTCCTGTTGAATCTCTTGTTTTATACCCCTATGATTTTATACTTTGTGGAAAAGAAGAAATTGCTCGCAAAAAGCATTTTTCCTTTTCCCACAATATTTTCAAGTCAGTAGGTTTGTTACTATTCAAATTTCACCCACTTTTAATTGTTGTCTGCAAGTTCTGACAAATTTGACCAGTCTAAAATCTAAAAAAAACAAAAAACAAAAAAAAACGGAAAAGGGTGAAATTGTCGTCTGCAAAACCTTTGAATTTGGACAGTCTAAGAATTTGCAGAACAGTAAAAGGGTTAAACAGCTACCTGAATTTCTACTCACTTTTAAATGTCGTAAACTTAACCCTTGTCATGTTGTTTACATTGTCTTACTGAAATGCCGTTAAATCAAAGGGATGAAAACACTGATAGAACTTGTTGTTCAAAAATAAATATTTTTTCTAAAAATCAACTTTATAAACAACTCTGGCAGGAAAAGTACAACAGGAGGTAAAGACTAAGATCAGCCTGCACATAAGTGCAGTCTGATCTTAGTCTATACCTCCTGCCAAAGCCGGAATTTATTCCGGTTTCAGCATGACAAGGGTTAAAAAATGTAACTGACGGCCTTTGCGACCGATTATATTACATTGCAGCAATACTACCTACCAGCTGGCATGAACAGAAAGGAGTGTTTACAACAATCAGTACATGACCTTCACCTTCAGCTATATTTCATCTATTTCCTGGGTATATTATTCGTGTTACCTGTGTTGATAATGACCTTCACCTATGGTAGAAGTTGTTATGTACTCTGGAAGAGCACGCAGATTTCCTCACAGTTACAGGGCAAGGACCAAATTCATAGGTAAATAATTTGCTAATAGCCGTGACTATCAAAATTAGCGAATTCTGGTTCGTTGAAAAACGTTGAGATATTTAGATCGATGTTATATTCAAGAACAAGCAGGTAGTGTCAGCTGAGATCAGACTGCACGTCTGTGCAGATTGATCTTAGTCTATACACCTGCCATAGCCATAGTCAAATCAGAAATATGCCATTATCAGCATGACAAGGTTTTAATATTCAGTTAGAAAGATAGAAAGTGAAATTAAATGCTAAGATTGAAAGATATTCCTTTCTATATTAGTTTATCTAGACCGTCACATGTTTTTATTTGAGTATGTAGGGAAGTGATCGTCGCATTGAAAAATGATTTTCTTCATATTTTCAAATACTTTTTTTTGTGTCTAGACAAGTAAAATGAATTATGTTATTCATTACACCAATCCAACTAAAACTGGTGGCGGATGTCGATTCATTACAGTAAGCTTAAGTCTCAATTTAATAAGTTGCCATGGCTTGTGTATCACAATTAGTGAGAGAGAAAATTGGTGTCATGTTACGAATAACACCGTTTGGCAGATACATTTGAATTTGTATTAAGCGGCCACCCAAAGAGACGACCATGGTTTGATCGTATTAGAGAATGGTCGCTTAACCTTTGTCATGCTGATCCCGGAATATTCCTGTTTGTGCAGGAGGTATAGACAAACATCAGCCTGCACATATGTGCAGTCTGATCTTAGTCTTCACCGCCTGCTTTTCTTTCAAGCGAGATTGCTTCTAAAATCAATTTTCAAATGAAATACAGACCTGCGACTAGTGCTTCCAGCGATTTCAGTCCTTTACTTTTGGTGCAATTCTTGACACAATTTTTATCAGCATGACAAGTGCTAATGCACTTTTTGTAAGATAAATCAGAGATTTGTTTGCATACATAAATTATTGCATGAGTTTCACTTAAACCTATAATGATGGAACTCATTAGAATCACCTCAATTAGATTCTAGTGAGATCCACCAAGATATGATTTAGTTTTGATTATTGTTTAGCGAAAATGTCCAATTAAGAATATGATTTGTTTTCTGATAGGGAAATTGATGCCGGTCGCTTAACCAATTCCCGCTCAGTGACGCTTTCAGACACCCCAAAGGAAAAATACCTTGGAAAACATTGTGGAAAATGAAGAAATTGCTTGTTACAAGCAATTTCTACATTTTCCACAATGTTTCTATCCAGGAAGTTGAAAAAATCTCAAATTTCATAAACATTTAATTGTCGTCTGCAACTTATTTCAATTCGGACCAGTCTAAGATTTAGCCAATTGGTAATGGGTTAATGAAAATGGTCGCTTAATAGAGGCGGGCTTTTGAGCAAGATTGACGGTATATGTCTTTTATTTTGCAGATACCTGCGAGTCAGCAAATTCTACTTAAATTAAAAATTTACCTAAACTTTCTTTTTGCAGAAAATTTCAATCAAAAACCAAATATCAAAAGCCTAAACCAAAGGACGCCGACGATCATAAAACAAGAAGAAAGGTAACTGTCTTTTTCCGGTTGATGCGCAGTTTCATTCAAGTAACCTCCCTTGCATCTTTTTGGGGGTCTTCAAATGCATCCTAGTCTTTAACCCGTTCCTGTTTTGCAAAATTTTAGACACGTTAAAATTCAAAGGTTTTGCAGACGAAAATTTAAAGTTGATTTTATTCGAAAAGAAAACAACAACATTTAATAGGGTAGAAATATTGTGGAAAACGAAGAAATTGCTTGTCACAAGCAATTTCATCTTTTGCCACAATGTTTTCTCAATTATAAAATCACAGGGACGTAAAAACCAGGGATTAACAAGGAAAGGGTTTATATTTTCAAACTTGATTTCATTGCAGTTTATTTTCGCATGGCAATGTACGTATGTTCGCTTTCGGACATTGTTCTGACCTTTAATTCAAGCTTTTGCAAGCGAAATAATGCCGTATGTCACTTAAACTTCTCGGCTTGCTCTTCTGTTCTTTATACTGAAGAAATAATTGTTATGAGTATATGTAAACGTAATTAATAGGTAGTTGCTGTCAATGAAAAAATCGACCAATCGAATCACTCATTTAGACCGGAAGTGAACTTTGAACACCAATATTTGCCGACATTTGTGCGAAGTATTTTTGTTGGTTTGTCGACTTAAACGCCCTAAGTACAGTATATTCAAACTACAATTCTGACGTTTTGGGCGCAAACAAACGCTTTATCTTTCCTGTAATGACGCTGACCATTTATTTGGGAACTTAACGTTGTTAGATATCTCAATTGAACTAACTGGCAGAGGTCAATGGGCGTGGCGAACAAATTCTCTCTTGCTGTGCGGTCTCCGTCACGACACGGTTCGCAAACGATATCAACCCCGGTGAGGCTACGCGGATTGCGTACGCTGACAAGCGTTGATACTTTTGGTTATTGGTGGATTTCTGATACATTCTTCCTCATTATAAATTATAAATCAATTTTCAAAAAAAATATTTTTAACGACCTTTGCTAGATCCGATCGATTTTCAAGGATTTTTTTCACGGTTCACTTAGGAAGTCACTTTTCATCTGACGGATTACAATTGACCAATCGCTGACCCCGCCCACTTGCTCAAATGACCACGCCCACCGACTCCGAAGGAAGTCCCGATTCGATTTTTAAAGGCGTTATTGTTAAAAAAAATTATGGCAAGCAGCACGCAAAGAAAAAAGAGAATAGTTGGTGGGCAACCTAAACGTCGTAACTACAGCCCGAATAAGCTGTAGTTACGACTTTTAAGTCGCCAAAGCAACAAAAAAATGACAAAAAAGGCGCACAATGTTAGAAATAAAAAATTATTTCTGGTCTAAATGAATAGTTTCATTGGTCGATTGGTTATTTGATTGACAGCCGCGATTGGTCATTTTTAAACTCTTGTTTTCTGTCGTTCAGGTTATTCGTTCTATGTTTGGGACCACCACAGTATTTGTCGAGTTGAGAACTCTTGTGTTCTGTTCTTCAGGTTATTCGTATCCTCGTATTGATCGTATGTATATTTATCCTGTGTTGGGGACCACCACTTATCGTACAGTTGCTCAGCGTCATGTCAATCATACGACGTAATATGGAAGATATACGCCTTGGTATGGAGGCTCTTACTTACGTCAGCGGAGCTTTGGATCCGTATCTGTTTATGGCAATGTCCTCGTAAGTATCATTACATTTGCCTGAAGAAGATATTCAAAATCCGCCTTGATATCTAGGCTTCAACTAACCAGTTAGTTATTTATTCGATGACAGTTAATTAATTAGGCTTTATCATTCTATTCATTTCACACCTTAACACGTTTACACTGGTGAATGACAAGTTGAAACGATCAAGCGCACTAATACCTAAATTGACAACGTTCTGATCAACTTAGCTAGATTCTTTGGGAGCTGAAGCTAACCGATAATAGAGCATCATAAACTTGGATACACTCAAATATGATATTCTCGGAGTGGGAGAAAAATAAACACGTTAGGTAATATATATATTACACATGTGTAATTATTCTAGAGTAATAACTATATAAATGGCTAAACCCTCTGGAAACGCCGTTTCGTGTCCACGAAAAAATGTCCTAATAATGCATATAATGACGTCATTTCATAAACGTTAATAAGTTTTTTTGATTTTCTTTTTATTGGTTAATTTCATGAGTCCATGCTATATCATATCATGAATCCACACTGTATTATAAAAATAATATGTTTACGTTTAAATAAGACACTCACTTTATTCACGTCGTTATTTAAAATAGATAAAAACTTGATAAATTCTTATTTTCATCTGTTTATAAATGTATCGTTTAACCCTTTCCCACACAGTCCCTCCTCTTTACGCGTATACAGAAAAAAGCTTTGGAAAACATTGTAGAAAATGAAGAAATTGCTTGAATTAAGCATTTTCTTCATTATCCACCGTGTTTTCTATCCCATAAAAAAGACGAAAACAATTAAAATTCCACCAATTTGTCGTCTGCAGCTTCTTTCAATTTAGACCAGTCTAAGATTTCGCTGTGTAGGAATGGGAACACATGACCACACATTCAGTATTCCCTGTCTACCTATGTTTCAGACAATTCCGACACGCTGCACTACGTTGTTTACGATGTGTAACTAGAAGAAGGGATCTGGCGTATACAAGTACCTACAAAGAATCATCCATGTCCATGCATACCGTAACTCATTCTGGCATTGGCTACTCGGAGACCGAACAGGAGTATAACCTCTGAGAGGGAATGATTTAAGCTTAAAACTTTGTCAATGGCATACAGATCATCTTTACAAAGCTACCATCTACACGTGTACGTGTATTCAGAGATCACATTTCTTCGTCCACGCGCTAAAATGTCCTTAGTGTCTGTATAGTGTTAAGATACTAACGACCATGAAGCACTAGGCAAAACAGATCGTGCGTGTATCTGTTGTAACACAATCCTCCGACAATCGCAAAACGATCTTTCGTGTATGACACTTGATAAAACGAGATCCGGATCGTCTCGATTGACCAAAAGAAATCGAATATTGATTCAACAAAGAACCGTCTTAATTCCACGATTGTATACTTCATCTTAGAGATTCTGACCAATGACAGACCCGGGCTAAACTGGGATTAGGTGAAGCACGTTAGTTCATGCAAAACGTCAAATAAGAGTACAGAGACAGAATCCAGTCCTAATCACAATTGTAGCACACTATCTTTCGGAGAAAGTGACCATTCGATTCCAGAAAACCCTTAGTTATGCCCCTTTTCGATTTAAAGTCTATATCATCCAACACCTTCAGCCGACCTTAGCACCGGTATAATGTGCGCTTGTTTTCAAGCATAGATCGATGTTCAGATTAAATGGCACGGTTGTGTGTATAATAACAAATTCTTACCGCTCGTTATTGAAAAAATAACCACACTTCTGAGTTATAAGGGTCAACAAAAATCCACGAGAGCGTTAGCTTGAGCGGATTAGTCTTAGAAAAAGTGGCTAAATCTTTTATAATCAACGGTCTGAATTTGTTATTATAATTCTAGCACGAGCATATACCTATCCATGGGAAACAAACGATGACGTACGAAAGCAATGTGAAATGTGGATTAGCTTCCCTTGATTATATACGATCCTCTAGTTTTCGATAAATACAGAAATGAGAAAACATCTTACAATTAACTACAGGGAGAATATATGATAATTATCTGTTAACTTCTTTTGTTTTCGAAAACCTCTGTAAATAAGCACCGCGCTTAAATTTTTATCTTTGATTATCGAAGCGATGTAAAGCCATCCAAAACCGTCGAAGGACATACCGAATGCCGAATTGTACCAAATTTTTCCGGCTTAAGTTTATTTTGAACAATGCTTTCTTGTGTGAACATTTTCCCAAATTTATCCGAACGCGACTACGGTCCTCGATAAATTTCTATCCCGATGGTAAACAACGACATAAGAACGGAGAAGTTAGTCGATTTATTCTGCTGCTTGTGGATATTTAAGGTTATCGAAGTAATTCAAGTACAAGAAATGCAAACGGATGCAACTTCGATACACAGCTATGACCTGTTACACGCATTAAAACTTCTGAGAAAAGGAAATGTTCCATGCTTGACCTATTTCAAGATACGCTGTGCGCAGATTTAACCACACTCGGATTGCACTGTCTTTACAAGGCTATATTCACGTGCAATGATAGAATTTAAAAATAAACACCATTTAAGTGAATTTATGCAAAAATAATTATTCAAAAAGATAAAAACACCAAACGAACACTATTTTTGCCAAGCGTTTATTGATGCCTTTAGCATACAAAACTTATCGTTCCTATAAGGCAACGTCAAAGTGCATAAAAAGATCAACAGTAGCTTGTATAAAGCATAGCTGTATTATTTCTATTCAAAAATATTTTACAAACACAACAGTTTGAAAAGTTTGAATTAAAAGAAGAAAGAGGCAAGTATAGAATTAATGTGAAACAGCAGGACAAAAGGGATCACCGGAGTAGCACAGAATACAGCGCCCTTCATCAGACTGCGCGGACTGTGCCTCCTGAACATGGTACAATTTTTTTCGCTCTGTGACGATTTTCCAAATCATGCATAGTCGTTCATCTTTACCAAATAATTATTGTCGGAATGCGACCTCTGGCTAACCTCTGCTGAATCCGATCCTTTTATAAGAATTTGTTTAACGGAACACACTAGAAGGCGCTTTGAGTCCGATTTATTTATATTTTTTGTATATCTGTGCTTGCCTAAGATTTCCATTTTAACATCAAGCCTCGTCCTCTTTCATAATCGGCACATCTGTTCATTGTTTATATATCAATATGCCCTATTACATTTTCCACACTTGCATAGTTAATCCATTCTTAGTCAATCCTTCCTTTTTTAGCCCCCAAGTCAAGAAAAAAAGGAAAATATGGTGGAAAATGGAGAAATTGCTTGTATCAAGCAATTTCTTCACAATACACAATATTTTCTATTCAAAAAGACGAAAAAAAGAAATTCGATCAACTTGGAATTTTCGTCTGCAGTTACTTTCAATTTGACCCAGTCTAAATTTTTGTCGTTTGGGAATGTGTTAACAGAACGTTGTTGAGAGAAATTCCAGTCTAATTCCTTTCCGTACAAAACAGTCACAAGAAATAGGCGAAAAAGGGAATGTTTCGTTTGTTAAAGGTTTAAAAATTATGTGTACGTGTATATATATGTCTGAATACCAAAGATTTCCGATATACATTTAACATCTTACCTGCCCTGTGTTCGGGATAACAAAGCATTTGTAAACACTTGGTTACTTATATATCAAATGAATGTTTTAGAAATATGGTAGATGGGCTACAAGTGGGGAAAAAGAAAACGGTTTTAACTGCTTTGACATCCTGCACTAGGGACTAGCCCTTATTGCAGCTCTGTTTAATAATTATACCGTGCCTCTTTTAAAGATGGTCTGTTTGAATGTGTGGATAAGCCTGATTCTGTTACAAATATTATCACATATAACCAAAATATCGGATAAAAAGAAATGTCAAAGTATATCATCATTGTCGTTCTAAAACCTCGTAACTACAGCTTGATTCAAGCTGTAGTTACGAGATTTTAGAACGACAACGACGATGTGACCCAACTATATACTAGATTTCTAATAACCAAAACATTTTCTGCAAAATGAGTAAGAATGGCTAAAACTACAGCTCATTAAATATGTACAATGTTGTCTGAGCATTTGACTAGGGGTTAGTGTGTGATATATTATAACTTTTCAATGCTATAAGTATTGTCTTAATACCTCAAATGATATTAATTTCATTCAGAGTAAGGTTTTCTCTGAAAAAAAAAGATGTTGTTATTTGACAAAAATTGTACTTTAATGAGTAAAAAAGTACATCATTACACTTTTTAGAGTGAAAGTTTTGGAATTGTTTGAACTTGTATGAATTTTTCAGAACAGAAAGTCAAGGAAGTAAACTTACCTAGATTTATCCTAGGACATTCTTGCTTCCAATAAACGTGTGTGCTAATTCTTTATCCATTTTCTAAAGTTTTAGACTTGTCCAGATTCAAAGGGGTAGCAGACGCTATTTCATAGTAAATGCATTTCAAAAATTAGCCATCCTATATGATAGAAAATATTGTGGACAAATAAGTAATTGCTTGTCACAAGCAATTTCTTCTTTTTACACAATGTTTTTTTCAATTATGATATTACAGGAACGTAAAAATCAGGACTTGGACGGGAAAGGGTTAATCAGAAAATATAAAAAGCTTTAGAAGCTGACATGAAGGCATTGTTAAGTTTATTTCGGGATAAATATGGATGGAAAAAATTTAAGGCACAATCAAATCAAACTTTATCGTCATTTAACCACAATAAATGTTTTTCAAGATGTTTCGGTGTGTATATTCAGTCATTTTTCATTCCTTCATCTTATTTTCGAAATGTTATATATGTAAATGAATGAATGTTATTGTATAATTTAATTGAAATGAAGAGGTTTTCTCATAAAATTAAACACCATTCTCGATTTTTCTACATTTCCTTCTTACTTTACAGACCCAAAAAGACACATAACGGTTTTCCATCTTAAATCAGTTGTAAACTTTTTAGCATGAAGTCCGTAAATATTAAACGGCTTTGGTGCACCGAGGACTGCACGAAATGTCCTGCTATATTGTCAAAAAAGCATATCCTAAGAACGGAGATTTCTTATTTCATTGGAATCATCTTCGGAGTTTTCTTATTTCATTCAAATTATCGTGATAAAACATACTGCCCGGTAGCCTCGTCTATACACGCGATTTTTCTGACCAATATTTCGATTTATTGATAAATTCAGATAGGCAGATAGAGAGAGTTGAAGACGGCCATTTCATGTTTATGATTTTTTTTTTTTTTGATTTTTTAAACTTTCTGGGTAGAAAAGATTGTGACAAATGAAGAAATTGCTTCTTGCAAGCAGTTTCTTCATTTTTCTCAATATTTTTCAAATCGGTTTTCTTGGGGGGGGGGGGGGTCAAAAAGCGTTATTGTGCGAGGTTGGCTTCTAGTTATCAAGTAAATCACTAAGATACTGGTAACACAATATATATCAATATATAGGGCAAGGTGCCCGGCTATAATAGTTGAAATACACCTGTACCCATCGAAAAAAAAATTTGACATTTTCTTTCAATGATGTTTCTTTTATCATATACTTTCAACAATTTCCTTTCAATTGATACCAATACGAGGAAAATCGGTCGAATAATAGAAAAGTTACAAAGATTCAAGCCTAAGAAACCAACACTTTTACAGATACCATCGGACAACTGCAGTAAAAGAATTCAAAATAATTTGATTTGTTGGCCTATTTTTATATTACAATTAAATATATATAAATAGATGTAATTTGAAAATATTATATTTTAGTTGAACTCCGAATAACTCGAAAATAAAGTAAAAAACATTGCTACATTTTCAAATTATTATTCACTACTGAATGGCCAATCAATGACGGGGTTTTACTTTAGTCTTGTTGAATATCCCCTTTCATTGTGGTCTAGAGGTAAAGTTCTCAGAATCAATTTTTTTTTAAAAAAACCGCTTCTTTCTTAATACATATCCGATTTTTAACAAAAGAGTACCAATGAAAAGAAATTCAACAAGAAATCTCCAAGTCGAACTCATTTAGCGCGCTAATACGTAAGCTGCATATTTTGATGTTTTCCTTTAATTGACCAATCGCAGCTGTCATTCAAATAACAAGTAACCAATGGAATTATTCCTTAAAACCACAAATGAGTTTTGAACTCCGATATTGGCTGCACTTTTGCTAACCTTTTTGTTGGTTTGGCGACTTAAACGTCTTAACTACAGCTTATGCAAGCTATGATTACGACGTTTAGGTCACCCACCAACAATTCAATTTTTTGTTATAAGCTGCTGGCCTTACTTTTCGCAAAATAACGCCGTTTTAAAAATAAGATGTCCTTATCATTTTTTTCAAACTTGTAACTTCGAGCTATCTTAGAGTATTCGCAACGAAAGGCTAGTAAAGGATGATACAACAATAGCACGAGAGTGCGGTGGTGAGAATACGAGACCGAGAACAATTTCTTCATTCTCCACAATATTTTCCAGAGCTTTCATATTGAGGGGAGATTAAAAGGAGAATGAGTTAAGACTTAAAATAGTTTCGTGTTCTTTTTTTTCCCCAAAAGTATAAACGGCAGTTTCGCTCTAACATAACTCAACACAGAGAAAATTGACAGAACATTTACCACGCCGACCGTCTCTGACAGGAAGTTTGACTCAGATATCAAGAGGCCTTATTTTACAAAGTTTGTGGCCAGTAAAATTCAACTAAAGATTTGAATAGTTGGCTGGCGACATAAACGTCGTAACTACAGCTTGTAGCTTTAGTTACGATGTTTGACAAAACCAACACAACTGCTTGACATAAATGTCGGACCAGTTAGTGAAAGCGGCGGTTGAACAGACTTTCATGAAAATTTGATATAGGAAAAGTTATTCATGTCATTCTCATGATAAATATTCTTTTTTCGTGTAAATCAACTAAATTCACTATCAAATCAATTCCCTTTATCCTACATTGAACTTCGGAATTCATCGGATGAGTTCGTTAGTCGTCGGGTAATGTCGATAACATCCGTATTACTAGCGGAAGACAATAATGTAACTGATACGTACGGAGCCCCGTAGGTGACATTCTGTACATATTTTTAATTCGTTTTAACGAATTAGTAATTCGTTAAAACGAAATATTTATTCGTTATAACGAAATATTAATTCGTTAAAACGATTTAGTATTTCGATAAAACGAAATACTAATTCGTTAAAACGAAATATTAAATCGTTTAATCGAAATACTAAATCGTTTTAACGAAATATTAAATCGTTAAAACGAAATACTAAATCGTTTTAACGATTTATTTAATCGTTAAAACAGAATATTATTTCGTTATAACGGAATATTAAATCGTTAAAACGAAATATTAAATCGTTAAAACGAAAAAGTATTTCGTTAAAACGAATTAGTATTTCGATTAAACGAAATACTAATTCGTTTTAACGAAATATTAAATCGTTTAATCAGAATACTAACTCGTTTTTACGAAATATTAATTCGTTTTAACGAATTACTAAATCGTTTTAACTAATTAGTAAATCGTTAAAACGGAATATTAATTCGTTATTACGATTTAATAATTCGTTTTAACGAAATATTAATTCGTGAAATCGAAATACTAATTTGTTTTAACGAAATATTAAATCGTTTAATCGAAATACTAAATCGTTTTAACGAAATATTAAATCGTTAAAACGGAATATTTGTATTTGTTGTGCAATCTTTGACATACCGCTTCTATTGGGTCAACTCCAAGAGAATTTGATCACCTCATTTTGTCATGCTGTTTTAACGTTTAATTAACAGCAAGTTGCTTGATGTTGAGTTCTGCAGAGTGAGAGATCACTGCTGTTTGTCATGCATGTGATTCAAAACATTTATCAGGGAACTATTTCCATGTAGAAACTGACATTATAAGTTGGTACCCTACAAGACTTTCACTTCCGAGCCTAAAGTATTTTCATGGGTTGATGTGCAGAAGATTTGCGAAAAAAATCCCTTATGATAGCATTATCCTGGCCTGTAATTCAAGACCAAAGACTGCTCTTTAAGACGGACTAAGATTTAAGTGCAAACAAAACTTTTGGGAGGAGCTACAAATTGTTAAAATTGGCCCTTTGTGCTCTTTATTTAATGAGGCAAAAACGGACAGGAGTGTAACCTATTCTGTCTTCATGTGGCGGAGGGTAACAACCGAGTCTTCCGTAACATACTATTTCGTTTTAACGAATTAGTATTTCGTTTTAACGAATTAGTATTTCGTTTTAACGAATTAGTATTTCGTTAAAACGAATTAGTATTTCGTTAAAACGATTTAGCAATTCGTTTTAACGATTTACTATTTCGTTATTACGAAATAAGTTATAACAAAGTTAAGGGGTAAGAGAAACAGTATAGGTCACACGTGAACAGCTTGAGCTGTCCGCGTCGTAACAGCCCCTGACTGCCAAAACCCAAAACATAAATGCACATATATGCTTATGATAACACAGTAGAGAACCCTTGCGTTTACTGTGGTTACCAGTCAAATTTCTGATAGCTTACTGTCACCATTCATGGTGACGGATTCTCATCGAATCGTTATATTTTTACCGTAGCTGACCGTTCCCGACAGACTAATTAAATATTTAAGGACAAATATTAATTAGCATCAAGAAGAGTGACGGAAATCCGTCACTCTTCCTGGTGCTATTTACTGATTGGCTAACTCGTGACCACGTGCCATCACAAATTTGGAATTTTGAAAATTATATAAAGAGTTTATAACCCCCGTATTTAGCTTTGAAAGAATTATGTTTACTAAGTGAAATACGACATTACGTAACATACGCGGATTCTATTGAGCATTGACATAATTACCCCATTAACAGCAGTATATAAACGGATTTTTAACTGCAGCCGGGGCTTCAAAAGTTGTGCGTTTGGTCCACACATTAATTTATTTTAGGATATGGTGACATAGTAGACGGCCTTATAGATCATGCAATATGCTTAGGCCTATATTAATAACGTTGCTTAACGCTATTTAAGATCTTGAACTTAATAGAAACGTCACAGTAGTTTATGGTTACTGTGGTCACATGGCATAGTCAAATTGTAATGTTTTTTTTTGTTTTTTTTTAAACCATACAATGATTGCTGAGATTCATCTTTGAAATGTGGGCAATAACACTTACGCAATCAAAAGGGGGTTAGAGCACGTAAAGTTGACTTCTTGACGTCATCCAGATGCCGAACCCTTCTCAACCCGCCAAAATCTGTCACAGTACCAAAGATTATGCAAATTAGAAGCTTATATAGTAATTGCGCTCGACTAGCCCTCGGCTAGCATATTTTTAGTCGAGCAATTTTGTGATGGTATGATTCCCCCCCCCCCCCAAAAAAAAAAACAACAACTTTTTCATCAGCTAGTTAACCGTAAGAGATATTCTGCTTAATACTGAAATAGGTTTCGTTATTATCAAAACTTTCGGAACACCCTTCCTGATGAAAACTATTTACATGTATTTAAACGGTTGCAGTACTTTATATGGCGTGGTGCTTTCCGGTAAAATATCGAGAACTTTCGGTAGATTATCACTTATTATTTAATGCTTTCCGGTGGATTACCGAGATTATCTTCTCGGTAGCCTTATCTATTGGTAATTTCATCACAAAACAAGTGAAACTGTGACCCGTCAGGCGAAGTGGGAACATCTGGGTAGTGCGTAAAGTGTCGACCCTAGTCAGACTTCGTGGATTGCGCAGGCCGACTAGGATCAAACTTTTCGCAATTGTTAATCAAGAACTGGTGATCATTACACTCCCTGTATAAGAATTTTTGAAATCCGACCTACGGTAAACCTTTATTTGACGTGATCTCTTTTTCAAATATCTATTTTACAAAGTTCCCAGATGGTCTCCTGTCGTGTGAATTAAACCCTGAGTGCGGCGCGTTTTCAAGATTTTTTAAGGTTTCTAAGCAGGATATCTCACGCGATTCAGTTAAAAATTGTAAGACCTGGCGCATTATATCCTAATTAAAATTCTTAAGAAATCTTAAAAGTCTTTATCTTAAAAGAAACACGCCTATGCTTTCGTTCTTTTTACAATATTTGAAATCTCTAAGCGAGGCCAATTACATGTTTATACCCGTGACATCATGATATTGCCAGGCAGTCATATGCGAAATGTTGAAAGTTCGTGTTACATCCTAAATACGAGGGGAAAATGCCTTGCAAGTTTTAGTCTGAGCAATCAGGCTAGACTTTGCATCATTCGCCTTACAAATTTAATCCACGTGTGACTTTTTCGATATACTTCGCGAACTGAACGCAGTTGTTATAGATAATGTCATGGAAACGACGGTACCCGGCGAAGCAGCTAATTTCATTTCTGGATTTGGCTTTCTTCTATACATATCTTCTCTAACATTTGAAAACCTGAAATGTTTCAAAATTCTCTCACCCATATCGATCTGATGTATTTATTGCTGAATTACGTTAATCCCGAAAAATACATTTGCATAATGACCAATTAGCACTTCTATCAATTATTCATTCAAAGGTAAATCTGTATTGGCATATATTGTATACTCTTGACATTACAGGGGATCGGTAATCATTAATACTCTAGAGGGAATACATACCTACACCAAATACATTATGCTTCTTGCACATAGTTTCAGTCTTAAATGGTTGTGCTACATGCTCAAAGGGGGTATATTTATTTGTTGTATCTGATAAATTGCCAAATAAATATTGTATCAATTAAAACAGATGGTATTTGAAAGTGATTTCATTTGTAAACAATTGTAATGGAAGAAAAACATATCTTATATCTAATGCTATGTTCCCACTGCCGATCCGATCAACTCGACCAAGCCCGATCAAGCGATCGAGTACTGATGGAGCTTGGTCAGCATGTGTGACGGGGGAGGTCGGAGCGATCGAGTGTGGTCGGCATCGCTCCGGCTTCCTACCCGAATATTTTTGCCATGTCAAAAATACTCGTGTATGATCGAGTTGGTCGGGATGCTCGAGCAGAATTCGGAAGGATGGTGGTCGGGGAAAGATGGGATAGCGATCGCATTAAGATCGAGATGGTCGGGAAGGGATCGAGTAGTGATCGAGTTAAGGTCGGGATGTTCGAGTAGACATCGGAATGGAGGTCGGGTTGTGATCGCGAAATGGTCGTGAATACACATGTAGGGGCTGGGCTAGATCGAGTAAAGATCAAGAAGAAGTTATGTATATGCCTTTTGGTCGAGCTCGGTCGAGTTTGGTCAGGGAAATCAGGCGATCGAGTTGATCGAGTAGATCGGATCGGCAGTGGGAGCATAGCATTGCATTATACATGTTCGTGCGATTTTGAAAATATTAATAAATAAATAATACAAATAAAAATGATGATAATAATAACCAAGAACAATTATTATACAGTAAATGATGCAATATTCACCGGGCAAGCTCGAAACCGACCCAGCTGCCCAAGTCACAAGAAAAGGGGCGAGAAACCTAAAATCGCCAATTTGTTAAAACCATCTAGAATTTCGTTTTAACGAATTAGTATTTCGTTTTAACGAATTAGTATTTCGTTAAAACGAATTAGTATTTCGTTAAAACGAATTAGTATTTCGTTTTAACGAATTAATATTTCGTTAAAACGAAATACTCATTCGTTAAAACGAATTAGTATTTCGTTTAAAAGAATTAGTATTTCGTTAAAACGAATTGATATATCGTAATAACAAATTAATATTTCGTTAAAACGAATTAAAAAATGTGTACAGAATGTCACTTACAGGGCTCCGTAGATACGCGCTATCTTCATTTTTCAATCTAATTTGAGAATTCTCGGTAGTGCCATTCGTGACAACTCGGCCGATTCTGTAGAACTACATTCAAAATATCAGCGCCAATGAAATGCTCACTTCAAATTCTTGATGCCTCTTCTTGAAGCACAGGTTAGGCATAAATACTTTCGCAATTTAAATTCATTTTACTTCCAATTATTTTGGGGCGATAATTAAGTTTGATTTCGCCTCAAATGTGGTTTTTATTACAATTCTTAACTTGCTACTTTTTGGCGATATAATATGGAGTTATGCGTACGACCTATAATTTTTATCCCAATCTCGATAAGTGATACAGTCCCGAAGACAGGTCAATCTTCGGAGAATATGACATGCGTAGACAACGAACTGATACGCCATGAAAACTATATATAAGGCAACTTTCGGTGCAATCGATAACGTATTTCCGGTTCCATGAAATCCGGTTCCATTTGGGTTGTATTTCTTTGACTTATTTGGCTAGTTTTGCTTCTCCCCCTTCTCTCTCTCTCTATCTCTCTCTCTTTAAATTATGAACGGTCATTCTTAGTTCTAGACAAGCTTAATCACCTTCTTTCAAATATCCGAAAACCCTAGAGTTAGAAATTTGAAAATAAAGAGCCATTTTTCTTTCATTGTCTTTGAAAGAGCAGCTTTAAACTATGTACAAAAAATTTCTAGTGCCGTTAGTACATAGAGTGACTAGAAGGTAAACAGCGGATGGACAGAAAAAATGATTTATGAGATGTTATCACAGACTAAACACATCATTTGTCTTATAATAACTTCACGCAAGGAAAATCTTTCTGGTAATTTGTAGATTGTTTTCTACTTATATGACCCATCTTTCTTTTCATTACTATCGTGTATGAGTCTCAGTTATCAGTACCAGCTTCTTATTCGTCCGAGAATGTAATAAAGTTTGTTTTCGGCAATACTGGTAAGTCAGTCTAAAAATTCGTGACAGGTTTTAGCGGACTGGGTCCATCTGAATTTTCAGAGGACAATAAGCGGTTCGCTTAAGATGCGCACTGAACTCCAACAGGAAGTTCGATTTAGATATCAAGCGCAAATTTTATGGTCAGAAACATGTTACAAAAAAAGATACAATTTGTCATTTAACTCAGTGCGTAACAAAGCAATTAACTGTGTCTAGCCAAATTCGTTTTTAGCTAGCAAAGCGTCAGCTTTGATAGCTTAAGTTAACAGACAAAGTTTTGAGGTCGTCTCAGTGTTCAAACGAGTGCAAACTGCCACTGGAGGCTTAACCACTAAATCCGCTGAAAATCTACGCCAAAAAAGTAGTTCTTGTGTAAACTTGAGCATATTGTGTTCAAAATGACTGGACACATGAATTAATTTTATTCAAATTGTAGAGAACACATTTAAAAGTATGCTTTACAACCCCTTCCCATTCAATCTCGCTTTTTAAGAATCCGCGTAAAAGGAATGGGAAAATATTGTGGACAATGAAGAAATTACTTGTAACAAGCAATTTCTTCAGTGTCAACAATGTTTTCTACCATACAAAAGGCAAAGAAGATTACATAACAAAACAATACTTTGCTAGCTTACATTACTTTCAGGACTTTGATTTTTTTCAAGTCACCGTATACCCAAAGGCCCACATCGATCTAATAGACGGATCGTCGCTGATCATCAAAAAATCGATAGACCAATCAAATTATTCATTCAAACCGGAATTAAATTTAGAACTCCTACCTTAAAATTTAAACATGTCTATTAGTTTGTGAACTAAGACGTCGTTACTGCATGTGGCTTGCTTAAATCTTTACCTACAACGTCTGGGTTGCCAACCAACCCTTTTATTTTTGTTACATTTCACTAGCCACAAATGTTGATGGCAGAATGGCCTTGTTTAATACCCAAATCGAAATTTCTGACGGAAGTTAGAGGGCGTGACCAGCGATCCTTCTATATAAGGAAAAAACTTTTATTTAGACTGTTTAACCCATTCCAACACAGCAAAATTTTAGACTGGTCCAAATTCAAAGAAGCTGCAGACGACAATTTCAAGTTGATGGAATTTTGATTTTTTTTCGGTTTTTGTGGATAGAAAACATTGTGGATAATGAAGAAATTGCTTGATACAAGCAATTTCTTCATTTTCCACAATGTTTTCCAAACTTTTTTTCTCGAGGGGCGTAAAAAGGAGGGATTGAGAGGGAATGGGTTAAGGATGACGGACCAAGGTCTGTTTCGATTTGAACTATAAACCGGATTCCATTGTGGTTACCTTTAAAAAGGCTGTTTTGTTAACCAATTACTCTTTTCAAGATTTTAGCCTAGTCCACATTGAAAGGGTTTGCAGACGACATTATGAAGAAGGTGAAATAAAAAAAGTAGCATTCCTATGTAGTAGAAATTATTGCGGGAAAAGAAGAAATTGCTTGTTACAAGCAATTTCTTTTTTTTCCACAATGTTTTCTCAGGTGCACATGAATTTAAAAATCAGGAATTATGCAGGAAAGGGTTAAGCCTCAGATCTATAATTTGTAGCGTGCTAAAGTTCAGAAAGCATACTAAAATAAAACGTCCATTCGTCTTGACCCAATTCATTCATATCTTTCTTGCCACAGGACAAATCATAAGTACAAAATTATCGCGTTTAGGATGAAGGCGCTATGAATATAAAAAAGACAAATAAGGTGTCATATTGCAGGACCATGATAGGTCGGCGACTGATTTATATATCCCATATTAATCCATTACCAGACGTCAAACTTTTAGACTGGCACGAAAGGAAAGAAGCAGATAACATTTCTTAGTTGGTGAAATCTTAAAATTCTTTGCTATTTGGGTTAGAAAACATTGTGGATAATGAAGAAATGGTTGTAACAAGCAATGATTTCATTTTCCAAAATGTTCTCCGAAGTATTTTTTTTTCTTGAGGGGCGTACAAAAACGGGATTGTGTGGGAATGGTATAAAGCACTGGTACTTTTATCTTTCAATGACGCTCATTCTACTCTTTCATTCCAAACCACTCGTTCACCGTTCCATTCAAATCCGTTCCATTTAACTTGCTCAGAATATCAATCTCAGAGCTGAAAGCGGACATATAGGTAAATCGAAATATGTGTGAATCGGTCTTAATTGTTTTCAGGAATAGTAGAAATATGTTCTTTTAATCCCTTTCCTGTTCAAACAAGGAATTTTACGCCACTGTGATTTTATAATTGTGAAAAAAATGTGGAAAAAGAAGAAATTGCTTATGACAAGCAATTTCTTCTTTTTCCACAATATTTTCTACCGCAGTGGATGGTTTCATTTTGAAGAGCATCCGATTTTCATTGCAACCTCGTATATTTTGGACCAGTCTAAAAAACGGGAAAGGGTTAAATTGTTATACCACATAACAAGATTATGTTGTTTTACAGGAGTAAATCGGGCTCAATGTTTTGCACCAAGTCTCCTGAAAATTTGACGGATCGAATTCCCGGATAAACTTAAAAAGTTACTTTCAGGGGATACTCTTTAAAATGATGTTTAATCAATTACCAGACGGCAATATTCTAGACTGGTGCTAATTGAAAGGGGTTGCAGACAACAATTTAAAGTGTATGAAATTTAAGATTTTTTCAACTTCAAATTGCTTGTTTCAAGTAGTTTCTTCATTTAAACGATGTTTTCCCAATTGTTTTTATTGATGGGCGTCAAAAAGCGTCATTGTGTGGGAATTGGTTAAAGATCGTGACAATGATCATCATGCTAATAAAACATCGTTCGCTTTGACAAGCACTGTAGTCATAGTTCATTCTATCTTACCACACTGACTTGAACACATATATTTTTCAAAATACACAAACTATACAAATAGAAAGTGAGAAGTACCAGCAGATAAGTTCTGCAATGGGCCCCTACCGATATACGGAGTTCTCCCGAAAATTGCCCTTTAATTAACTCCCTTTATTCTACTGGGTAGTTCCGGTTTAAATTTCAACAAAGAGTATATGATGGCTGAGACTAAAAGCGTCTGTTTTGGAGATAATTAATTATTTTTTCGGTATTTCACACATAAGAATATTGAGTACTTTTGAAATACTTATAAATTATGAAAATGTTTTGGTAGTTTTTATTTACGTTGACACGTTATAATCGTCTTCCCGTCCGAGTTTCATCCAGTTTTCATATTCTTCTTCTCATTTTCCAAACAAAATTAGCCAAAGTGTCCTTCATGGTGAATTGTTGCTTTTATTTCCTTGGCTTGAGAATATCTAGTGAAACATGCAAACAGACATAACAACAACGGTGGAAACAAAAGTATTGCGATAAAAGGAGTATTTTCAAAAGGAATTTCTCAAAATCTGAGCGATCCGTTATTTTTGATACAAATAAATTTTAGTATTTAGTCTGTTTCCTCTTTCGTTCTGAGATATTTTTATTTACAAATGTTTAAATGGTAAGTTAATCTTAAGAATAATCGATGTCCATCCATAAACTCCTGTTTTAATCCAAGTAACTTACACGTTTTGAATCGGTATCTTTGATTACGCAATAGTCCACGGGTGGTATCCGGATATATCTCATAACGATCGGCTATTTGCTTTGATTTTCACACGACTGCCCAGATGTCCTTCTTTTGACTAATTAACAAGGGAGTCGGTTAACTTATATTATTTGGAATTTATCTAGTTCTAAAGATTGATTAATATTTTATCTTTCTGTCCATATATTATATGCAAAATGATGTGGTTGGTCCCTAAGTAAAAGTACACTATCAGAGAATAAATGTTCCTATTTTGCGTAGAGTCAGATATTTTTAAGAATTTGATACAGAGGAATTTTGAGTACTCTTAAAATACTCTTAGAATATGGGATTGTTCTGGTAGTTTATATTAACGTTGACACGTTTTAATCGTTTTTATCTCCCGACCTAAAACCAATTTCATTCTCGTCCAGTTTTCATATTTTACTTCTCATTTTCGAAAAGAAAAATAGCAAAGGCGTCCTTTGTAGGAAATCATTGCGTTTACTTCTCTAACTTGAAAAGACTTATTAAAACAAGGAAACCGCACAACAACAACCAAGAATAACAATGTTGCGATAAAGAGTACTTTTACGCCGATTTTCTCCACATCTGAAAGATCCATTATTTTCGGTACACATGGCTGTTAAAATTTCGTTCGTATCCTCTTTCGTTCTCAGAATTTTTTTCTGTAAAGGGTTAAATGGTAAATCTCATAGACTGCTGTTTTAATCCAAGTAACTTACATGCTTCTGGTCGGTATCTCTGATTGCGTAATAGACCACGGGTGGTATTTGGATATACACTGGATATATATCATAATGATCGGCTGATTGCTTTTGATTTTCACCCGATATCCCCTTATTACAAGTAACAAAGGAAGTCGTTTGCTATTCCCCCTAATTCTAAGGAAATTACGAGTTTGTACATTTTAAATAGGGGTATAAATGCAAGAGGTAAAGGAAATCTATTTTAAAACGTTTCTCATTTAGAAAAATTTTGGAAAAATGTTTAAGTAAGAAAAATCTGGAAAAAACCTTTTAAGATCACTTTCTTACAACAAAAAGATTTGAATTTTTAGTAAATGTACATTGTATCATATATGTCATAGCATGATATATCTCAATATAGTAATTAGAATTTGGTTAATGGATTAACACGTTCAAAAAGATTGTCTTAGTTTGATCTTTGTAACACTTCTTACAGTCATCTCTTTTATATTCAACTTTTTTTATTTCTCACTTTTTCTCAAATACTTAAACACATGAAATGATATATAAAACAATAAATTAAAGAAAAAAACAAAAACAAAACAAAACAAAAAAAAAACATTCAGCTGGGTAGAAATACTGTGGAAAAGGAAAAAATTGCAACAAGCATATTCTTTTTCTACAACGCATTCTCAGTTTGAAAGCCACAGGGACGAATAAACCAGGGTTAACCAGAATAAATTTTATACAAAAAATATAAATTTGTGCACACATCTAATATCAGATGCTAAAGCTTGTCCAGGTTGATTGAATTAAATTGGTTTACCCATTCCCTCACAATGACGCTTTTAGGCGCCCCTTAAGAAAAATAACTTGGAAAACATTGTACAAATTGACAGAGTTGCTTGTAACAAGCAATTTCTTCATTTTGCCGAATGATTTCTGCCCAGAAAGATAAAAATATCTACAAATCGATAATCTTAAAGTTGTCATGTGCAACTCCTTTAAATTTGGCACAGTCTAATATTTTGCCCTCCGGTTATCGGTTAAACACCACTTTCATAATTAAATCAGTTACCAAGCATAACTGAAATTTCATCTGAGCCACCAGCTGCTCACCCTATTTAGACCTTATCATTTGCCGATTGGTAAGAAATTAATGATATATCTTACTTGCCATTGGTAAGAAACGAATGATATATCTTAGGAGGACCTACAGAGGCAACAATCATTTCCACAAGCCTCCAGACACTTTACAAAGCTTGTTGGGGATCATGCAGAGAAATTCTGATTAAATTTATTTCATATTCATCCATGAAAAGGGTATTTGGTAAATTCCCATGGTCATGAAATGAAGACGTATGGAGAGCTTCTTTGTAACAGTTCCCGTTTGTAAAATGACAGATAACTTCTAAATTCAAAGCCCCGCTTGACATGTGAAACCATTTTTTAAAAAGGAAATAACGGAATGTATTTCCGTGAGTATCATTGTATTTATTTCGGTCAAAAAAGCTCTTTTTATGGTAATTAATACGTATATCCGGAATTAGGGTATATCCGAAAGATACACTTTCATACCGGCTCTTTTACGATTATAAACACGTTAAACGTCACTTAGCTTTAAAAATTAAGCTCAGCGGTTACAATAAAGTAGTCTCTAGATAACCTAGGGTTTCAACATTGATGACACATAGTGAGAGCTGGCAACAACCTGTTAATGTTTTCGATACCGATATCATCGTTTTTTTCACCGGAAATACCCAAAGATTTAAGGGAGGTCACTCTAATACTAAAACTAAGCGGAGTAACTCTGGATATCGGTAGGGGCCCATTGATAGTTATTGTCGATTGTCCATTATTAGGTGAGCGAAAAAGCAAACTAGCTTTTTTGCCGATACGTCAGAAAATGTATTAAAACAATTCGTATTGCAAGTTGGGCAGATAGTTACACTACTAGTCTTCATCGAGCTATTTAATAGATAATTTTATTAACAATTGACTCTTCATCTTTAAGGTCCCACATAATGAAGTTATACAGCCTTTCTTTATTCTCTTTTTTTTTTTTTTTGTTGCTGTTGTTTCAGCAATGAACCAGAGAATCTTTTCTAAAAATAAATTGAATACCTTTCGCCGTACTAAATGTTCGATTGTAACAATATCTAAATCGCGTTTTTTGGCATTATTTTAGAGTATGTTATGGACTGTAAAAATATTGCAAACCTCATGATACTTTTAAGTCATGGTTTAAGATCTTTGTTAAGACAGTAAAGTCTCTTAAACATATTTGTTCATCGCGTTTACTCATAGATTCCTTAACAAATGGTATATAGTGATAGAAAAATGATTTATGGCAAGCAATCACAGACTAAACGCATCATTTTTCTTGTAATAGCTTTCCGAATATTCACGCAAGGAAATTTTGTCAGATAATTTGTGAGTTTCTGGTCTGTTTTTTCTTGTACTCGTAATTCGATGAGCCTCCAGCATTAAGGACATTTTTGTCTATCTTCAGGCTTTATAGAGAGCTTATTGATATATGTCTCAAGTAATATATTGCGACATCGTGTTGATAAAAAAGCCACTGTGCTGAATATAAGCCTTAGCGATTTCTTTAATATCACCCATTACAACACGATCCCTATTCTTGACGCACTTGAAAATTGATTCTGAGGAGAGCCATGGACTGAGAGGAAAATGCTTTCTTCTGAATATGATATCTATCTTACACACTAGATGTCTTTTACCTTTGTCAATTTGATCCATAGATTTTTGGTACATGTAAATAAGAGTTGTTAAAATATGTATAAAAGAAAGTCAACGAATGCAACTATATCAACACCCTATATTTGAGCATAAGAGAATCAATCTACCTCATTGAAAAGGCGACCTGACCGATAGGCTGTAAACTTCAGGCTGCCATTCAGTTGGGCAATTAACCGTGGGCTATTATGCCGCTCGGCTATAAACCTCAGGCCGCTAGGAAGCTATGCCGCTAGATTGTAATCTTCAGGCCGCTACAGCACAATGCTACTTTGCTTTAAACTTCGGGGAGATGTAAAAGCAAATAATTCAAGATACATAGAAATAAAACTTATATCAAAAGCTTGATATATGTAAAGGTAACTTGTATTTCCTTATTGTTATTTCAGCATTTTGAGCTTTTTGTTGACAAATTCTAAGTGCACCGATTAAACCGGTTCTCTGTAAGATACACTTTGGACTAAAAGAAACCAAATGACTATTATTTTAATACGAGATTGCTATGGCTGCATGTTTATTTCACCTATGGTACCTATTTGCTATTTCTTCTGCCTACTGGACTAGAAAAATATTGATCAATTTAACGCTTTTATTGATTTAGTCCTCGCAGTCCTCCTGTTTGTGTCCTGATTAGCATTTTGACAGATCGCTCACGTAAATCAAAACACTTAAAGTGCCGATAACAAGAGGTTACAGTTATTAGAATAAATTTAGTATCAGAGCTCTAAGGCTTACAGTACGGGACCAAAACATATTGAAGTTGGTTATTTCTCCTGTTAACATCGTAACAAGAGTTGTTGCTGGAAATCAGTTCTTTGAACACTTTTACATCAATACCTAAGGATCATTCTCGTAAGTTTTCAATGGCTTATGACAAATTGTTGACGCCCCATAACGCATATTTGTTGATCATAAAAGCTCGCCTAGAGCATATTGTGCTCAAGAGACAACAAACAGAGCAACAGTTAAAAAATCTTTAAATAAACAAATCTTAATAGGAAAAAAGTAAAAACAATATTTTTATATTTGGATATACAGTGTAAATTTGTGAAGTAAGCAAATATTATGCATAAATCTTGTAAAATATATTTGTAAACTCCTGCATTACAAAAAAAATTACTAAACAAGCTGTTTCAACTACCTGCCCTATTAAACCGTGAAACAAGGGCTTGTTTGGAAGAAAGGAAAATAGCAAATTAGTTTGGAAAAATCAATTGAAAAAGAGCATTTATAAGTCACTAGCAAATACCTCCTTTCTCACAATATGATTTAAAAAAAGGTTCTAAAAATCAGACCAACAGTGCTCAGGTCAACTAAAAAGCAGTACTGACCGATGAAGGGCTATAACACAGTCTCTAACAAAGTCTGTATTTCCGTTTATTTATCGTCGCTACCGTAGCACTTGCCCATATGAGCGACGCCCCCAGAAGATGGTTAGTTGATACGGGGGATAGTGCAGGAAACAGAACGAAACTGCTGAGAGCCCCACCTGGTTCTTTAGCGTGCTCGATGGGTAGCACCGTCACACGGGGCTTCGGTTTTCTTCATTTTACACAATGTTTTCCCAATTGATTTCCTTTAGGGGTGTCAAAAAGCGTCATTGTGTTGGAATAAATAAAACGACGTTATTTTTCATATTCTATGCTCAGTTACATGTAACAAAAAGAAAAATGATTGCCGACCCAAACGATGTAACTACACCTTTAAAAAGCTATAGTTACGATGTTTAAGTCGTCAAACCAAACAAAAATGCTCAACATAAATATATATCAATGTCGGACCTCAAAGTTTAATTCCGGTTAAAATGGTTGAATTGATTGGTCAATATTTTTATTGACAGTCGCCCCAGTGGTAGCATTAACGTTCTTATCAAATGCACATCAAATAAAACGTGTTCGATATACATCTGGTATATTGACTGCCCCACAATACTTTCATTGCTTCCATAATATTTTTTCATGTGTATTTAAACAAGTATCAAAATATAACAATTCAACCTTCTTTATATGCGGTAGGAGTCATTTGTAAGAAACTGTATTGAACACTTCAATTTGTGAGATGGGGGTGGAAATATATTAACATTATTAAGCTACTTGATTTTGTCTTGTTACTTAAATGAAGTTATGTAAATTCGGCGATTGGTTTTGTCCAAACAAATGGCTTTAAACGATCTGTTATACTCTTTTTCATTTGGAGATCAATCATTGACCGTTCAGCTCTCTATGTCGATTCCTGAAAAAACTTTGTAACAGTAATATTTCAAAATTGAACAGGCTAGACAAAAATCACTTGATTGGAAAGTAATTGACTTTGTAATCAAAGTTGAGCCATTTGAATTCAAGATCTTAACTATTAAAAAGTTGTTTGCTTTTGAATATGCATTTTGTAGCACTTTGATGTGTTAACATAGAAATTATATACTAATTGCAAGGCAAATGTGTTGAACTCTAGAAGATACTCGGATAATAAGCTAGAAGCTCGTACAGTGCTTTCGAAGCTTTTTACTGATGGGCTGTTTAATGATATAAAAGGTTTCCTAATCTATGAAAAATTGATCATAAATAGCAAAAACTATCAATACCCACTGACTCTAAAAGGAAGTTCCACTTCGATATTAAAGGATAAAATCTATTACAAGTATCATGTAACAAAAAAGTAAAATGGTTGGTTGGCGAAACTACAGCTTGAATAAGACGTTTCAGTCGCCTTACCAACAAGACTGCTTCAAAGATGTTGGTCAATGTAAGAGTTCAAAGTTCACTTTCGGTTCAAATGAATCCTTTGATTCTTAGATTGATTCTTTGACAGTAACGATTGGTCAATTTGTCTATTTTTGTTAAGAGAACTCTAGACATCATAGTTGGTATTCTGATCAGACAACATAACATTTCAACCAGATTAATTAGTGTATCGAATTAACAAGAAAAGAAAATAGAATTAATGAATATTCAAAGATGGTTCTTTAGAAACAGACTATAAATTTTGGATTACATGACATATGTTTTGGGGGTTTTACCCTTAAGAAAGAACATATTGCGAGACTGTATATTGTCTAAATCGCTGCTTTACTTCTACAGCTAAGTATTTCAAATCCCGAAAAGAAATGAAAGGAAAACGCTTGCTTCTTTTACTTTTGCCGATTATGTAATAGAATCCTTCAAAAGTCTGTTACAAAGGAAATGAAAATACAGCAATTTGATAGTAATATTAGTATTATTCAAAATCGCCTACATGGTCTCTGGTGTAAAAATCGCCCTGTTCCTTCGTTTACATAATAACTGAAGAATCGCTGGTCCCCCGAACTTGTTACGTTGGCCCTGCCAATTGACTCCGACGGGAAGTGCCTCTTCGATTTTAAATGGTGTTATTTTGCAAAATTTATGGCCAGTGGCATGTAACCAAAAGCGAAGTGATTCGTTGACGATCTAAACGTCGTCGCTACAACTTGAATAAGCTATAAATACGACCTTTAAGTCGCCCAACCAACAAATATGTTTCAAAAAATGGCGACTAATGTCGGAGTTCAAAGATCAATTATAGGCTGGATGAATGATTTGATTTGTCGATTGATTCCTTGATTGACAGCCGCGAATGGTCAATTGACGAATTGCTGGCCACCTCCATTGTCCATCCGACAGGAAGTTAATGGCATTGATTTGTAAACATCTATAGCCAGCAACAGGTATGTCGATTGGTGACCTTAATGCCATAACTCTAGCTGCTTTAGATCAAAGTTCAGTTCCGGTCTTAATAAATTGTATGGTTGGTCTATGATGTTTGCTTGAATTCACATATCAACACAAATCAACTTTATTTTGAATGCCGAAGCAGCGCACCAGAAAGCTACCTTGCTTGTAAAAATTTCATCGGCGAATACAGTATAACTTTATTCAACGACCGCTCAAGGGACGGCCAAAATGTGGCCGTTTAAGTTAATGATCGCTTAATACACTTTTTGTAGCATGTATGAGTCATTGGTTCAACTGCATTCATTTAAAGTCATTACAGGATTCTCATTAACCCCTGGTTGGTAGAACGCATTAAACCCATCTCATTGAGACGATTCTAATGAGATCTACTGATATAGGGTTAAGTTTGATACTTATATTAGCAAAAACGTCCAATTATGAAGAAACTTTTGTATAGGGAATTTTGATGCTGATGGCTTAACCCTTTCCTGTTTTATCCCTGTTTTTTACATCCCTGTGTTTTTATACTTTGGGAAACTTTGTGGGGAAAAAAAGAAGAAAATGATTGTAACAAGCAATTACTTCTTTTTCCACAATATTTTCTACTGTACTGAATAATCATTTTTCACATAAATTCGACATTGAATTATCGTCCGCAAAATATTGGACCAGTCTAAAATTTCTAAAATGGGTAAAGATTAATGAAAGTTGAATCTTAATAGAGATGGTCGCGAAGCGGATTCATACATAAGTGTGATTAGGTTGTTCGCTTCATGCCTCCATAATATCAAACAATATTCTCGTCATTTCTTAAAATTTAATAGCATCGAGCGCAAAAAAAGCAAAAATTTCACAAATTTTGATACTTTTTTGTATGAAACTATTATGTGCAAAATGGCTACGTGCTCAACATTTTGTTCATGGAAGTGTAAATTTTTTTCGACCAATCAGAACGCCGTTTTTGATAGACAAAACTAAAAATTAAACTACTTCATAACATCCTCTTATTCCATATTCCAATGTGCTGACAGATCGTGGCTCTCATTATAGAATTTGCACCATCAAATAATTCACATTTAAGGTCATGTTTGTCTTTTAGTCTAGGTTTCCCTTTTCATGATGAACTTTTTTAACTAATACAAAAAAAACATTGGTCTAGGATTAAACGCAAATGGTAAATTCACTTTATCACGATGTATTTTCTACCAGCAGAACAGTATTGCTTATTTCATTATATTCAAACTTAGTAATTTGCCCCTAAAATGTTAGCAAGAATCAGTTCAAATGAGAAAGAGGTTTTACAGTAGAAATTTCTCTTTTTATGAAATTGAATGGTGTATGTTTACGTTATTGAGAACTACATTAACAATAATAGAAATATACTTCTTCCAATTCATTTTGTCAGATGCGTTGAAGAAACCTCTTTCTTTAATGCTTTCAGGTGGATTATCGAGAAATAACGGAAGATTATCATTTGATAAACTCACCGCCTATCCAGTGAAATTATCAAAAACTTATGCCCCGCTTTCGTTTATTTCACCCTATCTGACGTTATCTAAGCAGAGCCAAATAAGTGACGTCATCATAAGCGTTGCATAGCAGTCACGTGCAAAATGACGCGCTTTAAGAAAATTGTTCATATAATTTTCGCATTTTGTCTAATTTTTGCATTAAAGAAATAGAACAATCGTTTGCTTTTCGAGTAAGATCGATTTATATTTCATTTCGTGAACAACAAAAGCTATATTTTCACTCGTGGCTTCGCCACTCGTGAAAATAAAGCTTTTGTTGTTCACTCAATGAAATATAAATCGATCTTACACTGAAACAAACGATTATCTTCTATTTAATAGATAGGCTGATAAGGGGCAAAATGTAGGTAAGAATGTAAAAGGATCAAAGTACAGAAAGTACTGTAAGCTAGCAAAGCATATTTTCATTGAGTAATATTCTTTGTCAAAGGTTATCGTGATTAGTGGAATTAGAAAACCTTTGTCTTTTAGGATAGAAAACAGTGTGAATAATGAACAAATTGCCTGTTACAAGCAATTTCTTCATTGTCTACAATGTTTTCCAAAGCCATTTTCTTGGGATGTTTCAAAAGCGCGATTGAGTGGGATTGGGTTTCATAGCATGCTTTTATAGGAGTTGTCTACAAAACGAAAAAGTTAATTCATGTGGCCATAAAAAGCAGTTGCTGAGTTTGCAGTATTTCTGAAATAAGAACTACATTTTATGGCGTAAGCACTCAATGGATTAAGTGGTTAAACCTCAAGTGGCAGTTGGCATTCGTTGAGCTTTGATACGACCTCAATATTTAGTCTGTTAACCTAAGCTATCAAATCTGACGCTTTGCTAGCTAAAAATGAAATATCATATTTCACGACCACGATAGGCCGACAAATGGTTACATAAGAATCTCTTATTTTTCCTAGGCATGTAATAAGTGTATTTCTCTCACCAACTTTAGAATTATAACATTGATTATGGAAAGCTGGGAAACGTTGCGTATGGACTTATACGAGACAGGTAGCGATACGAACAAAATCACTAAGACATTGAGACAGACAGGGTGTATAAAGAGCAAAAGACAAAAGAGATGGAGACAAAGAGACATATAGGTGATAGAAAAAATGATCAAATGAGTGACAGAAAATAAAGAAGAAGAAAATCCCTATCGTTATCCGAAATGAAACAGTGAATTTTTTCCCTACTCTAGTTTCATCTATTGACTGATCATGGTTGTTATTCAAGCTGTAGTTATGATGTTTAGATCACTTGAGTAAAGTGTATTTACGATGTTTTAGTCACCAAACCAACTAAAGTGTGTCACGTAAATGTCTGCCAATAGTCCGATCTGAATGTATGGTTTGATTTGTCGATTGATTATTTGATTGACCGCCACTATCGGTCAAATTAGGGTGAGCTTTATGTTAAAACTTTATTCGCCATTCCTACAATACGTAACACATCGTGGGCAAATTCCTTAATATTGTTAATGTCAAGAAAGCTTCTATTGGATTCTCAATTTCGTTTAATTCATTAAAATCGTGACACATTGATCCTTTCAACATTATCTTAATTAAAGTTAATTGGAAAACCATTTTACAGCTACCGTTTTGCTATTCTAAAGTGAATCAATCCTTGTCTCATATAACAAGAGGATTTTTGTGCCTAAAGAGCAATTTATTTTCACGTTTAATCAGAGACTTTCGCCGTGTAAAATGACCGTAACCTTGATAGTAAAAATACGCATCGATGCGAGGTATCTAACCATTGCACCTCACCTATTCCCACACATTGACGCTTTAAGAGTTGGAAAAAACATTGTGTGAAGTAAAGAAATTGTTTGCAACAAGCAAACTATTCATAGTCGCCAATGCTCTCTACAAAATAAAGTTGGAAATCTAAAATTTCATAAATTTTTAATTACCGGTGGCAACTAGTTTGAATTTCGACCAGTATCAGATTTCGACGTCTGGCAGTGGGTAAAGCCGTTCCCACACTATCCAGCTTTTGTGTACCCCCCCCCCCCTTCAAAAAAAAAAAACCGCTGTAGAAAATAATGTGGAAAATAAAGAAATTGCATGTTACAAGCAATTACTTAATTTTCGACAATGTTTCTATCCCAAAAAGAGTTCCATTAAAGAGTTTTAAAATTCTATTAATTCAAAATTAACGTCTACAACTCATTTAGATTTGGACAAGTCTACAATTTTGTCCTCTGGTAATGCATTAACCCTTTACCACACTGCAAAATTTTAGACTGGTCCAAATTAAATGGAGTTGCAGACGACATTTAAAGGTTAATTTTAGATGTTTTAAACTTTCTTGATGGAAAACATTGAGTTAAATTAATAAATTGCTTATAACAAGCAATTTCTTCTTCATTCTACACTTTTTTTTCTAATTCTTTTTCTTTGAGGGACGTCTAAAAGCGCCACTATGTGGAAATGAGTTTAGTGGTTTTGAAGTAATTACTCAAGAAGAGATTCGTTTCGTAGGTTAACTTAATCCTTTTCGTTTTCTGATATTTAGAACTGGTCCAAATTGAAAGAGGTTGCAGACGACAATGAAAATTGGTAACACTTTGAAATAAAACCGTTCTATGTGCTAGAAAATATTTTGGGAAAAGAAGATTTTTTTTTCTCCACAAAGTTTTTCAAGTGTGTAATCATAGCGACGTAAACCCTTGGTTTGTACAGGAAAGGGTTAAATCGGATTGCTTGAGAAATATGAAAAGTATCGACCCTGGTTAGACTTTGTACATTGGGAAGACAAATTAGGATCGGCTGAAATATTTTGCTCTTATTAAATATTTTAATTCTTAACCCTTTCCTGTTTTTTTTTTTTTTTTTTTTTTTTTTTAATTTTAGACTACTCCAATTTAAAAGAAGTTGCAGGCGGCATTCAAAAGTTGGTGCAATTCGAAGAATAAGCAACCTATAGGTTACAAAATATTGTGGGAAAAGAAGAAATTGCTTTTAACAAGCAATTTCTTCTTTTCCCGCAATATTTTCTCAAGTATAAAATTACAGGAACGTAAAAACAAGGGATTGTGCAGGAAAGGGTTAATTAATGTACATTCTATATTTTTTCTTGAAATGCTATAGTCAAATGACTCCTGTTGATTCCGACATATGTTTTTTTTAAACTGTATTTTAGTTCCGATTTAGCATATTGTGTCACATAAACTAAAAAAAAAAGAGAGAGAGAAATCGGATACTAGTTTGTTTGATTGAATCGGGTTTAACGCCACTTTGGACAATATTCAAGTCATCGCGGAGGCTTGAGCACCTATAACCATGGTACACCAGCTCTAGTACTACATCCTTGCCAATACTCCAGCTGCACATCGAAGCTCGTTTATACACACATTGGTGGGAGACAAATGTTGGAAAGGATATTTTCCGCGACACGGGATCGAACTCTAGACCTCATAATTGAGAGTCCTACCAACTGCGCTTTAGCCGCGTTGGATTCCATACAGGACGATGGAAGGTGGTACATGGAATTGACCTGAAATCTGCTGGCCACGCCCACTGACTCTGCTGGTCACACACATTGACTCTGCTGGTCACACACACTGACTCTGCTGGTCACACACATTGACTCTGCTGGTCACACACACTGACTCTGCTGGTCACACACTGACTCTTCTCGCCCCGTCCACTTAATCTGCGGGCTCCGCCCACTGACTCTGCTGGCAACGCACACTGTGTCTTCTGGCCACGCTCACTGACTCTGCTCGCCCCGTCCACTTAATCTGCGGGCTCCGCCCACTGACTCTGCTGGCAACGCACACTGTGTCTTCTGGCCACGCTCACTGCCTCTGCTCGCCCCGTCCACTTAATCTGCGGGCTCCGCCCACTGTCTCTGCTGGCTCCGCCCACTGACTCTATTGGCCACGCTCACTGACTCCAACAGTGAGTTCCAATTCGGAATTAATTAAAATAATGGCCAGTTACATGTAACAAAAAGTGATATGGTTGGTCGGCGATCTAAACGTTGTAAGTATCAGTTCAGTAGGGCAGTACCCAGTTTGACCTGGACTTATTCCTTTCAAGCAATTAGGATGGTCACTTGTTTTTGTAGTAAATCCGGCCTATTTCTTAACAACACCATTTAACTAAATTGTAATCAGATATTGCGGTGTAGATCGTGAGCCTATTTTGCACGCATTTAACTGGTTCAAAAACATGATTGATTGTTGAGGCATAAAACACATTTTTTGGTCGTTAAAGATAAACAAAAAAGTGCTATAATCTTATAGGTCTCATTTTGATATGCATTAAAAATGTCTAAAGTAATACGGACATATCTAAACAAGATTTTGCTAAACCACGCTGACCTAGAAAGAAATTTGATCGACACTGATAGAAATTTATATGAAAGACAAGAACATAAAACAACCAAAAACATTACCCGCGATTCCGAATATCAGGAAATGCGTAATAAAAATCCTCTTAGGGAATTACCTTACTTTCTAGAAATGTATTAGGAGGATTTTACTAATGGTATATTTCTAACTAGTACTCATCTGTACTCTGAAAAAGTGGCTTGTAAAAACTCTCGAAGATAGATTATTATTGTTATAATTATTATTATGTCAACAAACTGTTTCTGTAAACTGATGGACGCTGATCACGGACAATGACCTCCGACTGGAAGCTCGACTTATGTAATTAGCGGCGTTATTTTGCAACATTTATGGTCAGTAACATGTAACAGATAGTAAAATGGTTGGTGGGCGACTTAAACGTCGTTATCACGTTTGAATTAGTTACAACAGATACTATCAAAGGCTAGTAGTAAGGTTTCAATTATTTTCTAATTCTCGGAAATGTATTCTAAAGGAAGTCTCCTTGAAATGCATTTAGCCCTAAACTAATGTTTGAAGTATTCCAAATGATAACATCACAAAGAAAATGTATACACTTGCATTTTGTAATAAATTAATTTTCTGTTACGTTTATCAAAAATAGGCGTTCTGATTTATCGAAAAAAATATTCACGAACAAAATTTCGAGCACGCAACTATTTTGTATGCTTCCGCACAAACTAGTCCCTTCAAAAAATATCCACATTTTAATAGTTTTTGATCTTTCGATGGATGCTATTAAATTATAAGAGATAAAGAAACTATTATTTGTTTTCATGGATGTATGGATCGAAAAAAATCCCCTTGTGTATGAATCCGCTTAGCATATTCATACAGTGTGATTAGTTTCTTCGGTTCATGCCTCCATGAAAACAGAATATTCTCTTCATCTCTCAAAAGTACATCCAGATACGCAGTAAAGTTTACTATAAATAAGTTACCCGGAAAACATATTTGACATAAAATGATTAAACCTTCCTCTGACATGAAATTTCGAGAGAGTTCGTTATAAATCCAGTTTACTGCAAACTGGTTGTCCGGAAAATATATTTGATAGACAATGGTAAAACTTTACCGTATCTCTGACATAAAATTTTGAGTAGATTCGATATAAATCAAATTGTATATTATTGACGTAATGTTTCTGAAACAGAGAAGCCATGACAAACGGGAGGCCGTACCATAAATATCCACTAACTATTCAAAAACGTGTGAAAAGTTTTGTTAAGGGATGCTTTGACAAGTAACAACGTTCCGGTTTGTTTACTTTTTCAAAGAGGTATTGCCAGTAGAGGTTTAGAAAAGGATTCTTTACAATCAGATCGCATTTTATTCTTAAGAATTCATTTCAAATTGCTTTAAAACCAAATTCGACTTAAAACAAGATTTAGATTCTGTATGGAAAAAATGAAGTTTGCATAAGCTTCTCCAATATAACATAAATAAATGATTCAACAATTATAGCACCGTATGTAAGGCTTAATATTTACCTTTTCGCTTGTCAAGTTATGTTGCGTCAATGCGAAATTTTGTCTCCCATATTTTTCTCTATATCTCAATGGTTTGCATGACTTTTTTGTTGATTTTAATACAATAAATGACATGAAAGTTCCTTTGCCTAACCATGATATCAATAATACATTTGAGTAGCTCAACATTTTCCATTTGCTTTAAGCTGATGACAAAGTTTTGATACTAGATGATACTGCAGATGATATTCAAATGAGTATAATTCACACGAAATGCACTGCCAGGAATGGCATCAAAAATCATGACTACGAATAACAAATACATATCTTCTCAAAAGGTAACACTATACAATAAACGTCACACAGGGCAATTAACCAATAAATGTTGAAAAGGATACAAAAATCTTAGGATTATTTCCAGCAGATCTGGTAATTTCTATCAAGCCAAACAAGAATTTGCAAAACAAGCAATGGATATCTTATCAATCAAATTTAAGAGACTTGTGTTACCTATTAATATGAAAATTGCTTCCATTGATAAAAGTTTTCATCAGTGGGCTTATATTGATATGAAATTTGCAGCAATTGATAAAAAAGTTTAAAAAAAGGTTCAACTATTTAAAAAAAGAAAACGAAAAAAAATTTACTCTATCACATATCGATCATGTTTAACTGGTGTATATCCTTCGACAAGTGATAGTCTAGAATGATACAATCTTGAGCCAAACTTTTAACTCCATACAACGTGCCATCAAATGCTTATCAATGTTTACTAGTTCAACTTATTCAATTGGCTAAAACAAATCAACAATGTATTGATCAAATTGAGTCTAATTATTTTTTGGAATAACCACACTCGTAAATGCTAAAATAAATCATGAGTTTTATAGTTCAACTTCAAAAGATAATATTCACTTTTGTTTTATTTTTGTCTGATATCCTATATATAGATGTTTAAGTTTTGAATAAAGATTTCGTATATTAATCTATATTCTTTTACTTCTTCTTATTCTTGTTGAAAAAAGAATACTGATACACGTAGTTGATTCTTAATTCCATTATTTCTTAACGGATAACCGTAATGATCAAGTTTGTAACTTATTTATTCCATTCATTCATTCGATAACTGGATACTTTTTTAGATTCGTTTCGACAAATGAGATTATCATTGAGTTGATTATACTATACCCTGCGAGAAGTGTTTTCCTTCGCACATAAAGGCATGTTATGTTGGAGTAGCCTCAAATGTATCTAGCTCTTCTATATCGTACTGATACATTTACATGTAAGATACGGCTTTGGGCGGCCTTTGGTGCGGAGCTGCACTAACGTACCTCTGTGTGACGTTGTGTTCTAGTCCCATACATGTTACATCCCATGCACGCACTAATATTAATTTTCTTCTCATAGTTTGGTATGCCATTCCATAGACTGCTCTTTATGTAACACGTCATGATTTCCTGTATTTACGGTATTAATATATTGTATTGCAGTACTAAAAGATATGTTCATGCGAAGTTTTTTAAGAGTTGTTGATTGGACTGAAACTAATATGAAATACGTCTTACATGTATTTGATATTATTTGCTAGGACATTCAATAGAATTGAAATAATATAAATTACGGCTACCCGTTGATTGAAATTACAAATGTTATCCTCAAAATGGTGTTAGTGGTAGCTTCAATAATATTTAGCGTTCGTTGCAGATTTACATACATTCGAAATATTTTCTTTTTCTGTGAGTGTGTGTTTTTTTTTTTTTTTTTTTTTTTTTTTTTTTTTTTTTTTTATTTTTGTTAATATCACAGAAAAGATCGATATTAGGTCAGTTAAGATGAAAAGCTTTACCACAATATCAAATCAAAAACCACAACAACAGCAACAACAAACTTGTGTGCAAACATTCGTTGTATGGCTCAAATTTATTCAAACAAAATAAGAATATGTCCCAATTGACGGATCAAATTGATAGACAAATCAAATCATACATTAAGACCGGAAGTGAACTTTGAACCCAAACATTTGTTGACATTAATGTTTCGCATATTTGTTGCTTTGGCGACTTAAACTACGCAACTACAGCTTAAGTTGATATTACTGGGTTAAGGTCGCCAATTAACAATTTTACTTTTTTGTTACATGTTTCAGACCACTATCTTTCAAAATAACTGCGTTTAACCCTCGTCATGCTGAACCCGGAATATTCCGGTTTTGGCAGGAGGTGTAGACCAAGATCAGCCTGCACATGAGTGCAGTCTGATCTTGGTCCATACCTCCTGCTTGTACTGTTATTGCGAGAGCTGTTTATGAAACTGATTCCTAAAAGAAATTTTGATTTTTGAACAACAAGTTCTATCAGTGCTTTCAGCCCTTTGATTTGACAGCAATTCAGTGAGGTGATTTATACAGCATGACAGCATGGAGACACAGGACATGGCCAGTGACCAGTCGATGATATGATGGACAGGTTCGATATTAGATACATTGGGGTAAAAACTAGGTAACACGGCCAAATACTTACACCACAGGCCACAATTGCATAGGCTTAAAACTAGGTCGCCTAGGGTCAAGAGATTTTCATAAGTGTTTTAGGTCTTTTTCGTCGTGAAATACGGGAACAAATGAACTCGGACGCATAATCCTCAGTTTAATAGTCACATCTTTATGACCAGACAACCAAGACATACAGCAAGTTTTCATAATACCTGTCCTAGAAAAGTTTACGAGATACTGACTCTAAAATAACACGAATAACCTTGTAATAATTAATTATTCAACAGCTCGTGCAAAATTGATACAATTGCTCACCCGAAAATTATGTAAGATTTATAAGCGGTCGTCACGAAAGTGCTTAAACACGACACCGAATTTCCTTATTTGTTCATTCTTAAAACCGCTTGTTTTTATCAACTATTCTTGTATTTTCAAAGAGATAAAAACGGCAAACCATTTTTTGCTGAATTGCAATATCGTTGACTGTGCATGAGTAAAAGAAATTTGGCCTTTGGTAGTCATTTGAGCTTGTCTCATAATTTCAATTGATAAAAAAGGCATGTTTCCAACTATTTTTAATACCAAAAACTAGTAGTTAGCAATTAACCATTAATTTAAGTAGTCTCTATCAGTTGCATTCCATTTTCATTCTTTTGTCATTTTTCCCTTGTAATTGGTATTGGATTGATGAAAATCGGAAAAGAATAAAGAAAGGCGCAAGGGCTTAAACTCAGTTAAGATGTTGTTTTTTATAAGATGGTTTTCAGCGTGGGGCTAAATTAACCCACAGAATATTTTTGGAGTTACGGGGATGTTACTGCACTAGTTTAAAAAATGAAAAAATAAGCTTAAACCTCTAGTAAAAGTTTTTCGTCACTTTGAAATTACGGCATAACATTATAATGGCTTCATTTTACAACAGACGCCTTATGTTTCGTGGAATATTTACATTCGGTACATTTGAGACATTTTATCAATTTACCGAATAAAAATGGGCCATGCATATATAGGAAAAAACTTCGTTCCTTGTAATTATAGATGACTCGCTAATCGACGGAAAGCTGGTTCCGCCCTCTGTCTCTTCTGTCCACGCCCACTGACTTAATAGGAAGTTCTGCTTCTATGTATAACGGCGTTATTTTGCAAGAATTATACTCAGAACCATGTTACAAAAAAAAAACAATGGCTGGAATAAGCTTTAGTTACGACGTTTATTTCGATAAACCAACCAAATACTTCACATTAAAATCGGACAATGTCAGAGTTCAAAGTTCTCTTCCGGTCTATTTGTATGAATTCATTGGTCGATTTGATCTTTGATTGACATCGAGATCGGGCACTTTCATGACAACTCATTCAGTATCCTTATTGCCCGAAAACTTAGTTAAATAAACTGTCGCTATCAATTGGTAACTCAAATTATGAAGAACCGAGAAGCTTAGTATTTTTATCTCACATTTTCAGCCAGCTACAATGTACATTAGGTCTCAGACAAAGGGATGCTGATTATTCATCCCTGTCAGCATGTTGCCAGACCCTATCAAAATGAACAAATGTGTACTTTTGACAGCTTCGGACATAACAACTCCTTGGCCAGTATGTAGGCCTTCTAACATCGAAAGTCTTTTTTCCCATTCTTCATATAATGTAAGGGTTAAATGTGGCCAATTATAGCTTTCAAATGTATCTTTTAAGAAAATTGTTTGAAAAGGTAAGATTTCTGTAGCTTTGTGTGCCTTTTCTTCAGTGCCACAGGAAAGGTTTTGTAACAGCATGTATCAATTTCCCATTCTTCCAACTCGGCCAAATATATCGATGGCTTACAGCAAAAACATAGAATGGCTCTATACATTGTATAGAGCCATGCTGTGTTTTTGCTGTAAGCCATCGATATGCAGAACAAATGCATACAAGTAGAATTTCTGTACGGCTGCAGGAACAACAGCAATGTCCAACAATAACAAAAAATTCTAGCTATTTAACGGGGCATGGATATTGAAACCAATAACTCAATAGGAGCCAAAGTAGTTACCAGGAAAATATAACGAAAAGCTTGGTTTCTCGGAAATAAATACTTTGATAAGACTGTAATGGTTTTTATAGTCAAGTAAAATCTAATACTACGTACTGTCAATAAGGTGTGCGATGGCCTAGACTTTTTAACACAATTATCAATTATCTCATATCCGTACAGTAATCATATTCCCTTTTAATCTTATTTACGAATTCGGCTGTTTGCGAGCTGCGCTTCTATTTTCCACAGTCCTTCTCGAAAATTTATAGATACACGAAATATTTCCTTTCACAGCGGGATTTGGTTTCAAAAAAATAAACTATATTGCACAAGTGTGCGGAAAACCATAGATCGTGTGCATGTTTTGCTAAATTGCGATAACGAATAATATATAGTAAAGTGAATAATACTTAAAAGAAAATGATAAAATCTATAAATGATTTGATGTTTAAATAGGTCGAAATACTAATTAATCGGATGGAGGGCGTGTTCAGTTGAACTCTTATTTTAACAATATTAAGCAAATTACTTTATTTAGAGATAAAGTATCGTTACAAGTTACAAAGACATATAACATACTTACAATGTATCTAATACAGCGTCGTTATTTGGAAACTTCCATAAGAAAATTTATAATGAAAATACTTTTAATCTGTTTTCAAGGTTGGTGGGTAAGATGATATACGGAAATTCTCCCTTGTTTGCGTGGAAAGGTACCCTGATTTTTTGCATATAGAAAGATTATTGCCAGGTCTAAAAAATTCGAAATAGGAAAAAAATCATTGAGCGACTTTTTTAAATTAAGTAATAAGTCTTATAAAATTACATCAACTTGTTGCATTATTCAGCTTTGACATCGCTTTTTCATTGTGTTATTAAGAAAACTTTTATAAATCACACCATTTTGTTTAAAAATGAGTCTAGTTAACAACAAGTAACATTATTTAACACCATTTTAACGGATAAACGTTGAAATGTTTTTTTCAATTATTAACTCACAGGGACGTTAAACAGGGGATTAAACAGGAAAAGCTTAAAAGAAAATAGGCCTACCTACAAAATCAAAGTCAATCTCCTTTCTGTTGAAAGAATGAGATACAAAATCTATGCATGGTTTACAGAATATGCAGCCAAAGTCCCCATAATGTTTTTATTGTCTTGAAATGACAGACATATCAATTCACAGCTTCTTGCAATATGGAAGCGTCTTCGCAGAAAAAATAAATATAATAATAATAATAATAATAATAACTTTATTTTAAGAAGGTAAAACATTAAGACAGCATTTTCAATTTACAATGAATAAAACATGTCTTTTTTACAATGTTGCCTTCTCTCTCTCTCTCATCTCTCTCACATCCTTTCTCTTTCTTACTCTCCCCCTCTCTCTCTCTTCCTATCGTATTCTTCCCCTTCTCTCTCTCAGACACACACACACAGAGTCTCACTCTCCCTCCCTCTCTCTCTCTCTCTCTCTCTCTCCCACACTCTTTCTCTCTCTCTCTCTCTCTCTCTCTCTCTCTCTCTCTCTCTCTCTCTCTCTCTCTCTCTCTCTCTCTCTCTCTCTCTCTCTCTCTCTCTCTCTCTCTCTCTCTCTCTCGATCCATTAATAAACGAACGTGAACGATGTAAAAAAAAATAGATAAATAAAAAAATAAGATGGTCAATTTGGCCCGAAATGGGAATTACTAGCCATAGCATCGAGTCAATCAGGAAAAGTAAACTACATATTTAAAAAAATCAACATTATGCGAAATTCCTTTAAAACATAACGAGTAGACCAAAAGTAGTGGAACAACACCATTTTTGAAGGAAGAGGGAACACATTTCTAGCTGTATCTCGTCTACGATTTAGAAGTATGTTCTAAATCATTTGTAACAACCTATTTATGAATTTGTTTACGGTAATATGGAAAACGCAGATAATATGGGAATTCACATTTTTTTATTCATTAGGAAAAAAGCTAGTGTGGGTTTTGTGAGGATAATGTATTTTCTAATGTCATCCAGCGCTTTATAGCAAGCTTCTTTAAGGGGGAATTATGGTGGTACATGTATTATTTTTACCGAGTCACTTATAGAAATATTGATGTAGTATTCCAATAAGTAGCACGTCATGCAGGGTATTTCACAAGGTGACATTAATAATGAATTATTAATCTTCTACTAACAGGTTCTTGTGTAATCTGATTGTGACCTCTATTTGTGTGAACTCTACACACGTTGTTATAGTATCGAGACATTTCGCGATCCACGTCATATCTTTAAATTCATATTCTTCCACGATTTTTCCGTTTTTACTTTGAATTTCCACAATTTCATTCATATCTTAAAAGCTGCAATCTTTCATAATCTAAAGGGTTTTGCAAGGAAAATACGGCGTGCTGAATTGCATTATTTAAAAAAGACTGGGTGCAATGTTTTTACTTATGCCGTGGTACTCCCAATCCCACATCCCCGATAGATGAGAACATACGCGTGGTCTATAAGGTTTTTTGTTGTGCGTTTTTAAGGCATGTTAGTAAAAGAAAACATTTTAGAATTATAACCCGTTGAAACAACTGATAAACGTGTCTTTCAAACAAACAATGTCACAATTAAGAAATGAAGAGAAAATGTTGTTTTCATTGATTTATGAACCTAATAATTTTGTCTTACTGTAAGAGGCGAAGCGGATTTATATATCAATATGATGAAGATCTTAGTTTCATACCTCAATTTATTAGTTTTTAGTAAAATTTTAATGATCTATTTTGTGCTCAAGCATAAAAATGTAGTTGCGTGTTCAAAATTTAGTTCATGGAAATTTGAAACGAAAAATTAAGCTAATAAAAATTGGATCTTGATAGACGAAAATAAAATCAACTTATTAGATAATGAAGAAATAACCGCGAGAAATTTATAGTTTATTGTCAAACATTGATGTATGCCGATAAGTTGTAGCCTTCAACTAGGACAGTTTTTATGAAGTACCGGCAGCCCTATGGCATTGTGTCACGCAGATTGAGGTCAAATGATACGAATATGAATGAAAAGACCATACGTGTTCGATAACGGAAATATTATATGTTTTTAATTAACCCATTTACGCTTCACACGTCAGTTATTTTTGCAGATCTTATATTCATTTTTGATCGTGCCTCCTAAATCTAGACAGACTTTAACCTTTGTTATGCTGAGCCTTGAATATTCCCTTTTTTTTGAAGGAGGCAGAGACACAGATCTGCTTGCACCTGAGTGCAGTCTGATCTTTTTCTACACCACATGTTTGTTTCCTTCATGCCAGAACCGTTTATAGAATTAATTTTCAGAACAAATATTGACTAACATCTTGTGAATTCTAGTGCTTTCGGCCCTTTAACTTTGAAACAATTCAGAAACAGACTTTTATTTGTCATGACAAGGGTAAATCTATAGGCTATTGGCAATGATCTACATTCCCATAACGAGAATTAACGGATCTCAACTGTCAATCAAAAATGAATAAATAAATAGATATAAACCGACTGACCCATCATATCATCCATTTAGAGTGGATTTAACCCATTCCAACACAGCAAAATTTTAGACTGGTCCAAATTGAAAGAAGCTGCAGACGACAATTTCAAGTTGATGGAATTTTGATTTTTTTCGTCTTTTTGGATAGAAAACATTGTGGATAATGAAGAAATTGCTTGATACAAGCAATTTCTTCATTTTCCACACTGTTTTCCAAAGCTTTTTTCTCGAGGGGCGTAAAAAGGAGGGATTGAGTTGGAATGGGTTAAAAGATTTCCTCGAACAGCTACGTACATTTTTGTTAGTTTCGCAACTTAAACGTAGTACCTACAGCTTATTGACAACCGGCGATTTACTTTTTTATTATCCTGATAATAGATTATGCAAACACTCATTTGATATGTCAGTCGACCTTCACTGTCGTAGGTCAGTGTTCCAGGCCGGCGATCCGTCAGTTAAGAAAGAATGAGTATGGAATTCGTTGTTTTAGCTAGTAAAGCGCCAGCTTTGATATCTTAAGATAACAGACAAAATTGTGAGGCCGTCTCAGAGTTCAATGAGTGCAAACCGCCGCTTAACCACTAAATTCATTGAATGTCTACACAAAAAAGTAGTTATTCAAAAGCGTGTTTTAAAACCCATTCCCACCCAATCCCGTTTTAAAGAATCCAAAGAAAAGGCTTTGGAAAACTTTGTGGACAATGAAGTAAGTGCTTGTAACAAGCACTTTCTTCAGTGTCCACACTTTTTTCTATCCTTCAAAAGACAAAAAAGATTATTTAACAAAACCATGCTTTGCTAGCTTACAGTTCTTTCGGTACTTTGATTTCTATTGAGTTCTCTAAAAAGTTACAATAGGAGATAAAAGGAATGTGATGGTCATTTTCGATTTTGAAAGCTCGTGTTCAACACTGTCTGAGATGAAAGGCATGCATTTATTCATATAACCCATTCTTATTACGCACCTCAACAAATTTCTTCATTATCCGCAATGTTTTCTATCCAAAATGATGAAAAAAAAATCCACCCACTTGAAATTGTCGTCTGCAGCTTCATTTAATTTAATCCAGACTAAAATTTCCTCGTCTTGAATTGGTTAAGTATGCTGGTTTTATGTTGTTTAAAGTCGCGTATCATGGCTATTGATATATGAATGGATGGATGGATGGATGGATGGATGGATGGATGGATGGATTGATGAATGGATGAATGGATGGATGGATGGATGGTTGGTTGGGTGGATGGATGGATGGTTTGAAGGTTAGATAAGTGAGTGAATCTATTGATTGACCTAATGATTGGCTTGGGGTTTACGAAATCACGAACTAGTTATCACTTCAGATATGCAGACAAATAGAAATAAGATACAGGCAAACGAGGGTCAAAACAGACTTAAATTCATTATAAATTCAATCTCTGCAAATGACTATCACGTGCGCGCGATAATGCTGCAAAAGTGAAGTTAAGAGTAAAACGCTCTTATGAGGCAAATATTTTCTATTGTACAGTTAACGTTCAAATACATGTACACTTATCTTATTTGAAGTAATAACACAAGTATAAACTATGATATGTACGTTAATACGTACGTCATCATACGACTGTTCAAACTGTGTGTGTGTCGGGGGGGGGGGCAATATTCTAAACGACTTGAATAAGCTGTATTTACGATATTTTGCTCGTCCAAAGACGCCATGACATTGTAAACTACTTAAATGTTATGTTCCGATATGATTCCAATACTTATAAAGAAACATTTCGTCTTCTAGTCGCAAATATACAAAAGATAAAAGTACGGAGAGTACTAAAAGGTCTAACTAGTGCAAACTAAAGATGCTAATGGAAAAGCGATGTTCACATCTAACCTGCACGTGTTCCTTCACGATCTAAATGTAGCTACAGCGAACAAGACGTTTCTTTGATGCTAATTCGGTACTTATGGCAGAATCTGCAAACCCGGTATAGTTAAAACGATGCTAAATAGAACCAATTAATTGATACCTTATGCAAATTGGTAAAGGTTGATTTTTTTAACGGTAGAACCTTTCGCATTTTGGAGAATTAAAATCGACATAATAACACTCCTTGTAACCTTTAGCGGTTGCGGTTGCATTTCTAATATTTTTAAAGGCTTAAAGAAAATAAGCTATATTAAAACGTGTTTGTCAGGTCATCCACTCGCTTGATTGTAAGGTTAATTGTCATAGTATCAAAGAAAGAGATTCCGCTTTTAATGTGAAAGCGACGTGCAGTTGGTTAGATAGAGAAAGTTGAACGACGCAAAGGTCTGATACAATTGGTTCTGAAATGGGAAAACCCTTAGTTACAAGTATCTCAAGGATTGAATAATAGAAAGATGAACGGACAGACGAAAAACGGACGGACGGAAGACGCACGCCAATGCCATATCCTCTCATTTAAATAACCCTGATATCAACAAGGCACAAATAGACAAGCGGGCTGGCGGACATGCACCATTACCGTATCGGGAAAGGATAGAAGTCCTGCGGTTTAATCCAGGTAAAGTTTGCGATAGGCCGGAATCATCATTCTGAAGTATTGCATGGCAATACCAAGTCCCCTACCGATTTTATATATATCCCTTGAGCGGTATAGTTTTTGGGTGGTAAAGGGATCACTACCCCGCCAAAATATTACAGTTGTATCAGATTTTATTAGCAATTCTTAAACACACACATACACACAAACATAAAAAATAGGCGTCTCATTTTGTTGTTAGCTAAATTATACTTCACAAAGTCATCTGTTCCAAGAGAATTAAGAATTAAGACCCTAAAGCCCAAGTAAACTTTGAACAAAAGCTTTCAAAAATCTGTCTAGGATTGTGAATGCTTTTCGATATCAATATTGACTCACATAACAAAAACCACCTTCATATCACAAAGGGTTTAGAAAAAAATCCGGAAAACTGAAATTTCCTGGTAATTTTTTAAGTCCAGCAGTCGTATCTTCCTCAAAAATCAATGGACCTAAACAAAACTTAAACTCGTTCTGTAATTCATTGATGTGGACTCATAAACCAAAAATCAGCTCAATATCTTTGAGTGTTAAGAAAAAAGTCCGGAAAACTTAATTTCCTGGTAATTTTCTAAGTCCAGCATCCGTATCTTCCTCAAAAATCAATGACCCGGAACCAAACTAAGACTTGTTCCAAAACTAATTGATACGGACTCACATACCAAAAATCAGCTCAATATCTCTGAGGGTTCAGAAAAAAGTCCGGAAAACTGAAATTTCCTGTTAATTTTCTAAGTCCAGCATCCATATCTTCCTCAAAAATCAATAGACCGGAACCAAACTCGAACTTGTTCTGTAAATCGCTCACGCGGACTCTCATACCAAAATTCAGCTCAATACCTCTGAGGGTTTAGGAAAAAAGTCCGGAAAACTGAAATTTCCTGGTAATTTTTTAGTCCAGCATCCGTATCTTCCACAAAAATCAATGGACCGGAACCAAACTCGAACTTATTCTGTAACGCATTAATGTGGACTCACATACCAAAAATCAGCTTAATATCTCTGAGGGTTAAGTAAAAAATCCGGAAAACTGAAATTTCTTGTTAATTTTTAAGTCCAGCATCCGTATCTTCCACAAAAATCAATGGACCGGAACCAAACTCGAACTAGTTCTGTTACTCATTGATGTGGACTCACATACCAAAAATCAGCTCAATATCTCTGAGGGTTAAGAAAAAAAGTCCGGAAAACTGAAATTTCTTGGTAATTTCTAAGTCCAGCATCCGTATCTTCCACAAAAATCAATGGACCGGAACCAAACTCGAACTTGTTCTGTAACTCATTGATGTGGACTCACATTCCAAAAATCAGCTCAATATCTCTGAGGGTTAAGAAAAAATGTCCGGAAAACTGATATTTCCTGCTAATTTTCTAAGAACAGCATCCGTATCTTCCTCAAAAATCAATTGACCGAAACCAAACTCGAACTTGTTCTGTAACTCATTGATGTGGACTCACATACCAAAAATCAGCTCAATATCTTTGAGTGTTAAGAAAAAAGTCCGGAAAACTTAATTTCTTGGTAATTTCTAAGTCAAGCACCCGTATCTTCCACAGAAATCAATGGACCGAAACCAAACTCGAACTTGTTCTGTAACTCATTGATGTGGACTCACATACCAAAATCAGCTCAATATCTCTGAGGTTTAGAAAAAAAGTCCGGAAAACTGATATGAACGGACTGACAGACGGACGGACGGACAGACGGACAGACGGACGGAGCGCAAACCTATAGTCCCCTTCGGCTTTCGCCGGTAGGGGACTAGTTAAAGCTTCTTAGCTTCCGAAATGATGATACTCGATGAATTATATTATCGCTATAGGAATCAAGGGATAAATGATATGATCAAATAAGCTGTACTTACGACGTTTAAGTCGTCAAACAACAAAAATATTTCACGCAAATGGCGGCCAATGTTGGATCTTAAATCTCAATTTCGGGCTAAATGAATAATTTGATTGGTCGATATATTCTTTGATTAACAGTCGCGATTGGTCAAATGTTCAAAAGTGTGCACTGAACCAAGAGTTCTTTGAAAAAGAAAAATACTGTACAACTTCCCCCAGGTCTGACTTCCCCGCCCAATTATTACCAAGACTTAATCTACGTAACTCATCCTAATTTCTCCCAATGAAGAAAACCATTTAGTCAAAATGAGTCTCGGGGTTCTATAGGTTGTACTATTTTATAGCTCTACACCTATGCTTTAAAAAGTCAACTTTTCTGTATTCGAGGTTTGGCTAAAATGTATTTCTATCAATTGTGAATACTTTGCAGTATTTCGATAAATGTGTATGACTGGTCCAGTACCGCTGTTTAAAGAAATAAAGAACGTTTAACAAGCAATAACTTCATTTAACCCAATGTTTTCTATCCAGAAAGCCGAAAATCTAAAATCTGATAAACTTTAGATTTTCGTCTGCAACTCCTTTCAATTTGGACCAGTCTAAAACTGTGCCGTCTAGTAATGGGTTAAATGAAGGCCTTAAAGGAACGCTGATTAGGATATGCTTGCTGAATAATCAGTAGTGATATATTCTTTTTGACGCTTACATGAAAAAAGTCACAAGAGCATTTACCAAGTAATAAGATCAAGAAAGCACACAATAAAAAACGCTTTCAGAGAATTAGCTAATTTCCGTCCAATACATTGGGGTCGATTTGGTCTTGGTGTGAATAATAAAATCTGTCAATATATATCATTCATTTGGCATTAGAGACATATCCGAAATATTGAGCTTAACTTTTCTACCAGGAAATTATAATCTAGCTTTACTTGTTTAAGGTTCTATCGACTGTCCTTTTGAACTAGAATTTATTGTTTTCGTGAATTTTACATTTCTTGTATTACTTTCGTTATATTTCACAGTGCATTTTCCTTCGTACTGATGTGCTTGACTTGTTGTAGACGCGCCAAAACACCTTTCATTTATGAACAAATTTTCCATATCGGTACAATTTTAGACTGGTCCAAATTGAAAGAAATTCCAGACAACAAACGAAACTTTTAGTTGGTGATTTTTTTTTCTTTTTTCTTCTTTCTTTTGTTTGAATACATAGTGGATAAGTATAACAAGCAATTTTTTCATTGTCCATCATGTTTCCAAAGTTTTATTTTCTTTGGAGAGTCAGGAAACTTTATTATGTGGGATGGGTTAACTAAGGGGTAAGTGAGCTAAAGTGTCACGCTAGTAATAATTGGCCTATAGCGACTGTCAATCGTAGAATCAATTGGTCAATCAAATTAAGGCCGGAAGTGAACTCTGAACTCCGATATTAACCTATATTTATGTGAGGCATTTATGTTGAATTGTCGACTTAAACGTCAAAATCACAGATTATTCTAGATGTAGTTACAACGTTAAAGTCGAGAAACAACCGTTCTAACCTTTTGTTACATATTACTAGCAATAGATATTTCAAAATTATAAATGGCGATCAATGTTGAGGTTCAAACTCACTCCCGGTCTATATGAATGATTTGATTGGTCGAATCATTTTTTGACTGTCAGTCGCGCTTGGTCAATTAAGTCCAGAGAAGAACTTGGTCAAAATCTTGCCAACCCGTCCGATTTTGGAAGAAACAAAATATTGCTCATAGTCAATTAAAAGTATACAAATATATACTGCAAGTACACTGTAAATTGCTTAAAATTCTTTGAATGCATTACTCCTATACATTTTTATTACTTTTCTTAAGGCATAAGTGTACATAAAATGTACATAAAAATCTTTTAACATTATGTCACGGTCAGAAATATTTAGAACAAACTTCAAAAGCAATGAATCTAATCTTAAAATCATATTCATTTCGATATGATTAATTTCTGAAAAGATGATCATTCACAAGGACAAAATGCATTTTTTTTTTCTGTTTTCCAGCTTTGACGGTTACAATTCGTGGTCAATGAAATGCGAATGTAATCGAATGTAAATACTTCAACGAAATTTTTGAGCTGAAGAGCTATCTTCCTCTTTATTAATAAACCCCTATTGTTTGTGACATTGCCCGGCTGAGGTGAAATTCGAAACCTTGACTTACGAATGAAAAGTCAGCACTAGCCAGTCAGCGAGCCAATCAGATAATTGATAGAAGCAATAATGGCATATAATTTAACTTGTGAAAGTTCTAGCTCATTTAATAAAAAAAACTTATTTTTATCAATTTTAGAATTCATCGTTAGATAATTCAATTTTTAGTTTTGTCATCAAAAACGAGCTTTCTGAAATGCCGAAAAAAAATATTCATAACTCCACGAACAAAATATTGAGCACGCAGCTATTTAGTATGCTTCCCCGCAAAAAAGTTCCATACAAAAAGTATCAAATTTGTACAGTTTTTTTTTTTTCGCTCGATGCTATAAAATTATAAGAAATGAATAGAATATTTTTTGTTTTCATGGAGGTATGAACCGAAAAACCTAATCACACTTATGTATGAATCCCCTTCGCGTATTCATACAGTGAGATTAGATTTTTGGTTCATACCTCCATGAAAACAAACAAAAAAAACTCTCTTCTTATCTTAAATAAATGTAAACATTCATGAACATATTTATGTATATATGCTTTTCAGGTATATCATTAAGACTTGCCGATAGATTATCACTAAATAATTTCACCCAAACAATCTGTGCAATCATCAAAGTGATAAGCTCGATGGTTTGATAGATTTAGCCCTGTTTTGGTTATTGCACGTCACTCATTGGCATCTTCACGGAACCAAAGGCACTGTTGACGTCATCAAGTTGCCATGTAATCCACGTGCAAAATGACGCGCTTTTAGACCCCCCCAACGATCATGTTTTGTCGATTTTGCATTAAAAAATAGAATAATTGTTTTCTTTTCGTGAAAGATTATTTTATCTTTCATTTCGTGAACAACTTAAGCAACTCGCGAAAATATAGCTATTGTTGTAAACTCAATGAAAGATATATCGATCTCACATTGAAACAGACAATTATCCTCTCTCTATCTATGTGTGTTTATTGAAAAGAAAGAAAAAGTTGACTCAGTAGTTTGAATCCAAACAAAACTAAAATTCTTGATTACGAAGTCCTATTGTTTTTACAGCGTTTTTAACTTCATGAGAACCACACTCCTTTACATACTATGGGAAAAGTCACCAAACTTTAGGGTAGCAAGTTTTATCAAGTGAATGCAAAATAACTAATGGCACTAAATCACAGACTGTACGAGTCCTTTTTTCTTGAAATAGCTTCTAAGCCATCAAGCAACGAAATGCTATCAATTCATTTTACAATCGATATTACATCTGTCAATCAATTGATATCCGTCAAGCTATTCTAAGATTTTACCCAATAAACGTATTTCTTAGCTGATAACAGAGTCCGGGAGATCATCAACATTCTCATGCGGTTAAAACTAGCGCGTAAACAAGACCTTTAAAGAGTTTATCTAGTGACCTACTATTTGACCCGATCACCCCTGTTTTGTAGAAGGAGTATACTAAAACCAATATAAACGTTCTTGCAAAATTTGAGAAAGATTGGACCAAGAAATTTTAAGCCATTATTTGGCCCCTTTCGAGGAAAGAAAATTTTCAAAGGTTTTACGTAGTGACCTAGTTGGTAAAGATTGTGTGTAAATCGATGCACGACACACGACGACGGACATTAAAGTGTACTAAAGGCTTATCCTGACCGTTGCCCAGGTGAGCTGAAAAAGGTGAACAGCATAGAGCGACGCGAGGTCCCTTGTATGCGGTTGGTGTCTTTTCTTAAGAAACTGTTTTGAATAATTCAATTTGTACGGTAGGGAGAGAGGAAGTGTATTAACATTATAGGCTACTTGATTTTGTCTTGTTACCCAAACGAAGTTATGTAAATTCGGTGATTGGTTTTGTCCCAAAGAATACCAAGATAAGAACTGTTATACTCCTTATTTGGAGATGAATCAATGACCTTTGAGTTATCTTTTGGGATTCCTGAATTACTTTCAGCGGTGCATCCAGTGGTGTAACAAAACTTCACATTATTGACCTGAAATCGTCTTATATGTGCGAAATAAAAATGCAAATATTTTCTTTTTTTCAATAGGTAACCTATTGAAAAAAAGAAAATATTTGCAATTTTATTTAGCACATATAAGACAATTTCTTTTAGTCTTAAGAAGTTTATTTATTTTACGAATAATTAGTTATGATTTTTTTATCATTATTATATCTTTAACCCATTTCTACACAATCACGCTTTTTGACGCCCATCAAGAAAAATAATTGGGAAAACATTGTGTTAAATGTTACAAGCAATTTCTTCATTTCAAACAATGTTTTCAACCCATAAAGTTGAGAAATTCTAAAATATCACGTACTTTAAATTGTCGTCCGCAGCTCCGTTCAATTTAGACCAGTGTGAAATTTCGCCGTCTGGAAATGGGTTAAGCAATGTCTTATTCTTTGCCATGCATTTTGTCAACAGCTGTTACATGTTCACGAAATTTTCTGCCTATAATGTAACAGGAGACATGAATGTTATGACAATATCTGAGAAGGACTTACCGATTTAAGATCTAATTTTCTTTCAAAAGTCTAGAATTTAAAATCAAGATGTATCTTTTATTGGATTTGGGGTTTCTTCTTTAAACGTTTTCCTTCAAAAGCATTACCATTTCCCTAAATATCTAACTATCCGAGTAAACAGATGATTTCAAATTAATTTTATCCAATTCAAACCGTTCAGCGGGGATTTGTGTATAGAGCACTGAATTGGATATTGTTGTGTATTCTGGTCAGAACTTGTCACATAATGAATTGAATTAATCACTTTATATAATTAATAACAAGAGAAATCAGATTAATAAAAAATCAGCACTGATTAAATTAGATTAATTAACTAAGCGTTGTTATTTTATGACATATTTTGTAAAGGCATTACCTTGAAAGAGCTACAAACGATACCGGGTGTTGACCAAAGTCATTTAATAATGGAGTTAAAGTTTACTTTTGGCTTCAAGTATTCTCTCCACTGTAACTTAACACATGTTACCAGAATTACTCACTAAATAACAATTGTATAAGCTTTACATGCTTTTGTTATACATACGTATTTTTTCCTTTGATTACATATACATGCACTTGCTAATTGCATGTAAATATTTTACATAATACATATTGACTAAAATGAAAATGAGGGTGGCTGGATATTACTTATGGAGTGTATTTTATAGCAGTGATGTAGTTGCGGTATCGATTCAATCAAACAGTTGGAAGCGCATCGTACTCTCAATCATCAAGGTTGTGATCCCCGGACGCGGCTCATATTCTTTTTTTCAACACTTGTCTCCAACTAATGAGTGAAAAATCGTAAACCTTATTGGTATCAGCCACTGGAGGTAGGGAAAGGATGTAGTGGTAGTCCTGGTTTGAGAATCAAAAGGAAACCATGGTTAGGTGCTCCAGCCGTCTCGACATGACTGAAATACTGTTAGAAGTGGTGTTAAACCACATTCAATTAATCTACCAAACAAACAATATACTGTGTCATCTTCGATCGATCTTTGGTTTTATCGCTGTACAAGTTTACCTTCGAAATTGCAGTACTGAAATAAAGTGTATCGCCTTTGGTAATACAGGGAATGTTCAGAAATTATTCTATGAGAAAGCTTCCTTGCTACAGAACATATCATAAATGCAATTTCATCACCGAATGTTATCCCATTTAGGAAGAAGGCGCTATGAATATAAAACAGGCATGATAAGGTGTCATATTTCATGACAAAGATAGGTCGATGACCGGTTCATATAACCCATCAATCATTTGGTGAGACTTACACTTAAGGATTGTTTTAAAAATCAACACGTACATTTAACAGAATAAGAAGATCTTTTATTCTATGCCACCCAACCCCCAAAAGAGTAAATTTAGAACAGCTCTATTTGAATTTATTAGAGGCACAAAGTGATGGACAGAAATAGTCTGGTAGGAAGGGCAAACTCACTAACTTACAATTTAGAACTTTAGCGAGTTCAAGTAAAATAGCTTTGGATAACGTCCTAGGAAAATGATACACAGTTGTTTTTAAATGATACATAGTTGATGTTTACACGAAGTGTCTTTATTCAAATTTTACCCGATGTGTAACTTTTTAGCTCACCTGAGCACGAAGTGCTCTTGGGAAGCTATTGTGATCGTCCGTCGTACGTCCGTCCGTCCGTCCGTCTGTCAGTCCGTCCGTCCGTCCGTTCACAATTACAAAAAATTCTTCTCCTCCTAAACTAACCATTGAATTTCAACAGAACTTCACATAAATGATCCTTAGGTCATGCGATTATGCTGCAAAAACGTTCGTTAAGCGTAAACGTTCTTATGAGGCAAATGTCTTTATTGTACAATTAAAGTTCAAATACATGTGCACTTATCTAATGTGAAGTAATAAGTGATTGATTGATTGAATGGGGTTTAAAGCCGCTTTTAACAGTATTTCAGTCATATCGCGGTGGCTGGAGCACCTAACAATGGATTCCTGGTATTTCTCACCAGTACTACCACTACATCCTTTCCTAGCCTCCAGCTGCTATCCCACTTAGGTTCACGATTATCAACCCATTGGTGAGAGACAATTGTCGGAAAGAATATTTGCCGCCGCCGGGGATCGAACCCATGACACCTATGATTGAAGATTAGGAGTCTTGCGCGCTACCGACTGCGCTTTGAAGTAATAAGACAAGTATAAAATCTGATATATACGTTAATACGTACGTCATCTTGCGTCTGTTCAAACTGGGGGTAGGGAGTGAGGGCAATATTCTAAACGACTTGTCGTCGTTGGGCGAGAAAAATATCGTAAATACAGCTATAAGAAGCTGTATTTACGATATTTTGCTCGTCCAAAGACGCCATGACATTTTGAAACTACTTAAATTTTATGTTCCGATATTATTCCAATACTTATAAAGAAACATTCCGTCTTCTAGTCTCGAATACAAAAGATAAAAGTACGGAGAGTACTAAAAGGTCTAACTAGTGCAAATTAAAGATGCTAATGGAAAAGCGATGTTCACATCTAACCTGCACGTGTTCCTACACGATCTAAATGTAGGTACAGCGAACGAGGTGTTTCTTCGATGCTAATTCGGTACTTATGGCACCATCTGCAAACCCGGTATAGTTAAAAGGATGCTATCTAGAACCAATATTAATTGAGACCTTATCCAAATTGGTAGAAGTTGATTTTTTAACGGCAGAACCTTTCGCATTTGGGAGAATTAAAATCGACATAATAGCACTCGTTGTAACCTTTAGCGGTTGCGGTTGCGTTTCAAATATTTTTAAAGGCTTAAAGAAAATTAGCTATATTACACAAACTTATTTTCATAAATGCAATCATATTTGATCGTCCTTTTCTTGAAATTAATAATAAAAAGATCTGATAAAGAATAACGTTTTTGTCAGGTTCTCCTCTCGCTTGATTTTAAAGTAATATGTCGTAGTATCAAAGAAAGAGATTCTGCTTTTAACGTGTAGGCGATATGCAGTTGGTTATATTGAGAAAGTTGAAGGACGCAAAGGTCTGATACCGTTTGTTCTGAGATGGGAAAACCTCGGTTATTAGTATCTCTAGGATTGAACTTTTTAGCGGTTTTTTTTAGGAAAAAACCGGTATTTCATATCAATCAACCGGAAACAAGTCCTCACGCATTTCCGCCCATTTCCACGCATGCTCATAAACTTGAAGTGAAAATCTATGTGATCGCCTCCATCTTGTTTCATCGCTGAATAAGAAAATAACATACTTGCTGAATGCCAACAGCCTCCTTTTAGTCATGAATATCCAGGAAAATGGTTTAAAACTTTGACTTAATATATCCATGGTAAATTGTCTAATTAATTGTCAAAATGAGAGAAATAATTTCTTCTCGTTTCAAGATAGAATCTAGGCCAGTGGTTAGTCTGCTAGTGTTTTGACCTGGCAGGGCTGAGCAAATTTGCACACCGTATACACATTATATGTAACAAGTTACAACCCTGTTAGAGTCGCGATTCAAGCGCCTATTAACCCCATCGAATAAAACACATTTTACCTCTCGAATTCGATTAAATCTTTGAAACGGACATCTAGTACTTCAATTTTGATAATAATATGCTCAACGAAACACACCAGTACTACCACTAAATCCTTATCGAGCCTCCAGCTGCTCCTACTACTTAGGTGAACGATTTACTTTCTCATATTGATGAAACATGCTCACATTATTGAGCGCGGTTACTGATAAACCAGCAAAACCGCTCTTAGTACTTTCAGTCCTTTGATTTTGGCTAAAATGTATTTCTGTCAATTGAGAATACTTTAAAGCATTAAGATGAAATGTATTTGACTGATCTAGTACCGCGGTTTAAAGAACTAAAGAAGGTAGAATTAAAAGATTCCCACACAGTGAAGCTTTTTGATGGACCTCAAGAAATACATTCGGAATCTATTGTGTAAAATGAAAAGAAATTGCTTGTAACAAGCAATTTTTTCATTTTACACAATGTTTTCTAACCAGAAGGCCGCAAAAAATCTAAAATTTCACAAATTTTAGATTTTCGTTTGCAACTTCTTTCATTTTGGACCAGTCTAAAACTTTGCCGTCTGGTAATTGGTTAAAAGAAGGCCTTGCTAAATAATCAGAAGTGATTAATTCTTTTTGACGCTTACATAAAAAATGTCACAAGAGCATTTACCAGGTAAAAAGATCAAGAAAGCACACAATAAAAAAACGCTTTCAGAGAATTAGCTAATTTCCGTCCAATACATTGAGGTCGATTTGGTCTTGGTGTGAATAATAAAATCTGTCAATATATATCATTCATTTGGCATTAGAGACATATCCGAAAATTGAGCTTAACTTTTCCACCAGGAAATTATAATCTAGCTTTACTGGTTTAAGGTTCTATCGACTATCTTTTTGTACTAGATTTTATTGTTTTCGTAATTTTACATTTTTTTATTACTTTCGTCATATTTCAAAGTGCATTTTCCTACTTATTGATGTGCTTGACTGATTGTAGACGTGCCAATATGATCGAAATTTCCAAATCGATACAATATTAGACTGTTCCAAATTGAAAGAAATTCCAGACAACTAACGAAACTTTTAGTTCGTGTATTTTTTCTTCTTTAGTTTGAATACATAGTGGATAAGTGACGAGCCATTTTTTTTTTTTTGTCCATCATGTTTTCCAAAGTTTTATTTTATTGGGAGCGTCAGAAAGAGTTATTATGTGGGAATGGGTTAACTGAGGGGTAAGTGATCTAGAGTGTCTAGTTTGTAATATTTGTCCTATCACGACCGTCAATCGATCAATCAATTTTTTAATTAAGACCGTAAGTGAACACTGAACTCCAACATTGACCGACATTTATGTGAGGCATTTATGTTGGTTTGTCTACTTCAACGTCGAAATCACAGATTCTTCTAGATGTAGTTACGACGTTAAGGTCGAGAAACAACCGTTCTACCTTTTTGTTACATGGTTCTGGCAATAGATATTTCAAAATAATAAATGACGATCAATGTTGGGGTTAAAACTCACCTCCGGTCTAAATGAATGATTGGATTAGTTGAATCATGTCTTTGACTGACAGTCGCGTTTGGTCAATTAAGTCCAGAGAAGAACTTGGTCAAAATGTAGCCACCCCGTCCGATTTTGGGAGAAACCAAATGTTGTTCCAAGTCAATTAAAAGTCTACAAATATATTCTGTAAGTACACTGTAAATGGCTTAAAATTCTTTGAATGCATTACTCCTATACATTTTTCTTACTTTTCTTTAGGCATAAGTTAGTCTTCTTCCAAATCTACATAAAAAATCTTTTAGCATTATGTCACGGTCAAAAATATTTTGAACAAACTTCAATAGCAATGAATCTAATCTTAAGATCATATTCATTTCGATATGATTAATTTCAGAAAAGATGATCATTCACAAGGACAAAATGTATTGTTTTTTCTCTTTTCCAGCTTTGACAGTTACAATTCGTGGTCAATGAAATGCGAATGTAATCGAATGTAAATACTTCAACGAAATTTTTGAGCTGAAGAGCTATCTTCCTTTTTATTAATTAACCCCTATTGTTTATGACATTGCCCGGCTGAGGTGAAATTCGAAACCTTGACTTACGATTGAAAAGTCAGCACTAGCCAGTCACCGAGCCAATCAGATAATTGATAGAAGCAATAATGGCATATAATTTAACTTGAGAAAGTTCTAGCTCATTTAATAAAAAAAACCTTATTTTTATCAATTTTAGAATTCATCGTTAGATAATTCAATTTTTAATTTTGTCATAAAAAACGAGCTTTCTGAAATTCCGAAAAAAATATTCATAACTCCACGAACAAAATATTGAGCACGCAGCTATTTAGTATGCTTCCCCGCAAAATAGTTCCATACAAAAAGTATCAAATTTGTACAGTTTTTTTTATTTTTTCGCTCGATGCTATAAAATTATAAGAAATGAATAGATTATTTTTTGTTTTCATTGAGGTATGAATCGATAAACCTAATCACACTTATGTATGAATCCGCTTCGCGTTTTCATTCAGTGAGATTAGATTTCTGGTTCATACCTCAGTGAAAACAAAAAATACTCTCTTCATATCTTAAATAAATGTAAACATTCATGAACATATTTATGTATATATGCTTTTCAGGTATATCATTAAGACTTGCCGATGGATTATCACTAAATAATTTCACCCAAACAATCTGTGCAATTATCAAAGTGATAAGCTCGATGGTTTGATAGATTTAGCCCTGTTTTGGTTATTGCACGTCACTCATTGGCATCTTCACGGAACCAAAGGCACTGTTGACGTCATCAAGTTGCCATGTAATCCACGTGCAAAATGACGCGCTTTTAGACCCCCCCCAACGATCATATTTTGTCTATTTTGCATTAAAAAATAGAATAATTGTTTTCTTTTCGTGAAAGATTATTTTATCTTTCATTTCGTGAACAACTTAAGCAACTCGCGAAAATATAGCTATTGTTGTAAACTCAATGAAAGATATATCGATCTCACATTGAAACAGACAATTATCCTCTCTCTATCCATGTGTGTGTTTATTGAAAAGAAAGAAAAAGTTGACTCAGTAGATTGAATCCAAACAAAACTAAAATTCTTGATTACGAAGTCCTATTGTTTTTACAGCGTTTTTAACTTCATGAGAACCACACTCCTTTACATATTATGGGAAAAGTCACCAAACTTTAGGGTAGCAAGTTTTATCAAGTGAATGCAAAATAACTAATGGCACTAAATCACAGACTGTACGAGTCCTTTTTTCTTGAAATAGCTTCTAAGCCATCAAGCAACGAAATGCTATCAATTCATTTTACAATCGATATTACATCTGTCAATCAATTGATATCCGTCAAGCTATTCTAAGATTTTACCCAATAAACTTATTTCTTAGCTGATAACAGAGTCCGGGAGATCATCAACATTCTCATGCGGTTAAAACTAGCGCGTAAACAAGACCTCTAAAGAGTTTACCTAGTGACCTACTATTTGACCCGATCACCCCTGTTTTGTAGAAGGAGTATACTAAAACCAATATACACGTTCTTGCAAAATTTGAGAAAGATTGGACAAAGAAATTTTAAGCCATTATTTGGCCCCTTTTGAGGAAAGAAAATTTTCAAAGGTTTGACGTAGTGACCTAGTTGGTAAAGATTGTGTGTAAACCGATGCACGACACACGACGACGGACATTAAAGTGTACTAAAGGCTTATCCTGACCGTTGCCCAGGTGAGCTGAAAAAGGTGAACAGCATAGAGCGACGCGAGGTCCCTTGTATGCGGTTGGTGTCTTTTCTTAAGAAACTGTTTTGAATAATTCAATTTGTACGGTAGGGAGAGAGGAAGTGTATTAACATTATAGGCTACTTGATTTTGTCTTGTTACCCAAACGAAGTTATGTAAATTCGGTGATTGGTTTTGTCCCAAAGAATACCAAGATAAGAACTGTTATACTCTTTATTTGGAGATAAATCAATGACCTTTGAGTTATCTTTTGGGATTCCTGAATTACTTTCAGCGGTGCATCCAGTGGTGTAACAAAACTTCACATTGTTGACCTTGAATTGTCTTATATGTGCTAAATAAAAATGCAAATATTTTCTTTTTTCCAATAGGTAACCTATTGAAAAAAAGAAAATATTTGCATTTTTATTTAGCACATATAAGACAATTTCTTTTAGTCTTAGGAAGTTTATTTATTTTACAAATAAATAGTTATGATTTTTTAATCATTATTATATCTTTAACCCATTCCCACACAATCACGCTTTTTGACGCCCATCAAGGAAAATAATTGGGAAAACATTGTGTTAAATGTAGAAATTGCTTGTAACAAACAATTTCTTCATTTCAAACAATGTTTTCTACCCAGAAAGTTGAGAAATTCTAAATTGTCGTCCGCAGCTCCGTTCAAGTTAGACCAGTGTATAATTTCGCCGTCTGGAAATGGATTAAGTAATGTCTTATTCTTTGTCATGCATTTTGTCAACAGCTGTAACATGTGCACGAAATTGTCTGCCTATAATGTAACAGGGGACATGAATGTTATGACAATATCTGCGAAGGACTTACCGATTTAAGATCTAATTTTCTTTCAAAAGTCTAGAATTTAAAATCAAGATGTATCTTTTATTGGATTTGTGGTTTCTTCTTTCAACGTTTTCCTTCAAAAGCATTACCATTTCCCTAGATATTTAACTATCCGAGTAAACAGATGATTTCAAATTAATTTTATCTAATTCAAACCGTTCATCGGGGTTTGTGTATAGAGCACTGAATTGGATATTGTCGTGTATTCTGGTCAGGACTGGTCGCATAATGAATTAAATTAATCACTTTATATAATTAACAACAAGAAAAATCAGATTAATAAAAAATCAGCACTGATTAATTAACTTAACGTTGTTATTTTATGACATATTTTGTAAAGGCCTTACCTTGAAAGAGCTACAAACGATACCGGGTCTTGACCAAATTTATTTAATAATGCAGTTAAAGCTTACTTTTGGCTTCACTCTAACTCTACACTCCACCGTAACTTAACACATATTACCAGAATTACTCACTAAATAACAATTGTATAAGCTTTACATGCTTTTGTTATACATACGTATTTTTTCCTTTGATTACATATACATGCACTTGCTAATTGCATGTAAATATTTTACATAATACATATTGACTAAAATGAAAATGAGGGTGGCTGGATATTACTTATGGAGTGTATTTTATAGCAGTGATGTAGTTGCGGTATCGATTCAACCAAACAGTTGGAAGCGCATCGTACTCTCAATCATCCAGGGTGTGGTCCACGGGCGCGGCACATATTTTTTTCGACACTTGTCTCCAACTTATGAGTGAAAAATCGTTAACCTTATTGGTATCAGCCGCTGGAGGTAGGGAATGGATGTACTGGTAGTCCTGGTTTGAGAATCAAAAGGAAACCATAGTTAGGTGCTCCAGCCGTCTCGATATGACTGAAATACTGTAAGAAGTGGTGTTTAACCACATTCAATTAATCTACCAAACAAACAATATACTGTGTCATCTTCGATCAATCTTTGGTTTTATCGCTGTACAAAATTACCCTCGAAATTGCAGTACTAAAAAAAGTGTATCGCCTTTGGTAATACAGGGAATGTACAGAAATTATTCTATGAGAAAGCTTCCTTGCTAAAGAACATATCATAAATGCAATTTCATCACCGAATGTTATCCCATTTAGGAAGAAAGCGCTATGAATATAAAACAGGCATGATAAGGTGTCATATTTCATGACAAAGATGGGTCGATGACCGGTTCATATAACCCAGAAATCTTTTGGTGAGACTTGCACTTAAGGATTGTTTTAAAAATCAACACGTATATTTAACAGAATAAGAAGATTTTTAGTCTTTGCCAACCAACCCCAAAAAGGTTAAATTTAGAACAGCTCTATTTGAATTTATTAGAGTCACAAAGTGTTGGACAGAAATAGTCTGGTAGGAAGGGCAAACTCAATAACTTATACAATTCAGAAATTTAGCGAGTTCAAGTAAAATAGCTTTGGATAATGTCGTAGGAAAATGATACACAGTTGTTTTAAATGACACATAACTAATGTTTACACGAAGTATCTTTACTCACATTTAACCCGATGTGTAACTTTTTTTTTTGTTAGATTTAGTTTGAATTATCGTTTTGGACAACTGAATATCATGGAGTTAAACATGTCGTCTGCAATTTCTTTGAATTTGGACCTCTCCAGTTTGTCGTTTGGTAATTTGTTAAGTGGAAGAGGTTTGGATTATACATGCTTATATGCGTCACGATTGATACTTGAAGTTTAATGATTAAAGTTTGTATATATATCTTCTGTAAATATAAATCCTGTTATCCAGGAAACCCTGTCTTAGTAACGGTTTTTTACGACGTTGGAAAATTCACATGCTTTGATGATACATTTATCTAAATATTACCACGCCCCATCAAGACGAAAACTTTGAAAACATAGTACAAAATAATAAAAAAAAAATACTCCTTACAAGCATTAGTACAAAAACAATTGTAACTTTGTCAGTTTTAAGATATTGACATTTTTTATATTCGTTACTCCGTTCTCTAGCTATAATGTCTTCATGATACGAGTTGTGAGAATTCTCTAATTTTGTCAATTTAATCGGATTCTCAATTTTTATTCAATTCATTCAAATTGTAACAGTTTGAGGCCCTAAAAATGCAACATTATTAAATAAAGTTACATTGGATCGAATCTTCGAAACAAAAATAAGAATAATTCCTACACAAGCTTAAAGGAAAGTGAGTTTTGTCCTCTGTTTGTTTTTGAATTTTCGTATGAATGTTTTTATTTTTATTTATTTATTTATGTATTTTGAAATCTCCGAAAACGAAATCAATGGACAAATTTACACAAATATAATACAAGGTTATACGCCAATTGATGATGTACTACATTTGATTATGAAACATATATACCAGAGTATTGTTAGTAGGAATAACATTACTTATAATAGATTCTTTTTGATAAAAAAAACCTTTCAAAGAAGAATACATTGGTGTATTTCCAATACTCATCGATAGTTCGTTTCCACAGTCTACAGGAAATGAAGCAAAACGTTTCGGTAAACGGTGTCCTTTTTAAACACAGCCGTGTGTAATGTGTATTAGTATAGGGGTCTGGCAGAAAACAAGTGTTTCAAATACACAGGATCAAGATTTGTTTTTTCTAGTTTCAATACACAAAAAAAGCATATCCTTTTAGAGTTTTAACACATGGAGATATCTTAAGTGATCAATTTTTACATTTTGATTTAGAATCAAGGTCAAGGATGATTCTTATCAATTCGTTTCGGATCGTCTATTGCTTGCTATTAAGATTTTGTGTAAGTCTATCAAACATTATTGAGCAAATATAATATAAATCAAACTTAATAAGTCTGCATATAAAATTTGTACATATTATAAAGTAAATGGGCATTTAATTACACGTTTTTTGTTTTTTTCTTTTGCATTCATGTTTAATAGTATAAATCTTAAATAATCATAACCCAAAAAAAGTCATGGGTTTAGATAGCATACATTTATGCTTTGTTACAGGTAAAACCATATTGACCTTGGCCTTTTACTAGAGTAATCGATACTGCCATAATCTAGAAAAATTATTAGTCTACTTAGTTTGTTAGTATTCGTTGTTGTTGTTGTTGTTGTTGTTGTCGAAAATGAAAGATTGTCAGTGGGTGCTATTTGGTCTGTACCTATACTTGATTAATGTTCCAAAATTCTTGAAAAATGTGTTTTTGATCATGTAGAATCTGATGGTAAAGAAAAAATGTTTTGCCCTTGTTTGTCTGGTTTTAATAGGAATGATTTCCATTGATACTTGCTCTTTATCACAATCGCTTGTGAATAAGATCAAGGGGAGATAAATGGGGACTGATAATAATAAGATTATCAAAATTGCTTACAAGAATTCTATTTATACACAAAATATTGGAGCTGTGCCTACCATATTGTGGTAGTAATGCTGCGAAAAACAATGATCCAGTACTAATTATAATTTCAAGGGGAGATAATAAGGCAAGCCATCAAAATAACATGTTTAAATAGGATTTCGATGCACACATAGCTACAGGAGCATTGCTTCATACGTTTCTTTGATTGGTAGCTCTCCTTGAATGACGAATAATTTCCCTTTATATCAGTTGATTCATTTTTACATGGTTGAAACAATAGTAGCTCTTTCTCTGAAAAAGATTTCTTCGTCTGCCCTTTTGTTAAACCTAAGATATCGAAGTCAAACATAGTATGTGATATAGTCATTCAAAAAGAATGCTCAATTTTGCCAAGTTTGCAGGAAGCTATGCAAATTGCTTTTGAGATTTAAAGAGGTCAAAGTTCGAAACTGTCCGGCCATCCAATGGCCATATTTTATGGGCTTATGAGAATTCCATGAACAATTCTTGATAAGGGTCACCTGAGAATCAATCCTGTAAAGTTTGATCAAAATTAGATAAGAAGAAAGAGGCGTTTTAAATGTTATCAAAGCCAAAGGTGTCCCACACTGCCAAGCCCACATTTATGGATCAAACAAAATTTTAAAAAAAACAAGTTTTGTAAAGGGTAATCCAAGGATCATTCCTGTAAATTTTGATTAAAATTGGCCCACTGGTTTAGGAGGAGATGTCATTTAAAGAACACAAAGCTGAATACTTCCACGACCATATTTGTCGGACAATCAAAATTGCATGAACAATTTTTTGAAGGGGTCAACCAAGGAACATTCCTGTAAAATTTGATTGAAATTGACCCAGTGGATTAGGAGGAGATGTCTTTTAAATAATTGTTTACGACGGACGACGCACGACGGATGACGGAGAGTGGCTCCCCATGAACACGCTGTGTTCGGGTGAGCTAAAAAACGACATACATGCAAGTCCGAATCTTCATTAACTTTCTTGAAACAGTTTATAGGAAAATATTCTGACCTAGAAAGCAATTTAATCGGCACTATTGAAAAGTCAATGGAAAAACAAGAACATTAAACAACAAAAAACAATACCCCTGTTTCCAAAATTCAAAATGATATGATGCAATAAATATATTTACTATAATACGTTTTAGATATTTTAGAAGGGTATATGCAACAAACAAAAAAATTGTTTATGTACCGATACACGACAAGAGGGCCAAGATGACTCAATATCCCTCACCTGAGTTCATAAAACAACTCTATTACGCAAGGGGTCATTCTGATATAAGTACAGACATTCCCTATACAAGTTTGCGAAAGTTTTGGTAATAATTTTGACTTATAGATGGGTAACAAGGAAATTTTCCCGAAGGCCTCTTGTTTCGTTATATTTGTTGAAATGTCAATATATTGTTAAAAGACCGTCTTTATGACAATACAGATTTTTATTGCAAGTTTGGAAAAGATTGATACAAGGGCATTTTCCAGTGAAATTGAATTCCTTGTCACCATAGTGAAAAGGGTCACCCTCATGATATAATAGACATATTCAGCATGTTCGAGAAAGATTGACCCAAAACTGTATCGCTCTCACAACAATGCAAATATTTTCATCAAATTTGAAGAAAAATGAACTAAAATGTTTACTTGTACAGTAGTAGCAAGGCAATTACCAGTAATATCTTTTTCCCTGGGTATTAAATGAAATGTCGCATTATTCGCATCCTTAAAAGCAATTAAATATTTTGAGTATGATTGAGTAAGATTGAACCAAACTTTTGACCTGAATAGTGATAACACAGAAATTGACATGAACATTTTCATTTTCACCATGGAATGGCACCATGCTTAAAAGAGACTGTGACATTAATTTAATTATAATTTATCCTTTTTTGCAATGACAATAGATAGAATAAAATTCCACTGTGTTGGAATGGGTTAAGTCACAGAATGAACCTGCAGAGATCCAGCCAAGCATTCGTGATACGCAGGAAGCAAATGAATAATCAGTTTCGCCGTGGTATAACTGAAAGGATGCCCAAAGGGGAGTTAACCCATCTTCCATTAAAATACTAGTGCATAAATAATTGTGATACTAACCGATTACAATAAAATGACACCTTTTGACGCCCCTCAAGAAAAAGGGCTTTGGAAAATATTGTGGAAAATGAAAGAAATTGCTTGTAACAAGCAATTTCTTCTTTATCTGTCCCAAAAGACAAAGAATTCTATAGTTTCATCTAATTCAAATTTGCCGTCTGTAGCTTCTTTTTCATTTGGACCAGTCTAAGATTTTCTTGTCTAGTAATGGGTTAAATAGAATACATACGTAATTGACTTTTGTCAAGAAGTACAGATAAGCAGAAAGGTTTATAATAAAGCAGTTTCCTGGAAAATAAATTCGATAGACATTGATAATCTTTATTGTTACACTGACATAAGGAACTCGCGGAGGTTAGTAATAAAATAAATTGTTGTTCTTTTTTTTATTGCTATAAGGTCTTGTACCAAGATAAAAAGCTTACATAGAAATAAAATTTATGACTAGATTCAAATATCCGAATTGTCAAATTGCCAAAGTAGGAAAACTTCGGTCGGCGAAAAATTCCAATGGATCATTGTTGCTATGTATAACTAAAAAAATCAAAATATCCACATATTACTAAAAGAGTGATTGAGATTTTTTCAGGTTAAACGCTATATTAATTCTATTTGGAAAAGTGTGCATTGTAATGCTAAATTGCAAGTTTGCGAGTGACCTATCCTCGAACAGACTTAAAATCATTTATAATGCAGCACAAAGAGCGAGAGCAATATCTTATGACTGAAGACTTAAAAAACGACTGTCACAAAATTCATTTTAGCCTTGATACAGTATACGTGTTAATGGTTAAGCTCATAAGAAGTTAAAAATCAAGCCTTTTGATATAAAAAGATCAAAAATATTATCTATACGTTCTTTTAGAACGTGCTGACAGGTCAAATTTTGATTACAAGCAGACATATAAAACATTCAACATTCCAAAATTAAGCCTGCCAAAAATGATTTTAGTAAAAGGTTGATATGTTGATATTCAACATTTTATTATATTGCCATAGTCTGTTCACTATCTTTCTTATCAGACATTACATTCACTTTATATGATAGAAAATAATCTAAACAAGATCATATGTTTCAAACTAAAAGGTAACAAATATAATTGACCGTTTTTGAGGAAAACATGCCAAAATGACAAAACATGACTGACTGAAATTTAAAGAAATTGCAGACGACAATCTTTAGGTGGGGTCATTTTCAAAATATGTGTTTTTGAGGTAGAAAACATTGTGAGTGATGGTGAGATTGCTTGTCACAGACAATTACTTCATATTCTAGAAAATAATCCAAAGTGTTTTTTTTTTTTTTTTTTTTTTTCTTCTTTTTTTTTTCCTTTAGACGCATAGCAATAATCAGATGATATTGACGACATCAAAAAGTTCACGTTACAACGTAACGTTATTTAAGCAGGATTCCCTGGATATTCAGGAGAATATATTTTCTAGATAACAACAGAACATTAACAAAGCAAAACCAAGCCATGACAAACGTCGACTGCCCCGATGGCCTATGGTAAAGGTGCTTCAATCGTAATCTGAAAGTCACGGGTTCGAGCCCTGTCGCCACCGGCTTGTTTTCATGGACAAGACACAAATAGCCAGCCCAGATATAACCAGCTATACGAGTGGGTAGCAGTGGGTTCAAACCGTTGCCTTTCCCTCAGGAACGTAAAAACATCTGAATTGTTAGTGTTCAAGCGACTCTATACACTTAAAGATTTCGTCGCAATCAAACTAAAATGAAATAGTATAAAGTAACGATGTTTTTATGAATTCGTTGACTAGTAGTAGGAATCGAAATTATATGAAGAATGTATAGGATTATACAAGGATATGTAAGAAACAGTGGAGAAGTCATACACAATCAAGCTTTTTCATAATAGTCGCAGAGTATATAAATACTAAAATTAGTGTAATATATATTTTTGGATAGCTCAGCAACAGGTTTTTTTTGTCGTTGTTGTTGTTATCAAGGTGACCTTACAAAATAAATCATTTTCCCTCTTCTGACATGTTCTTATATAATCAGATTGTGACCTCATTCTTGCTTGAACCAAAGCAACAATGCATTAATTCAAACCTTGAACAAACTGCATCTCTATATAGTTTAAAAAACTCTCTTACATTTTGTTGAGAGTGAAAATATTGTGTGCTTAAATGGCACAGATAATTAGATACTTAACCCTTGTCATGCTGTATAAATTACGTTACCGAATTGCTGTCAAATCAAAGGGCTGAGAGTACTGATAGATATTTTTGTTCAAAAATCAATATTTCTTTTAGAAATCAACCTCATAAACAACTCGAGAAGGAAAAGTATGAGCAGGAGGTATATACTAAGATCAGCCTGCACAAACGTGCAGTCTGATCTTAGTATACACCTCCTGTCAAAACCGGAATATTCCGGGTTCAGCATGACAAGGGTTAATTAATTATTGCTTTTCATACCAAATGTAATCAATAGCCCCAGCCACCTCTACAAAATATACCCATACTGATGTCAAACGGGGATATTTTTCTAAGCACGTTATCGAGGAAAGAAGATATTGGAATAACACTTGTCAAAATGTCAGTTTTAGACTGCCTTAAACAAAATAGCATCTTATATTCAGTTCTGTGCTAAACATTTAATGAATTTGCATAAGCCATAGGTTTTAACTAGGACAGTTTTCATCAAGTATCAACAGCCCTGTAGTATAATAAGTTAATTTCCGCCCTGTAAAAATGAGGTCATATTGCTACGAATTATGAATGGAAAGGCCGCATGTGTTCGATTATTATGGAACAGGACGGGATTAGTGTTAATTCTAGTTGAATAATCCAAAATTGTATACAAATCTTTTGGTTCTTGATCATAACATTTTAAAACGGGATGCCCTTCTGGAAATTTCGCGAGAACTATTGAATTGGTTTCTGAAAAAGAGTGTTACTTGATTAACAGAACTTTTGATGATTTTTACGTTTGAGTTTTTAAATTATAGATATTTAAATATCTCCGTTTTACAATACTTATCAGTTTTCAACAGAACTAAAATCAAAACATATCGTCTATGTTTTGAATAAGCTCTTTACTGTCATTCCACTTTTTCTTTTGTCTACTATTTCAATACTCATTCAATTACTACGGATAAATTATCATTAATCTTTGAATATTTTTGACACTCAAACGTTTTGGAAACATATGATTAGGTATAATTTAACCCGTAGGTTATCATCTTACACTTCAACCGTTCAATCTTGGAGATGTTCTAATGCTTATTGTATAACGAAAATCTTAATGCCTATTTCAAAACCTTACTTAATGACCTCATTTAATAAAAGGGAAAGATAGAACAATCAGGTTGAGGTTTGAAAATATTTGAAACTCATGTTAATATATCAGTCTCGCTGAACTTTATTCAAAGGGTTAAAGTACAGAAAGTTCTAAAGATGTCACTTGGTGCAAAATAAAGATTGTTAATTGAAAAGAGGTGTTAACAGCTCTACTGCAAGTGTGTTTTACGACCGAAGTGTAACATGAAATTTGCTTCTTTGATGCTTATCCGGCATTCTAGACAGTATCTTTATATTCACGGTTTAGTATCTACCGACGTTATGTTAATGTATATGCTGATGCGATTAATTTGTGTTTTACAATTCTTAATCAGTTAAATCTAAATTTTTAAATGAAAATCAAAAATGTGCTACATATCTTTGGAGTTTTTTTGCTTCGTCATCTCACGTTTTATTAATTGGTCTTTTCAAGTCAACATTATGTGTAACTGATTACCAGTGTATCCATTTTCTTGATGCCCCTCAATTGGAAATCATAGTGGGAAAAGAGCAGTAATATTTTGAGATCCTTTATTTATGGCTTTTTAAGAGCCGTTTTGTATCGTGCTTCGTCGGTGTGCGTGCAAAATGGCGTAACTACAGCTTTTTTAGAGCTGTAGTTATGACAATTTGCTCGCTCACCGACGACTTGCATCCGATGGAGAAAAGGGATGATGTATTGATGAATAAAAACTGAAACACCAAGTTATATGTTGTAAAAACAAAAATAAGCATACCAGTTAAATTGATATCTTCAACAAAGCATGAAACATGTAGTGACCATAAGAACTTTTTTGCAAATGATTAAATATCAATCTATAAATCAAATATCGAACTTTGAATGGCAGACATACTTTTATTCCTGACCTTTTCGTTAACTAAAACCATTTCATCTCAGTGTAAAATTTCAAATTTCGGTTTCAATATAAAATAAAGGAATGGATCAATTTTCGCGAGAGTCGCCGGATGCTTATCTTAGTGACAATTTTTTTTAACTTAGTTACCCAATATATATCTTACTCATGACAACTTGTGAAACATTAAATTCGATCATGTTGCCTCTAGAATTTTACCTAAGGAATTTACATTTACCTTCAAGTGTCCCAGATTCATAATTTTCCGAGATATCACGAGGAAAAAATAGTTTGGCCAAATTTACAGGCATTTGTACACATGATCTGCTCTAATTTTTCATTCCCAAGTAATTGAACATCCGCTTTTCCATGGTACCGTAAGGTATAATATTGCTACCAAGATTCAATACATTTGAACAAGCATGAAGACATTAGAATAATAAAACAATATTTCTCAGAGGGTATATTGAACTGCTTTTTGACCCACATAACCAAATATGAGCCTATGCGTGACATTTCCAACCATTTCGCATGTGCGTGACTCGCACACATTGAGCACCCTGGACAGCCATTCAGGGCAATTAGAATATTCGCTGATTATTTAAAGAAGCTTTTAGGTCAGTATCTATCTACAGAGCGCAGAGTGAAGATTCTGATCAGACTGTGCGGATGCAAAGACTGATCCGAGTCTTTACTTGGCGCACATGTGTAGTGGTTGGAAATGTCACGCATGCGCTCATATCTTAATAAAATGATCAGAAAACAGGAAAAGAATACATTTTAAAATAGAAAAAGTAGAGCAATTTGATTTTGTGAAAAAAGTCCAACAATTTTCGTATTTTCAACAAATGGTCATAACTCTGTAAAATGCAAAAGTACAGTATTCAAAATAGGATATGCACATCTATTTTGTTACTGAGTCTATCTGTAAGTTTAATTCAAATCTATTGAATAGTTTAAAGAAATAAGTGGACAAGATTTTCAAAGTCGAAGGGTCTTAACTCTGTAAAAAATTAAATTGGCCAGATCTACAACTAGATATAAACATCTCTGTTTGTCACTGAGTCTAGCTGAATCTATTCATAAGTTCTGAGAAAATAATCTGACAAGATTTTTCATTAAAGGACCATAACTCTGTGAAAACTAAATTGACTGGAATCAAATTAAATGCGCAGACTGATACTAAGTTTCCTGTAAAGTTTAAATCAAATCCATGCTGCAGTCGCTGTGAAAAAGTGGCCGAAAATTATCATCTAATGGCCATAACTCTTTAAATAGTAAATGTATTACAACCAAAATAGGATATTCACACAGTTGTTTGTTAATGAGTCTACCTGTGAAGTTTGAATCAAATCGAAGCATTTATTAGTTTTTAGAAAACATGTGAACATAACATGTGAAAGGCAAATTTATGGAACGCCACAGCTGTCTGATACTATGAGTAATAATGTGGACATTCCTACTATTTGTCTTACTATGAGTAAAGGAAATGTTATCATACTCAGATAGGTTGCTGACTTATCCATACTGTGCATAAAAATATCTACCAATGCTGTTGTTCTGCCAAAAGGTGGTGCTGTCTTGCCGAAATATGCCGTACAATGTCCAAGTGTAGTGTATTGGTGTCCAAATGTGGCAATGACTTGTTTAAATAATGTCTTGTTATATCAAAAGGTTATGTAATTTGGTCGACATGTGGCGCTGAATTATTTAAGCGTTTATTTGTTATGTCAAAAGGTATGCTATCATGTTCAAATGTGGTGATGACTTGTTTAAAAATAGTCTTATTGTGTTTACAGTCATGTCATCATGTCCAAATACATTGTTGACTTGTCAAAATGTTGTCTATTCGTGTCAAAAAGCAGTTCCGTTGTGTCTATTTGTATGTTGTCTTACTTCAACACACTCTAATAACGTCAAAAAGTAGTGCTTGCATGTTTATATGTAATATTGATTTATGTAAACATTGAATATCTATGTCCAAAAATATGCTTCCATCTTCAAATATGGTGTTAAGGTGTCAAAACTTCGCAAAGTTATATTAAAGAGTAGTGTGGCTTTGTCCAAATGTCGTATTGACTTGACTAAACCTTACATTATCATGTCAGAAGGTAAAGTGGTTATGGCCGTATGCGGCGGTGACTTGTGTAAACATTGGCCTAATTTGACGTACGGTAGTTTGGTTTTGTCCATGTTTGATATTGGCCATACAAAACAGTGCCGTATTAAGTCAATCGTATATTACCATGTTCAAAATCAAAGTTGATATGTCTTTAGATAGAGTTATTATTTGAAATTAGTGGTGTTATCATGTCTGAACACGGTGATGACTTGTGAAAAGTATTGTATTTGCATGTAAAAAGGCAGTTACATCATGTTCCCTGGTATGTTAACTTGTTCAAATACTATCATATAATATATCATAAAACTATCTTTTGGCATGATAAGGCGGCGTTTAAACAGATCAACATTATATTTGGACAAACAATGACACTTTTTGATATTATACGATCATATGTAGACAAGTCAACATTGCATAAGAACATAATATCGGTACTTTAGAACATGTTAAGGCAGTGTTTCAGCAAATCAAGACGGTATGTGAACGTGATAAGACTATATTTTCACATAATAGGATTAAGGTGTGACATGTCAAGATTTTATTTAAGATTTGTAAATCCTTTTTTTACATAATAAGGTAATGTTATGGCAATGAAATGCCTCGTTTGGACATGAAAATTCTTCCTTTTGACATATCATGACATTGTTTAGACATCGCATCCAGGCTAACAAAACTGTTTCTTGACAAAACAAGACAATATGTAGACAAGTCAACATGAAATATGAAAACTATAACAATACTTTTTGACATAATAAGACGTTATTGGATTAAATTCCAACATTTTCAAACAAAATCACATTTTCTTTTGACACAATGTTGGAATCAGTCGACAAGTCGACCTCAAATCTAAACAGGATAACGTTACATTTGAACATAATAAGACAAATTCTAGACATTTCAACACTACTTCTCATATAATAAGACTATCTTTAAATGAATCAAATTGATATTTAGACATGGTAACTCTAATGTTTTATATAATAACATGATGTATAGACAACCAGCTTCAAATATTTACAAAATAAAACCTCTTTTATGCATGATAAGACAGAATTGAAACAAGGCGAGCCTACGTCGGAAATAATAAAACACCTATTGGACATAATAAGGTTAAAAAGCGTTTTGATATGTCAACGCCAAACTTAGAAATATCAATTATACTTGTTGACATGATGAGACATGGATAAGATAACTCAGTTCCACATTAAGACATAATATTACTATTTTTTGAATTAACAAGACAACAACTAGACAAGTCAACACCACATATGAACAGAAAAACGATGCTTTGTGACAAAATAACATGGTGCTTACACAAGTCAACACCACATTTTAATTCAATAACGCTACGTTTTAACAAAATAACACGCTGTTTAGACAAGTCAACACCATAAGTGGACATGATGACGCTGTATTTTGACAAAGTACGGTAGAAGGTGGACATGTCCACATTATTGCTCATAACATCAGAGAGCTGTGGCGTTCCATACAAATTGACCGTAACTAAAATAGGATATGCACATCTGTGTTATTTATTGAGTCTACCTTTGAATTTTGAATCAAGTCTATTGATTATTTTTAAAGAAAATGAGTGAAAAGGATTTCTCGTCCGAAGTTCATAACACTGTGAAACTTATTAGCACCAAAGAAGTATATGCCCTTCTCTTTTGTCAATGAATCTACCATTGACATTTGAATCAAATCTATTAATTGGTTGTAGGAAAATGAGCGGATTAGACTTTTCATCGAAGGGCTATAGCTCTGTAATGTGATACCCAGAATTGAATAAATATACGCACATCTCTGCTTGATACCAAGTCTATCTGTAAAGTTTTAATCAGAGCCATGTCGTAGTTGTTGAGAAGTTGTACAGACAAAGTAAAAGCCAAATACTTACCTACATTCGGACTCCAATATACACCAAACAGCGTTTTTGGGGGTATATTATACAATCAGCTACGTTGTAGGACATATAAATTCAACACCATAGCTGTTCCCTACGTAGACTTACAGGAAGAATTTACTCACTCTAGTTAACCCTTTCCCGTTTCTTGAAATTTTAGACTGGACCAAATTGAAAGAGGTTGCAGACGACATTGAAAACTGGATGCAATTCGAAATTAAACCATCCTATGCGGTAGAAAATATTGTGGGAAAAGGAGAAATTGCTTGCTTCAAGCAATTTCTCCTTCTCCCACAACGTTTCTAAAGTATAAAATCATAGCAACGTAAAATCCCGGGTTTGTACAGAAAAGGGTTAACCAAAAAGCCCTTAGATTGAAACGTTAGACATAAATATTCACTGACCTTATACCAATGTATATCGAGGGCTTAGAGCAAAAACATAGTATGGCTCTATACAATGTATAGGGCCATACTATGTTTTTGCTCTAAGCCCTCGATATGTACTGTCATGGGCTTGATCGATCAATATTTTGATCACCAACCTTGGCACGTCTCAGTGAAAGTTGTTTTAGGACGAAACCAATTCTTTTATAAAAAAAAAAGAATCGAAACAGAACTACACTTTGCTAGACCTACTCTAGCGCTCAGGTATCGTACAGTTGTAATTTAAGGCTGTAACAAAATCGTGTTGTTGAGGTAATCGATAGCAAGAAAAACACTTAGTCGAATAAAAAGAGCATACTTTGTACAAATATTCCCCTAAATAGTATAGATTTTTGTTCATAGCGAAAATATATCTAAACACATATTTTAAAGTAGACATCTTAGGTGTTAGCAGAGATAGAGTAAAATGTCGATTTTACACGACGACGCTGACGACGCCAAGGTTAAAGCAATATCTCAGAAATTTTCCGGAATCAGTTGTGTTTTACGTAATCTAACTAATTCTAGTAAAGATCAAAGAGAGATCTCCTGTTGCCTTCTGCTCGTGTAAGATGGTGAGATAAAATGCGAGAAATCACTCACGCAAACCTAACAAATAAATGATATTATTACCCTCCGGGGCTCCAGGGAATAAAAACGCAAATGAATCTAAGAGTAGATTAGCTAATATATAGACGAAAGAAAGAGGTGACTCTAATAAAATTTTGTCATCGAGTCACAGATGACACCGTTTGGATTCGTTTTCGCGTGTGCATACCTACCTCAGGGATTTAGGCGGCGACCTGCCAAAGACACAAATCGATGGGTTAGCGTGGAACAGTTGTACCTGCCTATAAATATATAGGCAGTTACAACTGCTTCGCGCTTACCCATCAATTTGCGAATGGCTTAAAAATGAATGCAAAATTTAATGAAAAGGTTAATGTGCTGCGCAAATAATACACATAAAAACAACAACAACAAAATGCTTCGTAAAAATCGATTCGAGAACTTCTGTATTTTCTAAGAAAACAATTTTATACCACATGCATGATTTCGTTTTGATTTTTTGCTAGCAAAGCCACTAAACAGACACAATTTTGGGGTCTTCTCAGAGTTCAATGGGTGCAAACAGCCACTGGAGGCTCAACCACTAAATCCATTGAATGTATACGCTATAAAAAGTTGTTCTTATGTATTTCAGGAATATTACAAGGCCATCTCATAGGTATTTCAGCTCGCCTGAGCACATTGTGTTCAAAATAACTCGGATCAAATTTTTCAAAGAAGTTGCAGACGACAATTTCAAATTGTTGAGAATTCTGAAATATATATCTCTTTGGGTTACGTAAAAAACAATATGGAAAATGAAGAAATTGATTGTAACAAGCAATTTCTTCATTTTCGACATTGATTTCCAGAACTATCTTCTTAGTGAGCTCAAAAAGGGTGGAATTGTGTGGAAACGGGTTAACTCATTGCTTACATTAACCTTATTTATTTATCATGACAAAGAAGATAACTTAACAATACCATGCTTTGCTAGCTTACAGGACCTTCAGTACTCTGATTTTCTCTTGCTACTGCTTAAATGCATAGTTTGTAAGTATAATTTTATAAATCGCTATTTGAGTAGCAAATAAAATACACGACAAGTGAAAGCACAATAAAAAGCTATTTATGGATATTTTGTCAATAACAGAAAACAGATTCTATGATCGCAGTAATCAGGTTTGATTCCATACTCCTATTCTGTTAATATTCAGGTTTAGGATTTAACCTCTTGTGATAATAGGCGATGGTTTATTCTTTTGCTCTATACATGAATAATGTCAAAAGAGCATTTACTCAGTAATGAGATAGAGAAAACGTACAATAAAAACGCTTTCAGAGAATTAGCTAATTTCCGCCCAATACATTGAGGTCGATTTGGTCTTGGTATTAATAAAAAAAATTGTCAATAACTATCATTCACTTGGAATTAGGTTAGCAACCAAAATATTGAGGGGTATAAAAGTATTTATTTCACTCTTTCGGTTGGGCATCAATGTGCCTAATGGATTACAGTAAAAGAACGTCACACCACATGTAGATATGTTCCTTGATTAGTTTAATCATTTTTGCATAAAGGTCTCTTTAATTCTTCACGCCGTGTTCGCTTTCGACATATTTTTTCTTTGAAAATTTATCAATTTGATATGTTAATAATTTGTGACAGTAATTGTGAGTCATTTCACAACCCACTGAACGTAATAAAACACTCTTTCATTTGTTTGGTGGAAATATGACTTACTATTGTAGAAACGGGTGTTTTAAAGAACAAGATAGCAATGTGAAAAATCTAAACTATGTCTTAACCCATTACTACACTAAAACTTGTAGACTGGTCAAAATTAAAAGATGTTGCAGACGTCAATTAAAAGTATGAAATTTTAGATTTTTACAGCTTTCTGGGTAAAAAAAACATTGTGAAAAATGAAGAAATTGCTTGTAACAAGCAATTTCTTCATTTTGCATAATATTTTCCAAAGGTTATTTGTTTGGGCGTTTATAAGTGTCATTGTTGGGAATGGATTAAATACAGACAAAAATCGAAATCTGGACTAAGACAACCGGACTTTTGATCCAACGAGAATCGGAGCGAAGAGAAACATATCTCGGCTGTCTGACTAAGCTCTAATCAGATTGCGACAAAGGCTGACCCTGCGTTCATTATGTATTCTACAGCCAACTATTATCTACTACAAATCCAAGCAATCAGAGAATCAATCAGGATTCAATGGTTACTCAGGGAGTATATTTTATATCCCTGAAAAGACGTCCCGTTAAATTCATTAGGGATTACCGATGAAAGTGGGCGGGGGCAGGATCGTTTGGATTCGATGTTGGTATTTCAAAGCAAGAATCCTGATGTGTCTTCAATAATTTAATTTCCTTTTTTTTTTTTTTTTTTTTTTTTCGTTTTTCAAGATTCAAGATTTTCGATTGGATTATTTTGTCATACTTCAAAAAAAATTTTTTTCATACCGCAACTGTTTTGTATGCTTGCTCACAAAGTAGATCCAAAAAACGTTTTAATAAAAATTAGCAAAAGTACCTGCTTTGTTTTGTATTCATGACATTGGAATATAATAAATGATGAGAATATTTTTTATTTTCATTGAAGTGTACCTAAAAGCCCAATCATACTAATGTACGAGTCCGCAATGTGATTAGGCTTTAAGCCTCATATTTCAATGAGGACAAAAAATATTCTCTTGCTATTTTAAATTTGAATCTGGAAAAAGTAAACAGAATGAATTTTATTTCTTTTCATTTAGCACAAATAACCTAACATGACCCAAAAATGGAATAAAGCACGTTTCTTTCTTCAGTCTTAAGAAATCATTTATTTTATTAAAATATATAATAAATGCAAAGATATTTTCAATTAGAGGTTTTCATTAAATGCTGGAGTAATATGAATTTTTATGCCCTGTCAAAGCTCCCAACACATTTCTTTTGGTGTCTACGTAAGCATATGGAAAGCCCTTCAATGGAAACCAAAATCTTGTTATACTTCATCGCTGGACATGATTAATCGGCTAAAACGATGTGCAACACGCATTTATATGGTGTTTAGAAAATACTAAAAAATACTTAGAAATACCGTGAGTAAGGCCATGTATGAGGTTGCTCATTTGTGGGGTAATAGAGGCTATCCGTAGACCAAACAACTATCAAAGAACATTTTATCGTTCATTCTAATCACTCTTTTTTGACAATATCTTATAAATGAGCGAAAACAAAAATTCATGAAGCTTTAATCAAAATTGAACAAAAGCTAAACTATTGAAGCTACCGAATTCACTGTGATAAAATGTTTCAGTCGAGGATTTAAAGTGACATCACCAACCCAGCATTTTCATTGATGGTATATCTATCAAGATGTAAAAAACATGCAGAGTTTGAATGATATTCAATAACAACGTTTTACAAGTATTGGATTTTCAGAAGGAATGGAAAACTGATCATAATAGCTTTCAATAGAAAGATACGGTCAATCTTACTCAAGAGGCCATCTGTATTAAGCGACCGCATTACTTAGACGACCAGTATCGAAATTACATCTCCAAAAGCATAGAATCTTCATAATTGGAATTTTTGGCGAATACAAATTATCAAAACATCCTATGTTGATGAATCTCATGAAATCGCCTAATTGGGGCGATTTTAATGAGTTAGAAGTTAAAGTTAAAAGTTGATCCTTCATATATGTCATAAAAGTGTATTAAGCGACCACTTTTTGAAACGACCACATTTTGGCCGTCCCTTGAATGGTCGCTTAATACAACTTTAATTGTACTGTCAATTTGAGTCTTTCTGAAAATGTTAGGCTGGACATGGGTATGAAGTTTATAGAAACCATTGATTAAGAGTTTTAAAGAACGAAAAGGTCTCAGCTGACGTCATTTTAGCTCACCTGAGCACGAAGTGCTATTGTGATCACCTTTTGTCCGGCGTCCGTCCGGCGTCCTTCGTCCGACAACAATTTCTTTAGACGACATCTACTCCCAAACCACTGCATTTAACAACGTTTGTTGGCATTTATAAGACAATACTGCAATTAAGATGTGAAATTACGTTTGTTAAGGGTGGCCAGACCATACCGCAAGTAAGATATAAGACCAATCTGCTTCATGGTTATTCATATGAAGATCTTAAAATATTTCCTTCTTTTTCTCTATGTAAAACATGTTTTGAACCAAATGGTGGAGCCCAAGAAACACAGGGTCAATATTTCTTGCTACTATTGAAGAAGGTCACCCGACCTTTTCACATAAAAATAAAATTAACCTCTTGACCATTTGGTTTCTCACAAGAAGTTTCCTGAAGATGTTCCTAATGTTCATACTTTCTGTACCAAGGCTTCTGATGAAAATTAATTCTTTTGGCAGCTTTGATAGAGTTTCACCAAATAGTTTCAACCTGATTAGCATAGTGGTTTAGGAATTAGGTTTTTAAAGTAGACGAAAGTGCTTAAAGGCTTAAAGAAAGCTACTAAATGCTTCAGACAACTTTTTTCTACCTAAAAATGAAACTACACTTCTCTGTATTTAGTTCGACGTTCGAGACGACAAAACGCTCACGTTCGATTAAAAAGTTGTATCAATCTTTGCACGTACATGTACACGTTTGTCAAAAGCTGGTGTCAATAGGAAAGATCTAGAAAGGGTTTTATCACCCTGAATGAAGGACAGGTTTAAAATCAAAACTGTTTTTCAGTGAAATAAACCTGGTGTTTCACAAGACTTTGCTTATGCAAACGTTTGATCGGTAAGCCCAGGGTTTATACTCGAGCTTAGGTTTGAGCTACCGGCCCGTGTTGTTTTAATATTAAGTCTATACCCATTACCAGACGGCAAAATTTGAGACTGGTCCAAATTGAAAAGAACTGCAGACGATAATTTAAGGTCTATGAATTTTCAGATTTTTTTCAACTTTCCAGGTAGAAAACGATGTGGATAATGAAGAAATTGCACGTCACAAGAAATTTCTTCATTTCGCAAAATATCAATTATTTTTCTTTGAGGGGGTCTAAAGGCGTCATTGTATGGGAATGGGTTAAACAACATGAATTTTTGATCATTTCTAAAGAAAACCTCTCTTACTATTTCTAACCGGCATGGTTTTGAGATAAATACAAATTAAATCTCGGTTATTTATTGATTTTTTGAACTTCACTTCAATAGTAAGGTACCGTTAATCTGCTTGTATATCTAATTAGTACTAAAGACAGTTGTAAATGGAAAATTTATGTTACCGGAACAACCTTCAAGAGCTCTATCTCCATCGAAATCTTTGATAGCAATCCGGCACCGGAGGCAATATCCACAGATTCAAGTATCTTAACACGATTATATGTATTATATGTACAAAATGTAACACGTTTGATCCCCGGCGGCGGCACATATCCTTCCCGACATTTGTCTCTCGCCAATGGATGGATAATCGTAAACCTAAGTGGGATAGCAGCTGGAGGCTAGGAAAGGATGTAGTGGTAGTACTGGTGCTAGAAATACCAGGAATCCGTTGTTAGGTTCTCCAGCCGCCGCGATATGACTGAAATACTGTTAAAAGAGGCATCAAACCAAATTCGATCAACCAACAAAATGTAATCCAAGCATCATTAGAACTATCCGATGGCAGCGAGTACCAAGACTTTGTAGCCGATCTTGAAAGAGTAGGCTGAAAGGGGAGAGTCAAGATTCTTGTTCGAATTTTAGGTATTACTTTTTTTCCGATGGAAATAGGAATCATCTTCCGATTTATGCAATATATTACAAAGATATATGAGCCTGTGCGTGACATTTCCAACAATTTCGCAGGTGCGTGACTCGCTCACATTGAGCACCCTGGACAGCCATTCGGGGCAATTAGAATATTCGCTGGTTGTTTAAATAAGCTTTGGGTCAGTATCTATCTACAGAGCGCAGAGTAAAGACTCTGATCAGACTGTGCGGATGCACAGGCTGATCCGAGTCTTTGCTTGGCGCATATGTGTAATGGTTGGAAATGTCACGCACGCGCTCATATGTGAATGCATATAGAGAAAGAAACCTTAGTTTTCTTTTTACTTTGATAGACGGCGAAATCACGCGAAGAATCACTAACGAAAGCCTGTCAAATAAATGATATTATCCGTTTAAGCACGAGGGAATAAAAAAGGAAATTAAACCTTATAGTAGATTAGCTAATACACAGAGAGAAGAAAACGGGGATGCTAATTAATTTAATCACCAAGTCATTTCTGATTTTTTTTTGGCTGATAATGATTGTCAAAAATACATTTCGTAATTGTCAAAGGACTACGGGAGAAACGTTTTGACCATTCGCTGTTCCCATCCAATTAATCTCTTTTCCAAACCCACTGACTCCGACAGGAAGTCTCACTTCGTTTTTAAACGGTGTTATTTTGCAAAGTTTATGGCAAGTATATAGTAAGTAATAATAAAGTAGAATGGTTGGTTTGCGACCTAAACGTCGTTACTACAGCTTGAATAAGCTGTAGTTTAGACGTTTAAATAGCCAAACCAACAAAATATTTCACAAAAATGGCGGCCGATTTTGGAATTCAAATCTCAGTTCCGGTCTGAATGAATTATTTGATTGGTCGATAATTCCTTGATGATAGCCGCGATTGGTCAATTAGGGGGACATTGACTTTGGTATTAGAATACGAGTAGAATGTTTACTTCTGGTAGAAATTATTTTGTTCGCTCGGTATATGTCAGACACCAAGAGAATGTTTAAAAATGGTACCCCGCTTTTAAGGTGCGATTTTGTCAAAATCGGGATCATTACGGAAGCGCTTGCTGTTGTTTTATCACCCAGAACACAGTCCCAGTTTAACGTTAGTTGACAATTTAGGAGTATTGCGGTTAAATAGGGTATTACGACGTTGAACTAAGAGTACACTCAAACCGTTTTTAAATGATTTTTGTACTGAAACCGAGTTGTTGGTGGTGGGTTTTTTTTGTTGATGTTGTTGTTTTGAAGGGGGGGGGGTAAAAAAAGACTTAAACCAATGACCTCTGGAAAATGGGTAAAGGGAGTCTGAAATAATCAATTGGCGTCGGAATCGTTTACCTCAAAATGTGTTTATATCACTAAGGGAAGCCATTATGAGAGACGTATGACTTTATCGGAAAGAATTCCGACGCCGAGTCCTATTCAAGTACTTTAAGCAACAATGAATTTTATACATGCACAATCTTTAGACGCTTGAAGTAGTATTTAACAAAGGTGTTTGATATTCTTTATCGCACAAGAGTTGGTTTTTACTTTTTTAACTAGAGTAAAGTTCAGTTATTCACCTTTGCTGGTTTTGCAAACGATTAAAACCTTTCTTACAAAGCTCCGTTTCCTATAAATCAAAGCGGCATTGACGGATCGCTGGCCTATTTAGCTCCAATAGGAAGTTGGTCAATATTTTTTCAAAATTTAAGGACATTAACATGTTACAAAAAATAGTTAAAGTACTGAAAGTATAATAAGCTAGCAAATCATGTTTTTGTTAAGTAATCATCTATCTATATCAAAGGTTATCATGATAAATAAAGTAACCAAGGAATTAATCCATTACAACATAACAAAATCTTAGACTGATTCGAATTGAAAGAATTTGCAAACGACAATTTCAAGTTAGTGAAATTTAGAAAAGTTTATCCTTTGTAGGGTAGAAAACTGTTTTCTTCGGATGCTTAAAAAGCGTATTCAGTGGGAATATGTTAAATAGCATGCTTTTCGAGGAGTTCTCTACAATTTGAATTAAGTTTCACGTGGCCATACAAATTACTGCGCATATTGAAGACTCTGATCAGATTCATTTCGAACGCGATATGCAAACGTGAATAAAAAATACCTGGGAGATGAACTTGCATACATAGTTTGCAATATTGCTCAACTACTGGTTGAATAGGTTGTACTTACATCGTTTAAGTCCAAAAACAAACACAAAATGTTCGAAATAAATGTCTACAAATGTTGGAGTTCAAAGTCTACTTCCCATCTAAACGAATGATTGATCCGTCGACTCTTTAATTGACAGACCTGTTCCTTCATATATATTGATAATTTCAAGAAGACAATTGGTGCTGTCTTAACCCATTCCAACTCAAGCCATCCTTTTTACGCCCCTCAAGAAAAATACTTTGGAAAACATTTTGAAAATGAAGAAATTGCTTGTATCAAGCAATTTCTTCATTTTCCACAATGTTTTCTGTTCAAAAAGACAAAGAAATTCTAAATTCCATCAACTTTAAATTGTCGTCTGCAGCTTCTATCAATTTGGACCAGTCTAAAATTTTGTTGTGTGGGAATGGGTTAATAACGTTTTTTGGCGTGTGAAAATCATTGACAGAATCTTTATCAATAGAGTACTATGATCAGAACTTGTGATGTTCAGCTATAAAATTTGTAACTTATTAATTGCATACCTGAACTAAATCCATATGAATCGATCGTTCATTCAAAAAATCATTTAGACCGGAAATTAACTTTTAACTCCAACACCAGTGTTAAGTTTTGTTAACTTAGGTTTTGTTACCACACAGTAACGTAATTTTTTGACGCCTTTCAAGAAACATAATTGGGAAAAAATGTGAAAAAATGAAGAAATTTCTTGTTAAAAGCAATTTCTTAATTTTTCACAATGTTTTCTACCCTTAAAGCTGAAAAAACTTAAATATTATAAACTTTAAATTGTCGCCTGCAACTTCTTTTATTTTGGACTAGTCTAAAACGTTGCCGTTAATGGTTTGTCAACTTAAACGCCGTAACTTTAACGATGTTTGGGTCGCCACCCAAAAATTATACTCTTTTGTTACTTGTTAATTATGGCAAATTTTACAATATAATGCAGTTTAACCCATTCCACTCAATCCCGAGAAAAAAGCTTTAGAAAACATTGTGGAAAATGAAGACATTGCTTGTATCAAGCAATTTCTTCATTATCCACGATATTTTCTATCCAAAAAGACGAAAAAATTCAAAATTCCATCAACTTGAAATTGTCGTCTGCAGCTTCTTTCAATTTGGACCAGTCTAAAATTTTGCTGTGTTGGAATGGGTTAAAATTTAAGTCGAACTAATCTGTGGGCGGGGCCAGCGATCTGTCAATTGTTATCTAAGCTCAAAACTATTTTGGATAAAGTTCATTGGTAGTTAGAAGGATGGAATGATTCTGAAGAGAAGGGATAATACAATTATGGATCCCTTAGCTATCGTAGAGAGGTATGACTGACATCGGAGTTAAATGTCTTTTAGGACCGATTCGATTTCTTTTTATGCCAAACTGGCACAGAAAATATTTTCTTGTTCACAATGCCGCATTAACCCTTTCCTGCACAGTCCTTGGCTCTTGTGTCAATGTGATTTTATGACAAAGAAAATATTGTGAATAGGAAAAAATACTTGTAACAAGCAATTTCTTCTTTTCTCACATTTGTTTCTAATACATAGGATGGGTTCGTTTCAATATGCACTCTCTTTTCATTCTCGTCCGCAGCGTCTTTCAAATTGGACCAGTCGAAAATTTCGAAAAATGGGAAAGGTTTGAGAATCTATGTATTTTGTAGAATAAAATCTTATTCTTACTGAGTCTTACAAGCTTAACTCTTTCCCATACAATGATGTATTTTCACTACCCTCGGGGAAAAAAGCGTTGAAAACATCATGAAAAATGAAGCAAATGGTTTTAACGAGCAATTTCTTTATCATCGTCAATAAAAGACAAAGGCTTTTAAAATCCCGTCAGCTTCAAATTGTCGTCTGCAACTTTTTCGATTTCGAACCAGTCTAACATTTGGCATCTTGTAATGACTAAAGAGTAGAATGAGAACGCTTTGTGATAATAATGATTTTCGCTGTTATTACCATAAATGTTTTGTAAAATATTTGTCCATTTTATCATTATTAGTAGTAGTAGTATCAAATGAAAATCTTAATAAATCAGAGCACGTAATCGAGTTCGTTCAAAGTGTGTAAACGTTTCTTTGTCCGAACAGCAAGGCATGCCGACCTGACCTTGCTAATAAATTCTGATTATCATTCTCTAAATTTGCGTAGCTAAGGACGTATCACATCCATCGTATGACGTCATTGGTTTTACGAAAGTGTCTTACTTGCTAATAGAGTGGAATACAGTAAGTGAATCTAGACGTATGGCTTTGATGATTTTTTTTTTTTTTTATCTAATCCAAATTCATGATCCAAACTAGAAAATGGACCTCAAAGTTAGAGTCTTTACAGATGATATGTAACAAATATATATACCTTCATTTGACAGAATTCATCGGCATACCAATTTGGCGAATGCTAGTAAAAAATATCCTGAGTTCTATTCTTAAAAAAAGAATTTTAATATATTACTCTTTATCAAATTATATGGTCGATATTCTCAAACCAAGTCACTCTTTGTATTTGAATTATGAAATTATGTATGTATATTTTGGCCAGTGGCCTAAATACTTGAATTTGAGAATTGAATTGAATTTGAGGTATTGCGATTACATGTATTTTTATGTCTTTGTTAATAGTTGTTCCGGATGATGATTAATTTTTATTATATATCATAACTAGAACTTTGACGTTTTTTTTTTTTTTTTTTTTTTTTTTTTTTTTTTTTAACAAATAACGCCGTTCGTAAAATGGCGTTATTAGTTATTTTACAGTAACAAAAAGTAGCTACAGTGGTGCCAGGCTTATTTGTAGAACTGATACGCTTACCCCATGACCTCACAACAAAATTTTAGACTGGCCAAAGCATACAAGCAATTTCTTCTTCATTTGCCACAATGTTTTCGGAAAAAAAATTCTTGATGAGCGTAAAAAGGAGGTTTTGAGTGGAAATGGGTTAATTAATTACTTATCGTTTAAAATGAAATATTAATGACAAATCTATTTTATCTTAACGTCTAGGGTATTCTCGTAGAATATAAACCCTTAGACTCTTCATAGATATTTCAACACATTAACAGACGACAGAAAATAGACTTGTCCAAAATCACCGAAGTTGCAGACAACGAAGACGAAGTTTCAAATTGATAGAAGTCCATATTAACTGTCTTTCTGGGTAGAAAACAATATGGGAAATGTAGAAATCGCTTGTTACAGGCAATTTCTTCATTTTCAAAGCTGTTCACCAGAATCCTTTTTTGTGGGGCGTCAAAAAGCGAGATTTTGCGGTAAAGGGCTTATTCTATGATATTATTGTAAAATAACTGAGTCTTACTGCGATGTAAGAGATATACAGTTTGACAACCAAAGATTTATTACATAATGGTAATTCATAACTCATTTAACATGTCATCTTTAAAGAAATCAAAACGAGACTGCGCAGAGGTTGAATGGTTTCATATATTCGGTGTTTTTAAACACAAATTTGATATTCTGCTAATAACATGAGCGAAATTTGTAAATATATGTATATTATTTGTGATGTTTTTGGAAATAGATATCATCTTTATTGAAATGAGGTCATGCTGAACCCGGATTATTCCTGCTTTGGTAGAAGGCATAGTCTAAGATCAGCCTAAACTGTCTACGTCACCTGTCTGTCCTTTTTAGCCAGAATTGTTCACAAGATAAATTCGATATAAACTAAATATTGCTCCGAAAGTCAGATCTGCAGTACTATCAGCCCTTTGATTTTCATAAAATTTCGAAAGAAAATTTATACAGTATGACAAATGTTTAAAGTACTTTATTTGGACTGCCTTGTTGCCGATACTTTCACTTTGGACAGATTGGCCTAATGAAAAAAATGGCTGTTGTATCTGACAATAGGTTAGCTCCTGAAATATCAATCCTGGCTCACCTGTGCATGACTCAATCATATTTTAAACATTCTAGGGGTTCAACCTCTCGTTAAATAAGTTTAAAGTTCTAACATCTCTTTCTGTGAAGAATAATGGCTTGATAGCGTTGTTTAGGCCAATTTATCACACTTTACTATAAGATACTGTTATAAATACGTTGTTTATGCCGGCTTGAGGTCTATCGACAAAACAACTTAAGGCAATGTCTGCAAAAGTATTCTATATATTAGAAATCATTATTAAAACGTTGTCATTGGCCACTGAAACATCGGAACTACAAACTAAGCCTAATGAGCCCTCGCAGGATATTCTCACATGATTGTATTGTAAAGTCTAACTCTTTACTTGATGTTCTAAATATCCTGAGTGGTTGTCCAGACTACTGAGTATCTGCACTTTAGACAAATGTGAACAGGTCGGGAATCTCATGCAAGGGTTCAATTATATTTGGTGTGCGAAGCGCTTATGTCGCCTATGATTTAAACTCGGCACCCGTAAGAAGGCATACGGCTTTGTACAATTTTACGGGCGTAGTATAAAATCTCCTTTTGACCTATCGATCGAATTGGCATATCTATAAACATTTTAGTAGCAGGGTCGCCTCGCGGGTGTCACATGGTTACCGTGAATTGTTTGTATACTGATTCTTTAGCGAAACCTCCAACGGTCTCTGCACTCTCCATAGCCATTACCGTTGAATCGCCGCACTGTCGCTCTAGGAATATTTTCATTAGTTCTCAAATAACTTACGACAATAACTTACGACATTGAACGGTATCACACAGGGAAATCGTACGACGTCCGTGGCAAATGTAAACTAGGATTTAAATATACTAGAGATTCCATGTTTTGGTAACCCACCGAAATTATGTACTTGTATTCTCACATGAATAGAGACATTCCAAATTTTGAAATTCGAAATGATTGATTACGCCAGGTCATGCTTACAAAGCAAGCTCATTATCATTTAAGTTTTTCGCATTTCAGAGATTTTATTATGATAAAAAACATTCTTCTTAACTACTCTTTAACCTCTGGTATAATTCTTCTAAACAGTACAGGTAAAGCAAAGACGGCTCACACAGACTGAAAATCGTATTTAAAATATTTAGATAATTTATTTTCAAATGTAGTGCGTCTTTTTGTCTCACAGCTATCTATTGCTGAAAATAAGGATATCGACCCTCAAAAAAATTGTGTAACACTTCATCCAAACTGTACAATCAAAGTTAGAAGTTTTGGGGCTTTCTAGACTTGAACTTGGTTGATTTGGTTTTACAAAAAATACAATATCCCTAATTTGTTCAAGGGCCGAAAAAAATGAATGGGAATCTTGCGTCGGTCAACGTCGCACTGCCGTGATTCTTAATTATCTAGCGGGATCACGAGAGTGAAATCGGTATTTCACCAGTGAATTTCCGGCAAACAGTATTGAATGCTGAATATGTGCTTATTTCAGAATATCGCGCACTTGACCTTCATTATGAGCGTGGATAGGGGATAACAGTGCACTGCTTGAAACAAGACCGACACAATCCCTGCTTTTTACACCCCTAAAGATAAAAGATCTGGAAAGAATAGTCAAGAATGGAGAAATTGCTTGTTACAAACAATTTCTACATTCTTCATAATGTTTTCACCCCAAAAAACAAAGATTTTTTACATCCATCAATATTAAATCGTCATCTATAACATTTTTAAATTTTGACCAGTCTCAAAATTTTATTGTTTGGGAATTGGTTAATTGATACCAGTATACAATTTGAGAAGTTCTTTACACAAATCTTAAAAAATGAAAAATCAATTTCTATTTATCGCCTCTGAAACCTAAAACTTTAAGGGCTTCCAGCTGTTTGTTGACGTCACGTATGAATATGCTGACATTGGTTTAAAGTGCATGCTCTTGATTAGATTTTCGTGTAAATTTTATAAAACGAAAAGTATCCGCTTTACCAATTGCCATCGATGAATTCCCTTTAAATTTGATTTAATCTAGTATATTTCTTATGCCATACTTTGAAACACCGGAATTTATCGATATGATCGTTAGTCTTCTCGTGAACTCGATAATGGCTGTATTGCTAGCGGCACCCAATGATGTAATTGATACGTCATGGAAATTACAAATAAGGCAATGTTCGGTGAAAAGGTCGTTTTATACATGACTAATTATAGCTGATTCTACATAAAGATAGGCTTGACTTGATATCGCACATATTTGTTGTTTATAATATGAAATTGATCTTTTTTACTGAGACTCCGTGCATTTTAAAAATGGTTTAAATGCAGGTACTGATGTCTCTAAACTGAACAAGGGAATATTTCTAAATGCCATAATGTACGCCTCTAACAGACATTCAGATCTTGAATATTAACCAGAAATCGTCTTCGTGGTTGTCTGAAAAGTAGCCTTGTGTTGTTATCTAGTGTCGACACCGCATGACCTCATTTGTTTGTGACCCAATTGCAACAGAAGGAAACAATGATAATGCCGTCAATTACGTATTAAATGATTAGTGCTATAGTAAATGTCCATGTTTCGACAGTTTTTAAATTAAAATCGAAAATTGGCTATAACTCATGGTCGCGTCACTATGGCGTTAATTTGATTGTGAATTAAAACTAAAAGCGTGATTTCAATGATTAAATAGACCTTGTGATTGTCCCATTATTCTTTCAAACTGTCCCGACGAAAATCTAAAGTATGAATAACAGCCTACACATGCTTTTAAGAAATGCCTTAGTTTATTTTGATAAACGACCTCTGGTTTTCGCAAGATACTTTTCAGAACATTTCATTCAAACATTATAGGGAATAAGAATAATATAATCTGCGATAAGAAAAAAAAATAAAAAAACAAACAAACAAGAGGGCCGCTGGCCCTGGCGCTTACCTGAGATAAGGCTCTTTTTTTACAAGACCCTATACTAATTGATTTGGAGGAGATCTCCTTTAAAGGTTTACTAAAATTAGTTTATGTTGCTATGGCAACAAATACTTTCAACATATCTCAAATATTTTAGTAATTTCTAAACGAGAACAACCTAAGGGATATTTCTGCCAAACTGTGTTGTAATTGGCCACATAGTTTTAGAGGGAGAGTTGCCTCCTTTATTTCTATATAGCCCCAATCACCCTAGGGCTCTGTTATTTTAGCATTTGTAAAAGAGGTCAAGATTATACACCTTCTGGGTCGGGTGTAGATAAGTATTTTTTTAATTTCATTTTTGTAGCCACCACAATAAGAGTTTTCAACGGTTTTCAATAATAGAGTTTGGAAGGACATGACGTTTTAAAAAATCTTCTTTTTTTTTTTCCTACATAAACCCCAACCCATCCCTTAAACTCCGCCCCAGGCCACCCGAGGGAAATGATTTAAGCAATTCTGAAAGAAGTCCATATCCTGATTCTTCATGCAACATATCACAGCACTACACCAGAGTGTTCAATAGATGTCAATGCTTTCATCAACTGTTAAAGGGCACTACATAAGGAACATTTCTGCCAAATTTGGTTGAAATTGGCCCGGTGGTTTGGGAGGAGATGTTGGTTTAAATTATTTGACACACGACGAACGACGCAGGCCGGACAGAGGGCGATCAAACTACCTCACCATGAGCAATTTGTGCTCAGGTGAGCTAAAACATTATAGAAACAGTTTTGCTGAACATATGCACAATATCGATTTTACTCGAAACGTTAAAGTAGATCTAGTCAAGGAAAACAGCCATCTATATGTGAACTTTTGAAAGAAACTCATTCATGATGTTTATTTCTTATTCTAATCGGTCTATTGTTGTCGGATATGATATTTATGAAATAAAGAATTTGACTAGGTTGTATAATTATTCTCCTCTATGAAGCCGATCATTGAAACCCTTTTCTGACCCCTTAATCAAAAATCATGTGACCTATAACCGAGAAACTTTATTTAATTGTTGCCCTTGACCCAATGAGGTGCCCTATTTGTTTGGGGTGTAGGGCGTGTCACACAAGTCAAATCTCAATGGCCATTTAATCTTGAACTTCTATGAAAGCGTCGACCTTGATCTAGGGAGGAGTCCTATTGTTTGGAGACGCATAATTGAAAGGTCAAGGTCACATTTTTTTATTTGAAAAGTATTTCGAAAATCAAAAAAATATTCAACCTTGGACCTTCAAACTTCAAAGGTGCCCTTTTGATGTCTGTTCATGTAGATAATAGATGAAGTCACAGGACAATTTTGTTAAAAACAATTTTAATCTACAAGAAGATTTATGTTGTGATTAGGCGCTGGTTGGGATTCGTCTGCTTTGCACCAGTACAAGCTACAGTTAAACATAGTGCAGCGAGTTTCGATGCACGTGTTTTAAATTCGAGTGAACAGCCCGATAATTTCGTGAACATGCATTAAAACGATTCACGAAAGCACTTGACTAAAACCTTAAAGGAATTATGACATGCCTAGTTGGACATGAGTGAGTGCGTTTGTTGTTTGAGAATCGTCCCTGATTAAAGGCAATAATGAATTACCGTCGACAGGAAAAATAACAGATCTTATTTGAGGTCACATACAAAAACAGCCTATTGTTATTGGGGGAATATCAGCCTAAGAAATTGGTCCATATTTTAATACCTTTCTATCTTACATATTAAAAGTTTGAGAAGCTTGATTCTGTTTGTATATAGGAGCAGGGTTACTTCCACAACCTTTCTAGAACGTACTCAATGCGTGATACATAATTCCAGGACAAAGGCGCTTGTTTCTAAATCGATATATGTTCGATATGTCAATTTACTGTTGTTAAGTCGGGTTTGTGAAAGACTATATGGATAATAAAATATGTTTTGAACTATTTTTCTCTGTAAAAGGGGTTTACTTGAAATGACTTGTTAATGTAACCATAGTCTAAAGGGGTTGTGGCTGAACATGATAACGAGGGGTATACTAGGACCAAAAATAAGGTATCAACAGCTTGTTTGGCGTCATAATCAGTGCGAAAATAGCGGCCACAGAGTTCTTTTTCCATATTTCGAAGTAGGAATAGTCAACGAGTGCAAATCAAAATGTATAAGGTGGATGGTTAACCAATTTGAAACTACATTCTGAATATCAGTAAAGGCAATAACTGACTTGGGTGCTGGAACACCGTCCTGATGAAAGAGCACACCAAGTGGCAGTTTCCCACACCTTTTTTTACGAAGCTGCCTCATGAGGTCAGCATAATTTCTCCGAGTTAAAATGTGGCCTCTTTCAATATAATCCAATTGCAGAACACCTTTCGTATCCCAGAAAACTGTGACAATCCCCTTCACAGAGGATGCTTTTGACTTCGTTTTTTTTTCATTTGGGGGCGGGGGGCGATCCTTTGTGTTTCCACCGTTTTTGCTGTTGCTTTGTCAGAGTTTCGAAATGGTGATCCCAAGTTTAATCACATGTTTTACAAACTACTCGAGAAATTCCTCTTGATCCCCATAAAAATGGAGAATTTTTATTTGGACATGTTGCACCGAGCTTGTTTTTGTTTAAACCCATAAGCTTTGTGACCCACCTAACAGGAACCTTTTTCATTTTCAATTCATCATTACGCTTCGCGTATTCATACAGTGTGATCGAGTTTTAAGATTCATACCTCAGTGAAAACAAAAAAATATTCTATTCATTTGATTTTTTTCTAAAGCGTCTAATATATAGATTATTTGTATGCCTATGTCTTTAAAACTTCATCCCTCCTTCACTTAGCCTAAAAACCGAAACAGTGTATTGGTTAGAACCCTTGAGAGTGTACTCATCTCGAATACCCGTATCCATTTGTTTTCGCAAATTAAGTATGTACACTCCAGACTTCTTTTTAATATGCAAATGATCCAATTTATTCCGTAATTACGAAATACAATTTCGTTATTACGAAATACTCTTCAAAATATTTCGTAATTACGAAATAGTATTTCAAAAATACCAAACAACATTACGTAATTACGAAATTCTCTCAGAACTATTTCATATTCGAATCATTTCTTATTTACGAAATAGTATTTCTTAATTACTAAATACTCTCCGAACTTTTTCATAATTACGCGATACTATTCCGTATTTGCGGAATTCTTTTTCGAAGTAATTGATAATCTTAAAGGTATTTTGTTATACGAAATACTATTTCGTAATGACGAAGTAATTCGAATAACTTGAATAAGCCGTAGTTACAACGTTTAAGTTACCAAACCAACAAAAATGCTTCAAATAAATGGCGGGCAATGTTTGAGTCAAAAAGTTTATTTCCAGTCTGAATGAATTATTTTATTGGCCGATTCGTTATTTGACTGACAGCCGCAATTGGTTAAATGTTGGTATAGGTTTAGTGTATTGTTTTACTTTTTTCGCCACAATATAACTAGAATAAATGAATACATCTTGCCTGAGCAATCGAATCGACGCACAAATTCTAAAACTATAAAAATAGTTACTATAAGTTACTTTTATATCATTAAATTCCTTCGTTCTTGGTAAACATTATAATTGGTCTATCGCGGTTGTCAATCAAATAACAAGTCGACCAATCAAATCATACATTTAGACAAGAAATGAGTTTTGAACTCCGACATTGGCCGCCACATTTGTTAACCTTATTGGTATGGTGACCTAAACGTCGTAACTTCAGCCTTCTCAAACTGTAGTTTCGACATCTAGGTCGCCAACCAACTATTCCACCTTTTTGTTACATGCTACTTGCCATATATTTTGCAAAATAATGCCGTTTAAAATCGAAGCGGGGCTTCCTGTTGGAGTCGATAGGCATGGCAAATGGAGAAAGTGGATGGGGCTTGCGATTGGTCATTTTTAAAGTGGGGTAAATTTTACAAGTTATAATACGTGATTGTGCATATCATCCGGTGAGCTTGGTAAATAACCTATTCGTGTATATCCTGGTTCACAAAATCCCGCTTTTTATGCCCAATACCCTTTTTAATACAGCAATAAGCGTATATAAGATTTATTGATCTTGTTGAAATTAATCAAAAGCCAGAAAAACCAAATGCAATAGAAACCCAGTGCTTTCGAAAAGGTATGAAATACAGACTAGTCATTGTTTTTTGGGGTTATCTGCTAATGACTGAAGCTGTAAAGCAAATTTAAGCATTAAAAATTATTTCGTAATTACGAAATACTTCTGAGATTATTTCATATTTACGAAATAGTATTTCGTAATTACGAAATGATATTTCGTAATTACAAATAATCTCCAAAGTTATGTCCGTAAGTACGAGAAAATCCGTTGATACAATTTTCAGGATATCTCGATGTATGCAATGAACTGTTAGTGTTCGCGTTCGCATTAGAAAACATTCACATGACCATTCAAAACATGATAGATAAGTTCTACGAATCACACGTCGTCATTTGTTTCTCGGCCCTTCCATTCATAAGAGAACGAAGAAAATTGAACGAGTTTTTTTAACTTTCTTTGTCAGATTCCACCAAAAAATTAGAACTTTCAGACGGAAATTAAGAGAACTCGAATGAGTTTAATTGGTTGACTTAAATAAAACTATTAACGAATAGAATTTCTTATTTGACGTCAAATTATTTGAAAATGAAATTAAAGGCATTGAATTTCTACATAATAAAATTAATAAACAATTCTTATCATTGCTACCTTAATAACCGATTGACCAATCGCGGCTGTCAATCAAATATTCAGTCAGCCAAGGAAATAGTTCAATCAGATCAGGAGTGAGTTTTGAGCTCCGACATCGGCCTCCATATTGTTATGTTAATCTCTTCTGTTGGTTTGGTGACTTAAACGTCGTAACTAGAGCTTATCAAGGTGTAGTTACAACGTTTAGGTTGCCAATTAACCATTCTACTCTTTTGCTGCATGCTACTGGACATAAATTTTGCAAAGCAACGCCGTATAAAATGAAATTTCCTGTCGGAGTCAACGGGCGGGGCACAAGGAGTAAGTAGGAGGGGCCAGCGATTGGTCAATTTATTACCCTGTTCTTGGTGGTGTTTAGACACATTGCGCAGCAATTTCTGCTTTTCCCAAAATATTTTTTCAAGTAAAAAAAACAACTCGGGGATATCTTTCTTAACCTTTTCCCTGGATTCTACGTTCTGAGTTTCTGAGTTTTTATAATGAAGAAGTTTTTTGAGAAAAGAAGAAAATTGCTTGTAACAAGCAATTTCTTCTTTTCCCGCTATATTTTCTACCCTCTAGGTCGGTTACCTTTCAAATTAAAAAAAAAAAAAAAAAAAAAAAAAAACAGAAAAGGGCTAAGACTTATCCGAATTTTATAGTTTAAGTAACTATGAAAACAAACAAACAAATACAATCTAATGGTTACAAAATATGAACATTACAGATGGAATATTTCTAGTTATTAGCATTAGTAAAAGTTGGATACGCTACTTAATTATATACCGTACAAGGTATATGCAGTTTATCAAGAAATGAAAAAGAAGCATTTGGAATCTAATCAAGGACTAATCACGGTCTATTTTAAAATACGACAACCGTCAAGCTACACTTTAGAAGAGTATACCGACAAATTACTATTTGCAAATATCTAGAAATCCGGCGATTCCATGCTCTTTGACATAGTATTCCATCGGCGTAAACCCAAGACCCTTTCAAGCCAGTATTGTTTATACCATTCATGTTCTTACTCATTTACAACTCAAATTGAGTGTTAACAGTGCTTTCGGTCCTTTGATTTTATTATAATTTGTAGAAGATTTTATTCAGCATGACAAGAGTTAAGGAAATGAAGCGAATGTTTTGTTTTGTTTTTACTGACGTATGAATCTAAAATCTTATTCACACTGTATGAATACAAAAATCGGTTCATACACTAGTGTGATTATGTGTTTAGGTTCATACCTGAATAAAAACTGAAGTATTATTTTCATTTCCTTCAAATTTAATGCCATCAACTTAAACATAGCAAATACTTTACTTGATTTGAGTTCATGTTTATGGATCTACTTTGTGCGCAAGCATACAAAATAGTTGATGATTCTCAATGGTTTTTCGCCTTCCCTTTGATTCTGTGTTTGAAAAAATAATGTAAAGATACTTCTTTATAGCACACTCAACAAAACTTATCATAGGATGTTTTATTTCTATCGAAGAAAACGTATTTGATGTTGAATCAATCTTTCGTTGAAGATATATAGAATAACCATTCAAGTTGAAGCCCAAAAGAAAATCGCATTGGAATATTGGAGCCTGCATGCGGATTTCTTGATTTATCATTTTGATAACTGTAGTTTCGTTGACGTCAGAGCATCTACAAAGAACGATCAGTCATTTTATGCCCCTAAGGTTGAATAGACTATGGCATGTATTGATGGAATAATAGATTTATACAATCTTCAACCCTTGGCTCAGTTATAACCAGTGAGATAATATACGGCTTTATTGCACGCGGAACTTCTTGGAAGAGCGTATAAGCGCTCCGGTTGATGAGTAGCAGTCGGTAGCGCGTCAGACTCCAAATCTTCAATAATTGGATGTCATGTTTGATCCCCGGCGGTGGCACATATCCTTTCCGACATTGCCTCTCACCAATAGGTGGATAATAGTAAACCTAAGTGGGATGGCAGCTGGGGGCTAGGAAAGGATGTAATGGTAGTGCTGTAGTGAAAAATACCAGGAATCCATTGATAGGTGCTCCAGCTGAATAGTGTTAAAAGCAGCGTTAAGCAAGACAGTAAAAAAATAAAACAACATTTGTACTAAAATCTGTTTAATGGTCATTCTGGCCTCATGTAAACAAGACTTTAACTATAAGATACTTACCTTGATTCGTGGGTTTTTGTTTGTTTATTTGTTGGGTTGTTTGTTTCTAAATGAAACGAGTTTTGCGAAAAAAAATGTCATAAAGGGTAGCGGATAGTGCCATCTGACCAGGGTCGAAACTTTTCGCAGTTTGTAACTTTTCTGACTCTACATATAAAATAGTCATTCTAGCTTATTAATTAATTATTCGAGAGATTATTTATTTGAATGATCTGTCCTAAATCCGATTTCTATTTTAACCATTTGTTTTACATACATCATGGAATGGTTCCTTATCGCTTGATCGGCCCATTGCATCTCACAGAATTTTTAGAAAGAACTTCTCGCGTTGCGTACCATATCTACACAAACGACTGTATTAACATTTACTGTTATAAATGGCTGATTGCTAGCCCCGCCCACTGACACTGCTCGAAACGCGAACTTACTCCAACAGGAAGTTCCACTTCAAAATGAAACGGGTGTTGTTTTTTTTTTTTCAAAATTTATGGCTAACAAAACGAAACAAAACATAAAATAGTTGTTTGGTGACCTAAACATCGTAACCCTAGCTTAAAAAGCTGTAGTTACGACTTTTAAGTCGCATAGCCAACAAAAGTGATTCACAAAACTGTTCATCAATATGTAAAATTTCGTTTGTTTGGCGACTTAAATGTCGTAGCTACAGCTGATTCAAGCTGTAGTTACGGCGATTAGGTCACCAACAAACAATTTTACTGTTTTTACATGTCCTGTCACATGTTCTGTCTACTGGCGAAAATATTTGCAGCATTCCACCGTTTGATATCCGAGTGAAACTTCCTGTCGGAAAAAAGCGATTCTTCAATTTACTGATGTTTTGAAGCAAACAGTTCCTTTGGCTCTTTCATCTCTCATAAGACGCTTGCTTTACTTACGATGCTAGAGTCTCACGTTACAATATATTTTAATAAAGAATGTCTATTGCCAATACATTTAGTACTATGTTTTCCTAGCTTTTTTCTTTTTGAATCATAAAAAGCGGGATCGTTTTGGCATGGCTTAAAAAGCTAAGATTTAATGTAGGGAAATGATGTTAAACGATCAAAGGGAATAATAATACACGGAAATATGAATTCGGCCCGTCAAACAAAACGGGACCTTATCGGAAATTGAAACTTTGCAGGTAAGCCAAAATTTTCGGTTTTCGCAAGATTCGAGTAGGTTTTTCGAACCAAGGATATCCATTCAAAATAATTTGACGGGTTTTGTTGTTGTTGTTGTTGTTGTTTTGTTTTGCTTTTTTAAAGTTCTATCTTTGATTGACCTCTGCCGGTATAATCGCTTCCTTAAACATTCGCATTTTCGCATTTACAAGACGGAACTTATTCGTCTTGCGGGTATAAAATGATTAAGGAGGAAACGATTTTTTCCAGGTTATTTCAGTGACTTGTTTTCCAAAGTGACCTATGCAGAAAGTTCATGCAAAAGATAACAATAAGGTTATACAGAATGGTCAGTGACTATTCCCTCATTGATTTTACAGATTTGTTTTGTTTCAAGCTAACACCAATAGTTCATGTTTTGACTAGGTAAAATATTTGCTTTCTTTTTTTCAAATAAAATGTAATACAGTTTTAGACAATTTATCGTATTTAACCCTTTCTTGTTTTGCAGAATTTTAGACCTGTCTAAATTCAAAGATTTACAGACGACAATATATGTCTATTTTAATTGAAAAATTGTCAGTCATTAGAGTAGAAAATATTATGGAAAAAGAATAATATGCTTATAACAAGCAGTTCCTTCTTTATCCACAATGTTTTTGCAATTATAAAACCAAAGGGACGTAAAGAACAGAGATTGACCGGAAAATGGTTAAAACAATTCTTTATAGATCAAGGTGAGCATGCCAAGCCTCCGGTGTCGTCTTGCGTCGTCGTGAATCGTCTTGCAGCGTCGTGAGTCATATTTCTTTTAACGTCTTCTGCTCCTGAACCAGTGGTCCAGTCTTAATGGAACTTGGGAGAGAAGTTCTTTTTGTGAATTTCTTCCGATATTGTTCAAATAATTGAAATCCACTGTTAACTCTGGTTACCATTGCAACAAAGAGGATGAAAATAATGAAATCTTTAATAATCAGAAGACTGAGAACTTTGGTATTTTTTATATGCAACACCTCCTAGAGAACATCTATAAAGTTTGTTCAAATGATCGCCCTTAGATCATATCAAGGCCCCGCCTGTGCTTACCCCATTGTACATTGAAACAAAAAAGGGAAAACTTTTCCCTTGAAACCAGAAAGCATATATTATTGCAATTTGGTATGCAGTATCTCAATGGTGACCTTAATCAAGTTTATCCATATGATGCCCCTTGTGACAAGTTTGGGCTCTTCCTGGGCGCATCTTATTTATCTTTAATACAATGAAGGAAAACTTAACAAAAATATTCTTTTTTGAAACCGTAAAGCTTAGGACAATATTATTCAGTGAGTAGAATTTCCGAGTAAATCTTTTCAGCACAAAAGCAAAGAAGGAAAGCTTTAAAATCTTTTTCTATGAAATAAGAAAGCCTAAAGCATTGGTATTTGGTATGTAGAATTTCCAAGTGAACCACTATTATGTTGTTCATGGGATCCTCCTTGGGTCATAATTGCTCTCTTCCCGTGCTCACCCTATTTTTACATTTAATACAAGATGTGTTTGTGAAACAGTATGCCCCCGAAACGAGAATTCTTTAGAAACGGGTAAAATGTTAAAATTTTGACCTTGACCTTGATGAAATGACCTTCCCCAGTTGTGCTTTGTTGAGAACTATCTGAATACCAAATATTAGCCTTGTAACTTAATCAGGGTTGAAGTTAGAGGAAAATGTTTAGTTGGCAGGTTAAGTTTTGCAGACAGACAGACAGACGGACAGACGGACAGACAGACGGACACCGGTAAAACAATATGCCCCCGATCTTATCGATGCGGGGGCATAAAAAACAACATTTAAAAGTCTTCGTTAAAACATTTTAGAAATTTTAGAACATTTATATTTGGTATGTAGAATACCCAAGTGAACTTTTACAAAATTTGTTTATGTGATACTCCTTTGGTAATATTTGGACCCGGTGATCCTTCCTGTTTACATAGAAATTAAGAAGGAAATGTTAAAAAGTTCTATTTGGGATTCATCATGGGCACAAATTAACCTTAATTTTTCATTATTTTTCGATCTTCATTGACAAGTCAACAAGCTTAAAGGCTTCAAATAATATATTGGGTTACTGGAGACTCTCTACAAAATTTACCTGAAATTAACCCTTGCTGAATAAAATCCCCTACAAAATTATGTTAATATCAAAGGACTGATAGCATTGAAAACACGTATTTTAGGTTGGTATTCTTTTAGGAAAATAAAGGGTATAAGCAAAGCTTTAAAGGGGATAAAACAGGAGGTCTAGACAAAGATCAGACAGCTCATATGTGCAGCCTGATCTTTGTCTAGACCTCCTGTCAAAACAGGAATATTCCGGGTTCACCATGACGAGGGTTTATTTTCCTAGGCTTTGTCTTAAGTGGGGAATTTGGGGCTAATGACCCTCTTGTTCTCATTTGCTGTTTTTATTCAAGAAAGGAGAAGCGATTTCTTTTTTAAACTCCCTTTCGACTAGATTGAAAAGTTGTGTAGGGTACATTCTATAAGCTCGCAATCATTAAATCCTCACCGCCTTGTCAATTTGAATTCACGACATAACAGTTAGACGGGTGATAAAGTTGATCTCGTCGTCATATACGCCCTTTTATTCGATGCGATTCTACAAGGTGACGAAATGACAATATCGATAAATTCTTGGGGCTTCATAGATTTTCATGAAAATTTGATATAGAACAAATATCTGCTTTTCCAATAGTAATTAATGTCATAATCGCGATAAACATCCTTTCTTTGTGTTAAATCTACTAAATTCCAATAGATTTAATTCAATTTAGTATATTCCCTATGCCCTACTTTGAAACACCGGGGTTTATCGGGTGAGGTCGTTAGTCTTTGGTTGAGGTGGATAAAGACTGGATAACTAGCGGATGCCAATGACGTAATTTATATGTCATGGAAACTATAGATAAGACAATGTTTGGTGTTGGCTTATTTAGTTTTACGTTACACGAATTTTTTTTGCTTCTTTTTTTTTTTTAATGTTATGAACAGTGATTTTCTTCACCAAAAAAGTTTAATCCCCATCTTTCAATTGTTTGAATGTATTAAAGTTAGAAATTTGTAAATTCAGGTTAAAAATAATTCCTCCATAATCTGTTAAAGAGACCCTTGAAATAGTCATGATATTAAAAGAGGTCTAGATGAGAGGGGGCAAAAAAATCTAGAATCCTATGTTATGGGTACTCATTCGAATCGTTTCGTCGAGACGATTCCAATGAGTACCTACAACAAAGGGTTTATAGTGGTATTGGTGAAATATTTAAATGTAAAATACGAATCATGCCTTCTATTTGTTTCTGTAGCTGTATAATTAACAAACGATCCTGATTCCACATAACGAGTTATAAATGCCCAAAAGATCAGAGTTCGGTCTTGTATACGTTGCAAGAAATATGAGTGATGTTCTGTCCAAAATGTATGATTTATAACTAGATTTAGCTTTCCCAACACAAAAAATAAAACAAGTTACTTTGTTGTACTGAGATCCCTCACCGAAATTGACGGGTTGCCAGCTACACCCACTGACTCCAACAGTAAGTTCGATTCTGATATCTTACGGCGTTATCTTTGTTTTTTAAAATTTATGACCAGAGGCATATACCAAACAACTCTGAAACGCCAGATCTCAACCAGTGAGTTTTATCTTTCTTACCTACACTATAAACCATATTTCACACGTGTTTGTAGGGTAATATATGAACATCTCTTCAACGTTGAAAGGTTGTTTGTTAACCCTATCCCGCTCAATCCCTGTTTTTTTACGTCTCCATGATTTTTAAGATAACATTGAAGAAAAAGAAGAAATTGCTTATAACAAGCACTTTCTTCTTTTGTACAATATTTTCTACCATACTGAATGGTTATTTTTCACATTAAAACCACTTTAAACTTTCGTCTGCAAAACCTTTCAATTTGGACTGGCCAAAGATTCTACAAATAAGGAAAGGGTTAAAGAGCATTCGTGTACTATCGTTGTTATTGGCAATATTATGATGGCAATATATTGGCTAGTCTTCAATATCAACCACACACTATCACTTATATTGTCAATAAACGACACTGATAATATGTATGCCAGTGAGCGGGTGACATTCAAGCTCGATTATCATATTGACTCAATATTATTGTAAATAAACTTGCTTATGTTTCCGGTCCCTAAGATTTAACCCTTGTCCTGCTGATTAGTCATCCTTTCTTCACAAATTTTAAATTTTGGTCAAATTTAGATTCACTTAGTTTGCAAATATTTCATCAACGATGAAAAAACAAGCAGGTAGTGTAGATTAAGATCAGACTGCACGTCTGTGCAGACTGATCTTAGTCTATACACTTGCAAAAAGCTATTGTCAAAATAATGACAAGGGTTTATTATCGTTAATCCTATTGGAAAATAACCCGATTAGTTAATTACCCGTATCTCGTTCAATGACATTTACAAGCACGTGACACGAGGTTGCTCTCGCGACTTCCGATTCTTTGGCTGTAAAATCATGGATCTTTAAGAATAAAATTGTAAATGTCAGATTAAAAAAGTGTCCATCCTAAAAAGTGTATACAAGCAAAGCCAATTTCAATTTCGATGTAATTTCAACTCGCTTCTAAAATATCAATATACGTTGTTGTTGTTGCTATTCCTGCTACCGTTGCTGCTGCTACTGTTTCAACTGTTCCTGCTATTGTTGTTTATTTGTTTGCTTTTAGTTGTTGTTGCTGTTTCTTAATTAAACAAGCTAATTAAAATATTAAGGTATGTGTTTTATGGGTCCCCATCTTTCCATTAAGATAATTAAAGTTAGCCAAACAGAAAGCATTTAAGTTTTTCTGCCCTATACTAAAACACATATCCCTTTGATGACAGATGAAAAACAAAATAAATGTACGCTATCCTCTTTTCTTGATATAAAACAATTAGTTAATCGATATGATTCATTTCGTTTGACTTACTATTCGTGTATACACTGATTTCAGACAGATATAGGACAATGTGAAGAATTTCTATTGGTTTAGCATTTTAAACGTTATAACTACAGCTTAGGCAAGCTGTACTAACGACGTTTAGGTCGTCAACCAACCAGTTTACTTCTTTTTTTACATGTCTTTGACCATGCATTTTGCAAAATAACGCAGTTTAATATCGAAGTGGAACTTCCTGTTGGAGTCAGTGGGCGTGGCCAGCTGAGTAAGTGGGCGGGGAGAGCGATCCGTCTATTGATGGAGGTTCAAAGTTACATTCAAGCGATAATATATTATCATCTTTTTTATCAGCAGCAAAATACTGTGTTTGATATAGTTTGTTTGCCACTTAGTTGTTCCAAGCGGTATAAAAAATTATTTAAGAGATGAAGAGCATTTTTTTTTTGTTTGTTTGTTTTCATGGAGGTATGAACCGAAAAAAACTTATCACACTGTATGAATACGTGAAGCGGATTCACACATAAGTGAGATTAGGTTTTTCGGTTCATACCTCCATGAAAAGAAAAAATATTCTCTTCATTTTTTATAATTTGATAGCATCGAGCGAAAAAAACAAAGCTTAACAAATTTTGAGACCTTTTATGTATGGAACTATTTTGTGTGGAGACATACAAAATTGCTGAGTGCTCAAAATTTTGTTCATGGAGTTATGAATAGTTTTTTTCGACCAATCAAAACGCCCGTTTGATAGACAAAACTAAAGATTAAATTATTTGAAATGATGATGTTAATAATGTGGGTATTTCACAGGTAACGATATGAAATAAAACCTTAATTTTATAATGAGACAGAAGCGGGAATTCAGCGAAAACGCAGCACAGTGGGGCTATAACGTATACGAGTAATCGGTTTACCATCATAACAGATAATCTAACTCGCAGATCATAAAGTAATTGAATTAACGCTCTAAAGCAAACAACATCTATATAACCTGTTGAAAACAATATTAGGGCGGAAACCTTCATCACACCTCTAACGATCGAAATTATTTAGTAACGATTTCAAGCTTTTTCTCTAAAATACACAATGTTAGACTTTCCTGAAATGAAAGATATTACACCAGCATATCAATATCGACCAATCAAATCAATAATTTAGACTGACAGTGACCTTTGAACTTCCATTCATGTGACGCATGTTTGTTGGTTTGGCTACTTAAACGTCGTATTCAAGCTGTAGTTAGGACGTTTAGGTCGCCAACCAACCATTTTACTTTTTTGTTACATGTTACTGGCCATAGATTTTGCATTATAACACCGTTTAACAGCTAGGTGAAACTTCCTATCAGCGCTTAGTAGGGTGGCCAGCGGAGACAATAGGCGGGGCCAAGGGGCCGCCAATTATCTGACTGAAGAGAACATTTGTTTTACAGTGGTTTACAGCATTGTGCCATGGGAAGTTACACTGATCGAGGTTATATGTCCGTTTTCAGGAAACAAAACTTTCACTTGTCCGGCGAAAAAAGCCTTTTGTGCGTCAGACAGGAATCGACCATGGTCAGACTGCGAAGGCTTACAAGGGTCGAAACGTTTCACTCTGCTTACATTTTCTATATCCCGAATAGTTTTTTCTACCTTACTGTATATGTATTTTCGAATCACTACCTCTGATTGACCTCTGATTAACCTCTTATTTCTTTTCAAATAATTGCTCTACGAAACATGTTTGAGACCTTTTTTTTCTGACTGTTCAAAGTCTATAAAAGTTCAAATTTACAGGTGCTAGAGACGAAATGTAATAAATAAGAGAAAAGAACAGAAGGAAAGAAGAAATTATTATTTGCCAGAGATTTACAATTTAACTTTCTTCCCTACCCTTTTGTCTTTTTTATTTTCAAATCGACGCTGTTTGAATATGTCTGCAAGCCTGGATTTTAAACAGTCTGTCCTATACCTCCTGGTCGTAAAAAAACTTCGGATCGTGCGGTTTTGGATTTGTCGAACGCTTTGACGCTTAAGAAAATTTGCTTAAAGACATACTGTGAACGATCGTGGTCGTCTTTAAAAAAGAAACATTTTCCTTTTCAAAAGGTATTCGGCACTTTTAAAAAGATGTGATTTTGACACGTTGTTTGCATCTTCTTTCAATTCGGACAAGTCTAAGTTTTGTCGTCTGGTAATGGGTTTAGCTGGGTTTAACATATCCCCATACAATGATGCTTTTGGACGCCCCCAAGAAAAAAGCTTTGGAAAACATTGTGGAAAATGAAGATATTGCTTGTCCACAATGTTTTCTATCTAAAAAGGTAAAAAAAAAATTAAAAAAATTCACTAACTTTAAAGTTTCGTCTTTCAATTTTGACCAGTCTAAACTTTTGTTGTGGGGGAACGGATTAAGCTGATAACATTGGATAGCGATTTTTAGTGGAACAAACTCCTCTATTGTTGAGATGTCGTCGATATCTTGAGGGCGGTTATAAGTTAGTGTACGGAGTATTGGACAAGCATTTATTGAGGCTTCGGCGATGAGTGAAGCTACTGAAGGAAATATTGAAACATTATAAAGTATATGAGCAAATAGTACCCACTATAATTTCAGAACTATATATTTTGGAAAATAAGGGCGAGGATTTTCAACACGATTAGGGAATTACTTTATCAAATATATAATGAAGTTTTAAAAATGTTAACAATACGGAATTGTGCATACATGTGTATATTCGTATCATGATAAATAAAGAATTACAACTAGTGATTCATTTTTTAGGAATTTGGGTAGTAATTCGTTGATCGAAGGCTTTATGTCAAAGATGATCCTAGATTGCAATGAGTCAACACGATTAAGGATTTAGATAGATAAATTAAAGTACAAGAGCAAATTAAATTCATAAAATATGAATTAATAAAGAATATACAGGCATTAAATGACAATACCAGAGTTATAGTATGAAAAGTAAAATCGGTGATGCTTATTTTTGAAGCAGCTAAACAGTACTTGAGGGAAATAAAGGCTAATAACTATGGATTTTTTATCAAATAATGACACTTAATGTCACAAAAGACAATCAGACTTTCGGTTGCTGGCAATAAATTAATTTGTAGACAAGTATAGTCATTATTGGCGAGTGGATATAGAGTTGTTATTACTTATAAGTTTCTCAAATTACTTTACAAGATGGCGATTTTGGGGGACAAATACCTCTACGTCCCTGGCAACCATACGGGTAACTACAGCCTAGTTGCAGAAGACTACGATTTATTGTGGAAAAATGTTATTGAGGATTTTCAACAAAAACAGATTACACTACGGGAGCCAAGCACTATCGTGCTTATATCACTATATGTGCCTATATTTCTGATGTCTCTCATCGGGAATATACTCGTGCTTGCGGTCATCGTGCCCAATCAAAGAATGTGGACAGTAACGAATAATTTTCTGGTCAACCTAGCCGTTGCCGATTTATTAGGTAAGTTCATTTATTTTATCAATTTTTAACCTATCCCACAATATCCCTTTTTTACGCCCCCTTCCTTGTAAAGGGCTTGGTGAACATAGTTAAAAATGAAGAAATTGCTTGAAGCAAGTTTATCAAATGGTCGTCTGCAACTGCTTTGAAAAAAAAGGGGGGGAGAACATCGACCCTGTTTATATCATAAAGAATAACTGTTTGTCCAGGCTGATTCTTTTCGAACTTACAAGATGGTCACCTTTTAAATGACAAGGCAGGGGTAAGCTTTTCATCTTGAGGGATCAAATTTTGTAATATGAATAGTTTAACCCATTATTAGACGACCAAATTTCAAACTGGTTCAAATTCGAAGATGTTACAGACGACATTTTAAAATGTCCGTAAACTGGAAAAAAAGAGTACAAATTGTGCAGAAAATACGGGAAATTACTCGTCACAAGCAAATTTTCTACCAATGTTTTTCAATTCTATATTTCTTCAGTGCGCAAAAGGCAGGATTATGTTGGTGGTAATCGCTTACCTATCGCGAGCTCATTTTATTTTTTATCTTATTTTTCATTATGACGGTACAAACAGGAAATCAAGTAGACCATTTTAGCTAGCAAAGCGTCAGCTTTGATAGCTTAAGTTAACAGACGAAATTCTGAGGTCGTCTCATAGTTCAACGAGTGCAAACTGCCACTGGAGGCTTAACCACTAGATCCGTTAAATGCCTACGCCATAAAAAGTAGTTCTTATGTATTTCAGGAATATTGAAAACTCTGCATGAAAGTTCACCTCCTGGGTATTTTAGCTCACTTGAGCACATCGTGTTCAAAATAAGTCTGATCAGAGTCAACAAAGAAATTGCAGACGACAATTTCAAATTGTTGAAAATTCTAAAATATTTATTTCTTTAGGTCGAAAACAATGTTGAAAATGAAGAAATTGCTTGTAACGAGCAATTTCTTCATTTTCCACATTGTTGCTTGAGGGGTGTAAAAAGGAGGAGTTGTGTTGTGTGGGAATGGGTTAACTCTTTGGTTACTTTAACCTCGTTTCTTTATCATGATAAAGTTTGACAAAGAATATAACTGAACAAAACAATGCTTTGCTAGCTTACATTACTTTTCAGTACTTTGATGTGTTTTTGCTTTTTGTTTACGAACATTTGAATTTGAAGACTGGTCGTCTTTATGGCGGAAATATACGATAACCTAATTACAATTTATTATCGGATAATCATGTTGATCTTCAAAAAACAAGACTTTGTTTTAAAACCTTTAATTATCCACAAATATCTTCTTTCTTTTATCAGAAAATGAGTATAGCGGAAAGAAATGGGCAAGATTAGTAACGGATTACGGTAATGCAGAACTTGTTAAGATACGGGAGATTGTATTAATTTCCAGGTGTGTTCGTTAGTTTTGATAAATTCTGATTTTGGATGTCTAGAATGTAATTTTAATGATATTTAAATCACAAAACTCTAAATCCATTCTCACACAATGACGCTTTTTGGCGCCCCTTCAAACAGGCAATTTCTTCATTTTCCTAGACGTTTTCTGCCCAAAAATTCAAAAATGCAAATACCATAAACTGTACATTGTCGTCTGCCACTGCTTTTCAATTTGGAATGGTTTAAAATTTTGCCGTCTGGAAATGGGTTAACAAGAATTTAATCAATTCACACTTAGTCCCGCTTTTTACGACCCAAAGCAAGTCGTTTGTTGCGACCATAACAACAGCTTGAATAAGCTGTTGTTACGACGTTTAAGTCGCAAAAGTTACAAAATTGCTTCACATAAATGTTGCAGTTCAACGTTCACTTTCGGTCAAAATGAACGATTTGAGTAATAGACGCGATCTGTCAAATATAGAATGGTTATTAAATTATTCTCAAACGACAAAATTTTAGAATGATTCAAATCCAAAGAAGCTGCAGATAACTAAAAGGTTGGTTCAAAAAGAAAACTATGGGCTATATGAGGTAGAAAATATCGCGTGAAAAGAAGAAATTGCTTTTAACAAGCAATTTCTTCTTTTCCCACAATGTTATCTATAGCTATATTTCTTCAACGCGCAAAAATGCCGGATTGTACGATAATAGGTTAACCTATCTTTTTATTCATACCTTGGAAACAGTCTTTTCTTGCGAAATACCCTGACCACCCTTTTTTCACGAAACGGCTTAAATTAACACTCTACGCTTTTTAATTGGCATAAACTGACAAACCATTTAATAAAGTATACTTTAGGAAAAACATCTTGTAAAAAACAAGAAATTACTTTCTGAATAAATGCCCTTTTCTCAAGCATTGTTTTAAAATATATATAGTCGTTTTGACAAGTAAGTGAACAAAAAGCTTTGTAAATATCTATATGTATATATACAATCTCCCAAAATGTAGGCACAAATTTCCAAGTTTTCTGTTAAAATCAAATCGATTGAGAGCCGACAAGCGCCTGCAGATTTGAAAGTACAATGCATTCGATAAAATCTAATGATAGCAATTTACAATTCTAAAATAAAACTTGAGGCAACTCGTCTCCGAGGTACAAATTAAAGTATTCAAGAACAAAGTCAAATACTGTAAAACATAGAAAACAGAACATTGTAAAGCATTTGTGATCTATTTACCTGTGTTTTGCATTATGAAACCATTACTTGCAATTATGAAACTATCATAATGAGAGAAAAGTGTTCCCCTGTGCATCAGGTAGAGCTTAACCCATTTCCATATGACAAGATTTTGGACTCGACAATTCTAAATTAATTAAATTTAAAGCGAGTTCGTCCTTTTTTATAGTAAAACCATGGATAATGAACAAATTGCTTTATACAAGCAATTTCTTCGTTTTCAACAATGTTTTTTCCGAAACCTTTTTCTTGCGGGGGCGTAAAAAGGATGGAATTTCTGGGAATGTGTTAAAAAGCATAAATTGTAAAATTCACAAAACGTTGGATCTGTTATGAGTAAGCTTATCTTAATCGAGTCTAGGATCAGAAAGTTAGGCAAGCTTTGGCGAGCTTTAATCAAGCTTTATGCCCCCCCCCCTTAAGAAATAATTGTTTGAAAAAAATAAAGATGATGGAGAAATTTCTTGTCACAAGCAATTCCTTCACTGTCCACAATATTTCATAATCGAAAAATAAAATTCTGTCAACTCTGCAATATCTTTGGATCTGGGCCAGTCAAAAATTATGACGTTTGGTAACGGATAAGTAAGGTTTCTATTCTACACTGGGATTTGAGCAGCATGTGTAAAGGAAAATCGAGTGACAGATTTCTATTCTCATATAAACCTTCAAAAACACTTTTCGAATCCTTGGAAAAATTCAATAAAGAAAAATATCATGCGGCCGGTTGAAACATAAAAAGGTGATTGCACACGTGTTTAAGGTAAGGATGTTCGTCATTCTGTTCGTGATGCTGTTCACTACTAGGGTAGCTTTATATCACTGGATGATTTTTTGATGATTTTGAAATGTCTTTGATTGAAAGTGGAAATTAGAAAGAATCGAACACTTTAACTTAATTTACTTAACCAATTACCAGATGGCAAACTTTTAAACTGGTTCGAATTGAGAGAAGTTGCAGTCGACATTTTACTTTAGGTTTTTCAACTTTCTGTGTGGAATACGTCACAAGCAATTTCTTCATTTCACACAATGTTTTCCCAGTTGTTTTTCTTGAGGGGCGTAGAAAAGCGTCATTGTATGGGAATGAGTTTCTAACTATGACACGTAATCGGTGCGTTAGAAAAAAATCTCTTTACAAAACCCTGTTAAAGCTGTTGCTATACCAGATTTGGCTATATAATGCATTAATAACCTCCTTGGTATATTCTGTAAATACATACTTCATACAGCGTAAAAAATCTCTTCATCACTCATTCCATTACCGGACGACAAAATTTTAGACTGGTCAAAATTGAAAGAAGTGTCGACAGCTTTTAGTTACGAAAAAAATGGGAAATCTTGGGACAGAAAACGTCGATGGAAACCAAGAAAATTATTGCAGCAAAGGATTTCTTCATTTCCCGAAAGCTTTTCTTTTGAGGGGCTGCAAAAAGGAAAAATTATGGGAAAATGGGTTAAACCTTTCCTGATTTTCATACTTTTAGACCTGTTCAAATTCAAAGGTTTTGCAGACGAACATTTAAAGTGGATTAAATTTGAAAATTAACCATTCAGTAGGGTAGAAAATATTGTATAAAAAGAAAAAAATGCTTGTTAAGAGCAATTTCTTCTTTTACTACAATTTTTTCACAGTTATGAAATGTCAGGGACGTAAAAACCAGGGATTGAACAGGAAAGTTTATATGAAATCTGTGTTGTAGAGTTGGTCAAAACCAGGGATTGAACAGGAAAGTCTATATGAAATTTGTGTTGTAAAGTTGGTCATAGTTACATCCGCCGTCGTAGCGTAGTTGGTAGCGCATCAGACTCCGCATCTTCAATCATGGGGTGTCATGATTCAATCCCCGGCGGCGGCACATATCCTTTCCGTCCTTTGTATCCTTTGCGACTTTTGTCACTCACCAATTGTTGATTTACTGTAAACCTAAGTGGGATGGCAGCTGGAGGCTAGGAATGGATATAATGGTAGTAATAGTGCGAGATATACCAGAAATCCATTGTTAGGTGCTCAAGCCCCAGCGAAATGACTGAAAAATTGTTAAAAGCGGCCTTAAACCCCATTCAAACAAACAAACAATCATAGTTCTGTTCGGCTTTTTGCCCAATCCTCGGCAATTAAGTTACAAGGAGAGGTGTTACCGAACAACACCATTATTCGTTCTAAACAGATATTTCGAGTTGTATTCGACTTGATAAACCGCGGCTATTTATAAAAAAAGATTGATCTTTCAAATCCTTCATGTATACAGGAAGACAAAGTTTTTCAGTGTCATATATTTTTGATTTGTTATCTTTTCTTGTTCCTAATGCATAATTCCGAAACCATGCACACACCTAGCAAAAACTAAAAGGTTTCACAGATTTCATGATTATGCTTCAATATCAGATTATTGAAATTTCATGCCTAGTATTTTGTTGATTCCGCGACTAAAACGTCTTTAAAACAGATAATTCAAGCTGTATTTACGTCGTTTATAACACAAAACGTGTTTGGTACCTATTGTCGGCATTTTTCTCAGTCTGGACACACCGAAACTTTTTTCGTCAGGTAAAGAGTTTGATGAAGCTTGGTATATTTTAGCAGCAGCAAGGTTCAAACGCTAGCGCTTTGATTGATTGATAGAATGGGGTTAACGCCGCTTTTAACAGTATTTCAGTCATATAGCTGGAGCACCTAACAATGGATTCCTGGTATTTCTCACACCAGCACTACCACTTCATCCTTTCCTAGCCTCCAGCTGCTATCCCACTTCGGTTTACGATTATCCACCCATTGGTGAGAGACAAATGACGGAAAGAATATGTGCCGGCGCCGTGGATGCTAGTACTTTGTAGCAGTGTTTCTAAATGCAGAACTAATCGGGTAAAACATCAGACATATTTAAGTAGCCTTATTTAGGCCCCCCGTCGTTCATAACTCTCAGGTATTTAGACATCCAATAATCAGGGTTTTTTATCTACGGCTTTATTCTAAAAGCTCCTAACTTCACCTTTAATACGGTACAGCTTTGATACTTTTGAAGCAAATCGGCCAACGTTAAGAAGAGAAAGCCTGCCAAATTATCTTCTAACAGAGGGTCAGAAACAGTTCATTCGGCGATTAAGAGGCATGTAAGCATTACAATAACACAGGCTAAATGATATTCAGACATATTCCTTAGCAATATAGAACTATCGTATTATCAATTCGACAATTTCATTACGGCAAATATCTGATCTATGGCTTCCGTTAAGTGAAATAGGTAATATTCGGTCTTTCAAAGCTCCTGGCTAGAACAACGGACTCTTCAACGCAAAAAGTCAAAAGCTACGAGTCCGAGTAATATTCGCGCCATAGTTCGAACGGGTATGTCGTTCGACAAGATATTTCACAGCCCAAGCTTAGTATTGATGACATCCTGGTTGAAAATGAATAACGGGACGTAACCGTTATTGACTTATTGCGGCTGTCAATCGAAGAATCAATCGACCAACCGAATCATTCATTTAGACCGGAGGGGAACTCTGAACTCCGTCATTGGCTGAGAATTTTGTGAAGCATTTTGGATGGTTTGGAGACTTATGCGTCGTAACTACAGCTTGAATAAAGGTAGGACTTCCTGTTGGAGGCAGGTGATGAGACCACCGGAATCAGTGGGCGGGACCAGCCATCCGTCAATATACATGAAACTGGAAGATTTTCAAAGCGGTGAATAGTCCTTGTTAAGACAAACATAACAAAGGACGGATAGTCCATAGAATGTCTTGATGAATATGCTTTTCACCATAGGTGACCAAATGAGGGCGAAATATTCAACTTGCACAAGACAAAAACTCTGGCCAAGTTTCAAGACATTTGAGCAAAAACATAGTCTGTAGGGAAAACTTTAAGGAGGGTATCAATGTTTCTGAAACCTAGATAAGAACATATTGCCAAATGCCGAAAAATACGCCCAAACGAACATTTGATACTCAAAATTGAGTCCGATATTGTCTTCAAGGTAATCTGATAGGCAGACAGTGGCTATATTAGAACGGTTCTACGGAATTATTTTAAGCTATATTTATCACGGGATTCGGTTGTCAAGGCATGTATGACCTCAACTGCAAGTGACCCAAAGTCAAAAGAACGTAACAAAGTGGCAAGGGAAACAACCAAAGTATATAATTATTTCACATCAGGTGGTTAGCGCAAAACTACGGTTAGTGTCTATACTCATATAAACTCTTGCAGCAGTTCCGGACGAATTGAAGACCGGCTGGCGAATATCATTCGATGATGTAACGATGACATTGATAATCGATGTTGGTAATGCGCACCACGTGAAAACCCATATTCATTGCAACTGTCGCGGCGCAATCTAAAAAAAATGATTAACAGCCTACGTAGGCTTTTGGAAGACCCCTGATTTTCGCAAATCTACTTTTCAGATTATTAAATTCAAATCGTCAAAATGAGAGGGTATAAAAATCTGTGACATCAAAAAAACTTCGAGGTTTTTTTTTTCTAAGATTTGAAATAATGACCTAGTTTTTCATCCCAAATTAACAGTAATCAAACCTGAATTTTAGAGACTTTTTTCTGACTAAGCCTCAGGAAATTAAAGCAAACAGTAAAGACAAAGGTATTTTTAATAGGGTGACATAAATTTCACCCCCGATGACCCGAGATACTGCAGATACGAACGTTCTGGCTCAAGAAAAATAACCAAAAAATGATCGTCTACTCTATACACAAGATGACACACGACAGACACCTTACGCTACCAGACAATTTGAGTTCTATTGAGATTGAGTGATATTTTCTAACATACTGAAGATTTGAGAATTTTATCTGAATTTCATGATTACCTATAATTGGCGCAAGGTTTTACGCCTTATTTGATATTCTATTTGAATTATTATGTCAAATGTGCTTCTTTGATATCGCTGATATAAACAAAAATAGGATGGGGCTTTGAAAGCCTTGCAAAATTGACCTTCCCCTATGCCGGAACCCAAATTCAAAACTACTGAATTCTCTAAGTTGACGAGTCTTAACCGATATAGTTTGAAAAAATCAAGGCGAACATATAGCAAATATATAGCCTTTGGGATAAGCTTCTTTAAATCGATGTAACAACGTTGTTCAATATAAACCTTTTGATCTCAATAGGGAAGCTAGTACATAAAAAAAATCCGATGTTATTCCAAACGAAAAAAATGGGAGAATATTTCAAACCATTTTTGTCATCTGTCACAAGGAAAGGGATTGTCCGTTATTTTTTTTCAAACAGCAAATAGTTGAAAAACATATGTGATTTAGCACAGGTCTATAAGTATTAGTATTAACCTTTGTTATATTTAACCAACGTCATCCCGAATAAAATCCTTATTCAGAATCTCATTAAAATCAAAGGGATAAAAGCACTGGAAGACCTAACATTGTGGGCCATTACTTTTTTTTTAATAACTCCATTTACAACTCTGAAATTAAAATGTCAAGCAGGTGGCTTAGACTAAGATCAGACTGTACATATGTGCAGGCTGATCTTAGTCTATACCTTCTGCAGAAGCATGAATAATATTTGTTCAGTATTGCAAAGGTTAAGCTAGAATATTCTTGATTATGAAGGAAAAATAGACATAGACCAGCCTGCACTAGTGTGCAGTCTGATCTTTATCTGCACCCACCTTCTGATTCGTTAGAACCAAGCTGTTTTTGAAATAATTTTCAGAAGAATAATTGACTAACAACTAATGCTTCCAATATTTTCTTCCCTTTGATTTCAGAGATTCTATTTCTGAAAATGATTGTATCTACCTTCACAGGGATATAATTCACTCTATTGTTAGGTAGGGTGACAATTCAATTAAAATAAATGAGAATGCGAACAATTTATATCCAGCCAAGTCTGTGCACGGTGTTCAGGTCGAGTTTTTCTGCACGTTTTCTTAAGCCTATTTTCGTGTCGTAGATCACATGTATTGAATGGATCGGCCGTGTCAGTCAACTTTTGTATCGTTCAATACATAGAGGATAATCAACTGGTTGTACCAGATATGAAAAAATATTTCACGAGGATGTGTTGCTAGGCGTTGAAAAAACGAGTGCGCAGCACGAGTTTTTTTAACGCCTAACAACGCATCCGAGTTCTTTTATTAAAATATCGAAACCAATCTTTTTGATAAAGATAAGGTTTATTAAAAAATGCGGATGAATATATGATTAAAGATTTATTACAGAGAGTGAAACTGAAAAGTGTTATCGTCACTCCAGTGACGATATCAAAATTTATTACACTGAGAAATCCCAAGATTTCACAGCAAGGTATATAATAAATACTTGTAAAGCACGGAAGGATATAAGGTACATACTTTCAATCCGCGCCATCTCGTTCTGATCGGGGTCAAAACATAGAGCAGGAGTCAGAATAGAGATCAGAGGTCAAAGCATAAGGCATGGATCGAAACATAGAGCATTTCCGTTTTCATTTTTTTATAAAAAGAAGAGAGTTTGTTTCTCCCCTGTTTGTTTGTTTGCTTGGTTGACTGTTTGTTTGTTTGTTTATTCGTTTGTTTTGTCATGTAGTCAAAATAAGAAGCTAACCCCACTGTGATGTTTTAGGATTTTTTTATATTTTAGATTACTTTTTCTTTGGCGTAATATTAAATATGTGACGGAAGAAAATGATGTTGAGAAAGATGTCTTTCATAAAAACAATCTTTTGATCTTTACCAGGAAATAACCCGTTACTAAAGCAATAGCATAAAAATTATTCAAGATATTATGTTCAACATATACTAGGAGTTTCAGGTATTTTAAACCTTTCCCGTTTTTCAAAGTTCTAGTCCGGTCAAATTTCAAAGAAGTTGCTGACGACGATTATAAAAGGGTGTAATTTGAAAATTAATCAAGCTACGGGTAAGAAAATATTGTGGGAAAACAAGAAAATGCTTGATACAAACGATTTCTTCTTTTCCCTTTCTTCTCACAATGTTTTCTTCTCTATAAAATCACAGGGATGCAAAACAAGGGATAGTGCAAGAAAGGGTTAAAAAACAAGGCAACATATGAAATACGAGTCATGCTTAAAGATGTCTTACTTCATAGTTTTCGTTTTAAAAATGTAATTTTTTCGGGTATTTCATCCATTAACAGACGGCATCGATCCAAAGAAGTGGCAAAAAAGCCATATTTGCTTCCATAAAATAGTAGGCAATGAAGTAATTGTTTGGTACGAGACTTTTCTTCATTTTCCACAATTTTTTTCCAAACCCTTTTCCTTAGGGGCGTAAAAACGGGATAGGATGGGCATAGTTAAAGCTTGGATTACCCCCGCCCCCGCCCTCGAACTTGTATGTGCGTTCCTTCTTCTTTTTTTTTTTTTTTTTTTTTTTTTTTTTTTTCATTATAGATCTTCTGTCTTATCAGGGAACGGGAGCGCTTTCCACTTTCATCACACTCAAGCAAAGTTGTAATTCTGAGACATCAACCGCAAAAAATATGGTCAGGACCCTGGAACCAAAAGCAACTCGTTGATAGTCGATAAAACGTGGTAGCTACAGCTTCTATTAATCGCCCACAACGCAAATTTTTGACTTAATACCGTAATTCGAACATTGGACTTCCAGTCTATTTGAATATTTTGAATGGGCAAGCATTTATTGTCGGTCAAAGAACCAATCGACTTATCAGTTCATTTATTTAGACAGAAAGTGGACTTTGAACCGAAAGCATTTTTGTTGGCTTGGCTACTTAAACGGCGTAACTACAGCTTATTCAAGCTGTAGTTACGGCATTATGGTCCAAACCAACAGTTTTTCTTTTTATACCTTGTTACTGGCCATAAATTTTCAAAATAACACTGTTTAATGTAAATCGAGTTGGCACTTCATGTCGGAGATTATGGGCGTGGCCAGCGATCCGTCAATCGGCGCCACGTAAATGGTACCCTGCCCTGTCTCTTAAGCTGAATCAAAGTAAAACATCAATAACAAAGCTCGCTCTATTGTATCACCGTACTGAACGCAAGGTGTATATAAGCTATACGATTATCAATAACTGATGAAAGAGATAATGCGACTAATACTTCACCAATTAGATCATTACATCAGTATATTGTCGGATTTAGGAGGATATTGGCCGGTCAGCAATCTTAGCTATCAATAAAAGCTTTGGATATTTAGACAAAAACATCTTTTGAAGGAGATAAGCATCGTTGAGAACAAAGTAAAAATGCTCAGTGGTCGTTTTACGCATAACCGTTGGAATTCCGTATTCAACTTGAATTGGCTCAAACCAATGTCATCGTTACGTCATCAGGAGTTACGTTCGCTAGCCGGTCTTCAATTCTGTAAAGACCAGTCAAAAAAAAGCTGAAAGCGTCCATACGAATATATATACTTGCGCTAACAATTTGGTGTTTAAGGACGTTGGTTGTTCCGCTTGTCAATTTGTTACCTTCTGTTGACTTTGGCTCACATGCAAAAGTGGTCGTGCGGTGTAGACAACCGAATTCCGTGATATCCTAAATAATCTGGAATTCCGCTAAACCTTTCCTGTATAAAAAATGTATCTTTAAGCCAATCAGATTACCGCGAGGATAATATCTGACTCAAATTGAAGTGTTGAGCGTCTGTTTGAGGGTGTTTTTTTAGGCAAGTGGAATTTTTTTCTTATCTAGGTTTCAGAAACATCGATACCTCCCTTAAAAGAGTGTAAAGACTCAAAGTCAAAGTTAGAACTATAACAATTGGAAGCTACTGCGAATGTCCGAGCGAATTATTCCGTGCGCGTGATTCGCCCATTTTATCCATTTTCAGAACAAAAATGTGTGTTAAAAGTATTTAGAGATCTATATTATAATTGAATGGGGTCCGCCGTAATAGCGCAGTTTGTAGCCGCCGGACTGTCAATCAAGAGGTCCCGGGTTCGATCCCCGACGGCGGCACTCATCCTTTCCGACTATTTGTCTCTCACCAACGGGTCGATAATCGTAGACCTATGTGGGATAGAAGCTGGAGGCTAGGAAAGGATGTAATGGTAGTACTGGTGTGAGAAATACCAGTATTCCGATGTTAGGTGCTCCAGCCGCCGCGATATAACTGAAAGATTGTTGAAAGCGGCGTAAAACCCATTAAAACCAACATAACTGAATGATAAATAGAATAATAGGGTAGTGTCTAAAAATATCAATGGTCTCAGTCGTGAGATTTTATTATGAAGAGACAAAGCAAATTCTCCCAACCTCGACCCCAGAGAGCATTTATTTTTACGACATAACCCTATCATACTCTTTATCTTATGTGGTTTTGAGATTCGGTTCTGAGTACCAAGTAAATGAATTTATGAAACTAGGATCCCTAGGAGCAATTGGGTTCGCAGAATTTAAATATTTTCCCGACCTACGTGGCCCTATTATTATCACAGTTCTTGATATTGTCGAAGTGTTTTGAAGTGATTTGCTTAACTTCAAATATAATTTGCTATACAACGCCAATAAGACAGTTTGACTGACATATAAAACTGGATATTAGTTTGCAAAATATTGTAAGGGACATAAAATACAGATTAAAACGTTGGTTGACGACCTAAACGAGATAACTGCAGCTGCATAAAAAGCTGCAGTTAAAACGTTTTAGTCACCATACCAACACATTCGATTGAAATACTTGTCTAAAGTCGCCATTCACCTCCGTTCTGCATAATTAATTTGAATTGTCAGCCTATTTCAAGGTGTATTCACATCGGCGATCCTTTAATTGTATGATTTCTTAAATGAAACATTTTTTTAAAGTTTTCGGCTCTGCTAGACAATTAATTAAATTACAACTCCCAAATCTAGAAAGAATATCAATCTGGCCATATTGTTTTATGCCTTTAGGGCAAATCTTTATGCACTGGACGCCAATGATCTGTTTATTCCATTCTATTCAAACTCCCCAGAGAAAATCAATAGAATTTGATAATGGTCTTGTACGTGACCTTAGCCTTTGTGTAAATTATTTATCGCTGTCTGAAGTTTCATCTCGGTAAATAATGTTTTTATGAATCAAATTGACTGTTATTTCAAATATTTATGGACTACCAAATACTTTGTAAGTTGCAGTTTGATGCCATTTCTAAAGTTGTGTTTCTTGTAAATCCACGTCATAGTGAACACACAACGCTTGGTTTTGATTTTATTCAATGAAAAATAAACACATTGCCATTAACCAAATAACATCGCTCACAATATCATCCATCAAATAATCATATCAAACAATACTATTATGCTAACAATCTTAGTCTAATTAGTCCAATTTATCTTCCCTTAGAACGAAAAGTTCGTGTCCTCGCTCTCGAGCGATCAAGATAAGAACAAATAATACGTCACATTTATAATACGTCACAAAATGTGACCTACATGTATGTATATGGCATCATTGTGTGGTCACGTGACTACTATCTACTGACTTTTTCCTAATTTAATGTCTCTTGTAGGTAAAAAAGGAATCTTGAAATAATTTTGAAATTCCTTTGCGTTTTCTGTTTATAGGGGGCTTGTGCTGTATTTTGAATATATTAATAGAGTTGTTTGTAAACAATTATGGCGAATCAATTATCCAATAACAAGATGACAACATTTAAAATTGTCCAATTTCAAAGATTTTTCAGACGCCAATAGTTAGATGATGAAATTTTAAAAGTATTTTGTCTTTTGAGGTAGCAAACGTTGTGTACAATGAAGAAATTGCTTGTGACAAGCAATTTCTTCATTTTCACAATGTTTTCCAAAGCTTTTTATCTTGGGGGCGTCAAAAAGCGTTATTGTGATGGAATGATTTAAGGATTCCTTTTTGTGAAAAATTTTGTCCCCAGGAGAGCCATAGAGCCTTTAACGGTTAATTCCCCTGTTTTTGGATGAAATTTACAACATGATAATATTCAAAATCAAATAGATGATTAGTATTTGTTTCAGTTTAACATCGGTTTATCTTGCATCGAGTAAACACCAAAAGCTATAATTTCCCTCATTGAAAGATTTACCGACTTTATACAAACACAAATGATTATCTTATTTTTTAGAAGCAAAAAGATACACATTATACATTTCTTTTAACAAAATCTCTCAAAGCGCGTAATTTTGCTCGGAAAGTACTAAGAAGATTCGCACATTCTCTTCAGATGACGTCATGCATTGATTGTCTATTTCTAAGGAAGGTATCGGTTTTTCTGAAAGTAAGATAAGAAAAAAAAATGCCCATTGCCGTAAAATTTGCTCAAACGAATATTTAATACTTACTTTTTGGAAATGGGGGAAAGTCTCAGATATCACGGAATACGGTTATCGACACCGCATGACCTCATTTGCATATGACCAAAATTAAACGGAAGGTTGCAAATTGACAAGCGAAACAACCAACGTCCTAAATTATGTCATATCAATTGTTAGCGCAAAACTGGTAAGTATCGTATTACCGCTTATGACAGTTTTTGACTGATCTTAACAGAATATTAGGCCGGCTAACGGACATAACTCCTGATGACGTGACGATGACGTAGGTTTGACCAAATATAAGCTGAATGCGGGATTTCAACGGTAATAAGCAGCACGTAAATGACCCATTTTTTTATTCTAATTGTCTCGGTTTAATCTAAAAATAGATCAACAGCCTTCGTATGCTATTAGGGAAATACCCCGATCTATTTTGATTTTATAATCGACCTCTGATTTTCGCAAAACTAATTTCTCGGAATATTTTGTTTAAAAAGTGTATGAAATGGATTAAGATTTATTAAAATCTGTGAAATGAAAAATATCGATTTCTACCTTCTACCTTTACGTATTTCCAAAAGAGTTCAGTATTTGCCTTTGAACTCTTTCTCGTCAAAGAACATTTTAAATGTCAATGACAGGGAAAGAAGACAGACACACCTAAGTAATTTCTGTATATTTCCGTTTGGACGTGCCCTTCTCACGTGGTAAATTATAGTTCATTAACACAGACTAAAGAAAGATTGAGATATTTTTGGACAAAAGAGAACTGTATTCCTTTAGGACGAAATGGAGAAAAAAAGACTTTCGATCGGTTGAACTGCTGTACAGTCAACATTTAAATGGTGGATTGCGATTGTCAATCGAAATTAAAATCATTCTTTTAGACAGGAAGTAAACTTTGCTCGACATTTATATGAAGAATGTTTGTTGTTTTGGCGACATAAACGTCGTAACTGTAACTTATTTTATCCTGTCACCTGCTATAAATACTGCCTGATAAAGGGGGGTATGATAAACTTGTTGATATCAGGTCACATGGTCACGTGATAAGCTTTATCATGTCACTTGATCACGTGACCGACCGGAACTATTTTTGCAGTGGTAGGGGTGCTTTCTAAAGCTTACTTTTAAGCAATAAATGTTTAAATCTTCGGCTAAAACTTATGTTCAACTAAAAACATTATACTCGACTCTCAACTTTCATCGGTCGAATTATACATCGGTGACGTAGAGATGACGCAATACATGACGCAGGCATTGTTTATTTCATGGAAGCATACACACAGCTTCTGAAAGCAGGATTTTAAAACATAAAAGGATTTATTGGATTAAGCATGGATATTATTTGAGTGAGAATACTTTTAGAAGTCGCGGCTAGGCAACTTATCTCAAGCTTTGTCCATCCTGTGATATTCTATCAGGGTGGCAATGACTTTGGGTTTGGTTTTTGCTGCATAACAACGAATCGCCAGAAAATCTTCGACACGTTAGTTGAGTGATCGACAAGATCGACAAATCTAGGCAAATTATATTCGATGATATAGGTATGTCATTATTGTTTAAGGTTTAATTTCTAGATGTTCTTGTTAATTCGTTCTTATTAAGTCTATTATAAATGAATTTGTGCGAGTTCTTTCAAAAGTCGACCCCGATGCCCTCACCCCAGCCGGGTCATATCACCATTTTCGGCGGAGAGAGGTTAACTTACATTTACTGATCATACACATTTTCAAGTCGAATTCTTTTAAAAGATGGTAACAGGATAAATAGAATAGATGGTTGGTGTCTTGATATGGAAAAGTTCATCGGGCTCGGCTTCGGAATTTATCCGGTTCGCCTTCGGCTCACCAAATAAATTCCTACGCCTTGCCCGATAAACTTTTCCATATCAAGACACCAACCATCTATTCTCTATATAGCTGCATTTACGACGTTTGAATCTTCAAAAATCTATTAACTTCCATGTACTGGCCCATAGTTTCCCTAAGTAACACCGTTTGGTGTATGAGTAAGAGGACAGTGGGTGTTGCAAGGGATCCAACAACCAATCGCGGCCGTTATTAAAGGAATCAACCGACCAATCGAATAATCTATTCAGCCCGGACCTGAGCTTATCAACTCCGACATTGGCCGCCATTATTTTTGCCTTTATTGTTGGTTTGGCGACTAAAACAACGTAACTACAGCTTATTCAAGCTGTAGTTACGACGTTTAGGCCACAAACCAACCATTTCACTTCTTTGTTACATGGCTACTGGTCATAAACTTTGCAAAATAACGCCGTTAAATATCGTAGCAAGATTTCCTGTCGCAGTTAATGAGCGGGGCCTAGAGAGTCAGGGGGTGGGGCCAGCGAGGGATTGGTCAATTAAGTGGGGTATTAGACATTTGACGTTCGGACGAAGTTCTTATTACAGAATTCGACATTGTAATCTTAATGTCTGACAATCGAATTCGACATCGGGCATTCCTTAAGACATTCGCCCGAACTTATCACTGAATGTCTAATACCCGAATTAGACGTTAGACATTCCTTTAGATATCCGTACGAACCCGTCACTGAATGTCTAAGACCCGAATGTCTAATGTCTAATTTGGATGTAAGGGATTTAGATATGGATATCTAATGCTTAATTCCTAATGTCTAATGTCGAACCAACATCACTTGATTTCGGTCCAAACGAATTTTGAATGAGCATGAGCACGACATTTCAACCAATCAAATGAGCGCCAAGTAAAGACTCAGATCAGACTGTGTTAAAAACTTTTTTTTCATAATCCACTATATGTTTCTACCAAAGAAAATAAATTTTAAAAATTTGCATCATCTAATAATCCCCTTTTTGAGCGATAGGCCTATGTCTCAATTCAGAGGCGAAAATAATAACAATATGTAAAAAAAATGTCTCAAAAATCTAGAATAGTTGGTTGCTATCGTTTTACTGATTCTGCCTTGAAGAAATAAAATTAAGATAAATTGGGGATATCACTTAATGGAACTACTTTGTGGACAAAAATACAGAACGTATGAAAATATTTACCCAAAATTTGATTCTTTTTATCTATCAGAACGTACGAAATTTGATTGCGCAAATTAAATCGCAAAACTGGTAAGCTTATCCGGTACCGTGTGACAAAGGTCATCGCGGTCATCGCGGCTTATGGAGTTTGTTTCTGACCAATTTGCGGTTTATAAGTAGTACTCCTAAACGGGATGAGCAGCTGGTTGCTAGAATCGAATTCTGTGATTATACTTTTGGGAGGAAGTCATGATTAGGCCACTGTCGCCATATAGAGAGACTATCATGTAACGATAGCGATACAACACCTTGTTTTTGCTTCTCGTTGAGGAGGAAAATTTTATTATTTTACGAGACCAAAGGTCGAGTGGAATATCAAATTTTCCTCCGAATACAGGATGGTGTATCGCTATCGTTACATGATTGTCTCTCTATATGGCGACGGTGGCCTAATCATGCCATTTATTATGTACTTTTTCCATTCAATTTCTGATTACATTTATTCGCATTATGAGGTCATCTACAGAATTAAATGACATCATCTTTGACTACCTTATATTGAACCGTATTGTATATATTTTACTAGAATTATTTGTAGATATGTAAAAGTCTGAAATACTGTGTAAAGTTGCACAAGAAAATCCACAAAATAAAATGATTGCCTATTGAAAATAATGTGAAATCCTGCCTCCTGACATACAAAGATCTATTTCTGTACAAACATTTCTCTGAGGACCAGAAACTGTCGTCTGTTGTATGGTACGGATTTAGCGATGCGAAATAATTTTTATTGGCTGATTAAATCTGTCTTCGAATTGTCTTACAGAGATGGACGATATAAATTGTCGGTTTTAGCCAGCTTGTAGAAAATTAAATGTGACTTATGTTGATTATTATGGGATTAACCGAACTCAGACGGCAATATTTTAGACTGGTCCAAAGTAAAGAGTGTTGCAGACGACTATTTAAAGATTTTTTTTTTTTTTTTTTTTTTTTTTTTTGGGGGGGGGGGGTCCCAACTTTCTGGATAACCAGCAATATCTTCATTTTACGCAATGTTTTCCCACTAGTTTTTCCTGGTTGGGGTTCAAAAGCGTCACTGTGTGGAAATGGGTTAAAACAGAGTTTTCAGCTATGTTACATGCAACTGGTTCTATTAAACATGACCTCCTGACATTGAGCTTCCAACGCCATTTTTGTTTCCGTCAAACTATATCGGATTCTTCAAGAACTGATTGCTAAACCATTTCATAACAAGAAAATCTTAAACTTGTCACTTGCTTTAGAAAATGCTGAGTGTAATTTAGGTTCAATTTGTTAAAATTGAAATATTTTTAGTTGTAAATGTATAAGCAATTTCTTTTATTTCATGCAATGTTGTTGTTGTTGATGACGATATGTTTGTTTGTGTATGTTTTTAAGCCCTTTCCTTGAGAGTCGTGAAAAAGCGATACTGGTTTGGAATTGGTTCAAATCATCTGTAAACAGGGTAGTAGGACACTTTGTGTGCTTGATAGACAAACGTACAAGCATCCCAAATAATCCACGCTTCCTCTACACATACACGCTGTGAAGGACAGTGATATACATTTGTACCAACATTTATTCATAGACAAACGAACAAGCATCCCAAATAATCCACGCTTCCTCTACACATACACGCTGTGAAGGACAGTGATATACATTTGTACCAACATTTATTCATAGACAAACGAACAAGCATCCCAAATAATCCACGCTTCCTCTACACATACACGCTGTGAAGGACAGTGATATACGTTTGTACCAACATTTCGTCAGAGAAATCATAGTTCATCTTGTACATCTCTACGTATTACAGACGATCTTGCTCGAGCGACCACGTCCATTAAGCGACCACGTCCATAAGGCGACCATAAACGAAATCCCCATTTAGAAAACGAAACATCTTTAAAAGTCAAGGCAAATTTTCTTTAAAAGAATCGTAACAAACCATATGTTGTTGGAACTCATTAGAATCGCCTTAATGAGACGATTCTTATGAGTTCCAACAGCATAGGATTAAGCCAACCATGTAGAAGTTATGCTTTGGACAAGATCAATATTGTCGTATGACCTTCGACTTTGACCTTGACATATCACAAAAAACGTTTCACATGACGCTAGCACGCATCAGAAGAAGAACTATCCAAAGGTATTTTCAAATCCATCCATAAATGTACAAGTTATGTTCCGGATCTTGCCCAAGTCACCACGTCTATTAACACTTTCCTGGATAAACCCTGGATTTTACGTCACTGTGATTTTATACTTGAGAAAACATTTGGGAAAACGGAGAAATTGCTTATAATAAGCATTTTCTCCTTTTCCCGCATTGTTTTCTACCACATAGGATGGTTTAATTTTGAATTGAATCCAAGTTTCATTGTTGTATGCACCATCTTTCAATTTCGACCAGTCTAAAATTTCAAAAACCAAGAAAGGGTTAAGCGATCACTTTCATTCAGCGACATAATCGAATTCCCAATTTAGAAAGCAAAGTCTCTTGAAAATGAAAGCATTTTTCTTTAAAAGAATCGCAATAAAATCATATGTTGTTCGAACAGTGCCAACAGCATTAGGATAAAGCCAGTCATCTATAATGCTTGCTTTTTGTAATCCAAACAATCCCTCAAAACCTTCACAGAAAAAGTGTATTAAACTACCATTCATTTCAGCGACCACTTTTTCGTCGTCATGCACATCAGTGGTGCGCGCCTCGCTTTCCAAAAGGTAGGATAAACAAAGAATGTCCTAAAATATGATTATTATACTAAATATAGAAACTCAAGTCAAAATCTATTTAAAACCGAATTGAAAGGGATAAATTCGCTTCTTTTGATTCTGTTCAAGCTATAGTTAACCAAGACAAGATTTGCTCTGCCTATTAGATTTGTGTAATGCGTTTTACGCAACGCATGTATTGCCTACGTCATAAATAAATACTTAACACTTTAATCCATTACCGGACGGCAAAAAATTTCCCATTTGTTATTCTTGGGGGGCGTCAGTGTGTGGGAATGGTTTAAAGTTTCGACCACGAATAAGAATATTGATTGTAAAGAAATGTTGATACTTCTCTTACTTCACTGACGTACTCTTTTCGAGTGCCATCGCCCATTCATAGATTGAAAGGTTGAAGTTATTCGCAATGCGCTCTTAATTAGCCAATGAAACACGCAACAGGGGCTTATTAAGTAAGACGATTGGGAGAAATTTGAGATCCGTCACGGGAAAAGGGACTTTAGATGTCCATTGAACTGGAAGCCCGCTGTCTGTGAGAGACGATGTGTCTAGGGGCAGTAACCCAGTCAAGAATGTACAAGAACGAATAGTTAAAAAGAGATCGGATAAACAAGAGGCCAATTAGATGTATTTCGAACATAGGTTATTAGTACGGTAGAGCAATTATTCTCGAAAATCAAAGAAGAGCAAAGAATGTCGACCGCTTTCGATACTTTTTGGCACTTGCAACAACGTATCTTTTGTCTATTCATATGAAAAGTCCTTTGATGCTTTGTGCAAACCTTGGACAATATCTCACCGAAGCTGAAACTACATGTATTTATACCCCTTTGACCCATTACTGCACAGCAAAATTTAAGATTGGGTCGAATTGAAAGAAGTTGAAGACGACAATTTAAATTTTGAAAATATTAATCCTTTTGGATAGAAATCATTGTGGAAAATGAAGAAATCGCTTGTTACAAGCAATTTCTTCATTTTCCATAATGTTTCAACGCGCTTTCTTAGTGGGCTTAAAAAGGTGAGGTTGTGTTGGAATGGGTTAAGGCTTTTCATTTTCATAGTCATGATACTTTTCTTCGCGGTCATAAATTAATACCTTCATTGTTAGTTTCGTCTATTACAAACGGGCGTTCTGATTGATAAAAAAATTATAACTCAATGAACAAAATTTTGAGCTCGCAGCGATTTTGTATGCTTCCACACAAAATAGTCCCATACAAATAGGTATCAAAATTTGTAAAGTTTTTGCTTTTTTGCTCGGTGCTATTGAATTATAAGAAATGAAGAGAATATTTTTTCGTTTTTATGGAGGTATGAACCAAAAAACGTAATCACACTTATGTATGAATCCGCTTCGAATCCGCTAAGAATATCAAAGATTTAGCCGAACACAGTCGATAGAAAAAAAGAGATAAGAATAATTCCACAAGAATAGCTTGCACTCCAATCAATACCTAACTTATAACTCTGTGCTGTTTACTCAACGATGCGGAAAATTCGTTCAAGGCAGATTGCTTCCAGACGTAAATCGTTCCAAGAAATAGTTCGGCATGTACTATTGCACAAAGCAAAGATATTGACTTTTGCACGTTATATCTTCATTTGTTTGTGTTTCTTATTAAATGCCCAGCGGTCTTGTCTCTCTGTCTGAAGGAAATACCTCTTTATCGTGATTCGGAAATATTCTGTAATTATGAAAGCACTATCTTTCATGCATACTTCACTTCAGAATTTTCTGTACGAAGCCTTGGCTGTGTCTTAATCATTATATGTCGGGTCACGACTTACTATCACACAATTAATCGACCAATCAAATCGTACATTTAAGCCGGAGGTGAACATTCATCCACGACAGTGGTTGCCATTTATGATTACCATTCGGTTTGTTAGGTGACTTAAACGTCGTAACTACAGCTTATTCAAGCTGTAGTTTCGACGTTTAGGACGCCAACCAACCAATTTTCTAATATGCATCTAACTGTTCATAAATTCTGCGAAATAGCGTCGTTTAATATCGAAGTCAAACTTACTGACATAGATCAGTGGGCGGGGTCAATACAAAAGCTTCTTCTCGGCAAGCATACGCAATCCACACAGTCTGATAAGGGGAAATCATCTTATGCACTTTCTAGAGTGCACGTCACATTTCAAAATATTACATACAGATATCAGAGACTTGAAGGGACATGACGGAATAAATTGGAATATAAAGCGTGTATTCAAGAAATTATCCATCTTCCTTGTATACGAAAACTCTAATTTCCTCGCGATAAACGCCGATATTTTACGTGAAAATTCGATGGAAATGCAATTTTCTCTGAACAAGTGTCTCCTAAATGGGTTATTCTTGCCACAGTTTCTAATAATGATATGTAAATTGGTTCTAAAACAGAATACCTCAATCTGTTCAATGTGTTCACACTTTATTTAGGCGTCTCAACGTAAAGAACAGAATTAAAGATTTTTATTATAATTATAGTTTTTATTTAATTGGTTAAGATAAAGGACTCTGGTGCCTTCCATAAACAATAATGACAAATACAACAATTCTGGCCATTCCAAGGAGAGTTTGGCTTGTTGGATGAGATTCGAAACTGAATTAAAGTCTCATCCCCGCTTTACTCGGATCGAAATAGCAAATGCCTATAACTAGAAAAAAATAAATTCACCCGAAAAACTTGCTTAGGATTTATATAACTTGACACATTACCACTCAATGACGCTTTTAGACGCCCCCAAGGAAAAAAGCTTTCGGAAACATTGTGGAAATGATTGTTACGAGCAATTTCTTCATTTTCCACAATGTTTCTACCCTAAAGATAAGAGTTAAGATAAAACAAAATTTATTAAGCTTTAAATAGTTGTCTGCAACACCTTTTAATTTGGACCAATCAGAAATTTTGCAGTATGGTAATGGGTTAAAGAGGAAAATTATGGGAAACTTTTCCAAGGTAACTTTGTATGCAAAGAATAGATGAAGGGTGTGTGCATGCTTATAAGAATACGTACACCTAGACCATTTCCTCACAATGGAATATTATACTACGATTGCAATACGACATCTCGTATTTGCTTCAAGCTGCGGAGGAAATTTTGATATTCCACTCAACCTTCAGTCTCGTGAAATATCAAAACTTTCCTCCGAAGCTCAAAGCAAATACGAGATTTTGTATCTCTATCGTAAAATAATATTCCCTATATATCGAGGGGTGAGTGAAAAGTCGATTTTTTTTCCTATCACAAAAATTTGCATTCTGGTATCAATTTGCAAATTGTGCAAGGATGTGGCATAATCATAAGGGATCAAAATGGCCTTGAAGAAGTTGCGCCATTAATTAGGGAATGTCTTACGAAATAAGTGATAGAGAGAACTGTCATCTAACCTCGAATTAGAGCAACACTAATTATAGATTACATGACAACAGCTACATCTTTCTGATAATAAGCAAATTGAAAAGAGAGCAGTGATATCATATGGGAAATACTTGGTGGACTACTAAGGTTTTAAACGGTTATGTCAAATTGATTTTACATTTAAATTAAACCGCGGCACGGCTTAAGTATGAAAAAAACCAGAGAGGTAAGTAAATTGACCGCTGAAAGAAGAAAAAGAGTTTTAAATGATTGTTTTTAACCCATTCCCACACAATCCCTCCTTTTTACGCTCCTTAAGCTTCTTTTGAGGTGGAAACCATTGTGGACAAAGAAGAAATTGCTTGATTCAAGCAATTTCTTCGATGTCCACAATGGTTTCTATCCCAAAAGACAAAGAATTTTAGAATTTCAACAATCTGAAGTTGTCGTCTGCATCTTCTTTCAATTTGGACCAGTCTAAAATTTCTCAAGTAGGAATTGGTTAAAACTACTTTAAGTTGTAATCTTAGCTTATTTACGTTGTATTTAAAGCCAGTTTAAGTTGTAATGAAAGCTTATTCCAGTTATTTTTTTCACAAAAGATAGGGTTTTAACAGACGCTAGTTTTGTGATTCAGCGACTCACAAGTAAGTGTCAAGACTCAAATTGTTCTGATGTGAGTTCTAGGTACACACAGCCGAAGTGAATAGTTGAAGACTGTTCGTTCTTTTCTGAAGTTGAGCCCTAGAAGAGCATAGCTGTCCAATATTATGTGTGACCGATAAACATGGGTTTTATGTTTCTCTATTAATGTAGAGAGGGATTTCAGAGGGACAAAAAAAATCTTGACTAATTCCCATACAGCGAATTTTTAAACTGGTCCAAAATAAGAAGTTTAAGACGATAATTTCAAAATTCATTGGAATTTTCAAAATATTTGTCTCTTTGAGTACAAACAGTTTCTTCATTTGCCACATTGTTTTCAAGAACTATTTTCTTGAGGGGCGTAAAAAGATAGAATTGTTTGGGAATGGGTTAAAGCAAGGCGTTTCACCAAAGCATAGGTATGCCCGTGTTTATTGTCGAAATTGTTATATAATTTAACCCATTCCAACACAATGACGCTTTTTCCAACCCTTCGATAAAAAGGGCTTCAGAAAATATAGTTAAAATATGAAGAACGTGCTTGAAAGCATTGTGGAAAAAATGAAGAAATTGCGTGAATCAAGCAATGTCTTCATTATCCACAACGTTTTCTACCATGCATAAAAGAAGAAGATTTATAAAATTCCATCGCTTCAAATTGTCGTCTGCAACTCCTTCGAACATGGATCAGTCTAGCACTATATTGTCTGGTGATGGGTTAAGATATACCACGATGCGTGACAGATGACATATTTAACGAATATGTCTCGGTTCCCAGACTTTAAAAATCTGAAATTATCTTCTACAGGCAATTTTTGAGGTTATTTAACATGTTATTTATGAACTTTTGCAGTGGTTCGGAGTAATCTATCATTCTTTGTATGCATGCCGTCATTGGAGTCTGCACGACCAGTAGAAACCTAGTTTTCTCAAATTTCAAAATTTTGGACCGATAATCTCAGTAATGATACTCGAGCTACAATATACAGTAAATCTTGTATTAGGCGACCACTTAAGGGACGATGAAAAGTCGGTTGCTTAAAGCGATGTGACGTTTTTAATGAGTTCAGACAACATAGGATTTTGTTACGATTCTTTATAAGAAAATTTGCTTTCACTTTTTAAGAACTCTGCTTTCTAAATGGGGATTTCGAATACGATCGCTTAATTGAAGTGGTCGCTTGATAGACCTGCTCGCGCGAGCAAGATCGACTGCTAGTTAGACACCATGTAATATGAGCGCTGGAAACCCTGGTTGTGGTACGCAATTTCTCTCGAAAATTATCTTATTCTCATAAACAATTCTGATTTGAAAGGAGCAAACAGGTGGTGTAAACTAAGATTAGACTGCATATATGTGCAGGATAATCCTTGTCTGCACTTTTTTTCAACAACAGGAATATTCCGGGTTAAGCATGACAAGGATTAATATAATCAAAATACAATATAATACCCACTATGCACTTATAAAAATGTATTTCATATTTTTTCTTCTTTAACCAATTTCCGATCATAGGACGTTCGATTGAATAATTGATTATTTGACATCTCTTTTTATCCCTAAAGCAAAGCATTTTTGTGATTACATAAAAAAGTCATCGGACTTTGGGCTTTTCTGTGTTACGTCCAAATTGGCAAATTGGGCAAATAAGTAATCACTAGCTCGTTTAAAGAAGAAGCCATATAACTAAAGGTTACTGTGTCAGGCTATTTAAGTTTCTTATAGGTAAATCGTAAGTAAGTTAATTGCTTTTTAAGTAGGCTTCTTTCCATCTAGAAGCTGTTTAAATGTTTTCACAAGCTCGGTTTCTTTGCAAGAAAAAAAACATCATTTTTATCAGTCTCGAATGTCGCAACGCTAAGAGTAATTCTCTTTGTACAATATTTAATTTATTTAGAGAATTTGAAAACTGAAAGATAAAGTTTGTACATTACCTGAAAATCGAAAGTTTGTATGAACCTATCCAGTTCAGGTTACACATACTTGCTGGAGTCAATTCTATGCTTTTCGGCTTTTTTGTTTGTTTGTTTTTACGTTTATGAAAACAGTAAAGCTCTGTTTCATAGAATTATTGCTTTAATAGCAAAGTTGTAAATATTTATTTCATTTAATAGAACGCTTGAAGAGATCGAAGACTGAAACGAAAAAAAGAAACAAACAAACTCATAACACTGTTTCAATGCGAGAAGCGGGTGCATAAATGTCATTATTTTTTCGTTTCATACCTCCATGAAAACAAAACATATTCTCTTCATTTCTTATTATTTAATGACATAAAGCGAAACAAGCAAGCCTTTTATACATCTTATTCATCTTATGGAACTATTTATCAGCTATAATACAAAAAAGCTTCGTGCTAAAAATTTTGCTCATGGAGGTATGAATAAATATTTCGGACAATCAGAACACTCGGGGTGTTGTTGTTGTTTTGTTATAGACGAAACTAACAGTTGAAATCATTAGCAAATGATACTGAGTTCTTATTGTTCGCTGGAATTGCATCTAAATGAGGATATCACATTCAACTAATTGAAAAAAAGACATTGGGTTATATACATCTTAATTCACAGACAATGTTAAATTTATCCTGTCTGGGAAAGAGTTTCTTGATTGCTTAGAAAAAGAGGAACGAAAGACATCAATTTTAAAGGATTCAAGATATCTTGGAAAATAACAAATTACTTTATGTCAGTGAACCGCCATCAGTCAATTAAGGGAATTAGAATTACTTCACCACAGATTGAGTTTTATGGAAGCTCTAATGAAGTTCAACATGTCAGATGCTTTTTATTTCATTGCTTTTAATTCTTTCACTTCCTCTAAAATAACAGTAAAAGAAAGAAATTACGAAACAAACTATGATGGATCTTGAAAAGCTTTCAGACAAATCTTAGCCTAGTTCTTGAAAAGAGCAGACGCTTTAAATAAAACAAACACCACAGAGCGTAGGTCAGATTGAAGACCCGAGCTTCAACGGACAAGAACTATGATAAAAGAGAATGAAACGACCAAACAATTGACTAACAAGAAAGGAATGATTTGATTTTTTATAGAAAATAAACATGAATGATAGACAAAAGAAATAATAAAAAAAAAATCTATATATAAAAAAAGAAAGATATAAAAGATATAAAATCACAAAACGAATTACTAAATATATTTAATATAATTAAGAACACTTGTAACCAGTATTTTCTTCTTTTCCAGCAACGTTTCATACGTACTCAATTTGCAGATAATGTTCGCCTAGGAGGAACATAAAAATTTACCAGTTACATCCATGTAATCTGTGTCTACGACAGAAGCTAATCAGCGTTTTTAAAAACAAAACTGACAAATCAGTGACCAATCAGTATGTTGAACCGTATAAGTTTATATCACAAAGCAATATGTTACACGAAGGATGCATTTCACTGAATATGTGAGCCTGTGAGAGTCCTTTCCAACCATTTACATGTGCGTTGAGCATGGGCAATGATCGGACAGAAAAGCCACTCGGGACATTTAGAAAATTCGCTGATAGTGTAAAGAAGCCTTCTGTCAGTATCTACATATCGTCGTTGGGCGAGCAAAACGTCGTAACTACAGCTTAATTAAAGCTGTAGTTACGACATTTTGCACGCCCAAAGACGATATAGAGCGCATGCTTAAGACTGTGATCAGGTCGTGCGCACATATATGATGGCTGATAGTGTTACACCAAGGTTCATTTATTCATTCATACACCGGTATACAGGATTCAGGCTGTCAGTTGGTTGGTACTTCGGTCGTTCTGTAACTTTCTCTTGTTCGCATTTTAGCTAGCAAAGCGTCAGCTTTGATAGCTTAAGTTAACAGACGAAATTCTGAGGTCGTCTCAAAGTTCAACGAGTGCAAAATACCACTGGAGGCTTTACCACTAAATCCGTTATATGCCTACGCCATTAAAAGTAGTTCTTATGTATTTCAGGAATATTGAAAACTCTGTTCAGAACTCTGTCAAAATCACGCCATTTAACCCATCTCCAACCAATTCCGCTTTTTAAGCGTCTCAAGAAAAAAGCTTAGGAAAACATTGTGGACAATGAAGAAATTGCTTGTATCAAGCAATTTCTTCAATGTCCACAATGTTTTCTACCCAACAAGGGAAATAATGTCTAAATTCAACCATGCTTTGCTAGCTTACAGTACTTTTCAGTACTTTGATTTCTCCTACGATTCATGATAGATTTGATTCACATGCATATGCATTAAGTAACAATCGGCGATGTATTTTTGTTTTATTCTGATTAATTCAAACCCTTTTGTTCAGAGTTATAACCCTTGTTTAGATTTTTCAGCATAGATTACTAAGTAGATATGATTCCTTTTTCCCAAGTAAACTCAGTAATAGGCAAAGATGTACAAATTGTATTTTGGGTAACTATCCGTTTCTTTTCTCTGAATTATGGCCATTTGATTTTAGAAAAAGCTTTATTTCAGTAACAAAATGCTTTTGCTCTCACTGCTATAGCAGTTCGGGGGTATTAATCACTTTCACTGATAACGTCTTATTTTGTTTATTTGTATAGGATTTAAAGGATTTGCCGAACAGAAAACGAAAATGAGTTTCAAAATTATTTCATGTTGGCAACAAAAATAATTTTGAAACTTATTTTCGGTTTCTGTTCGGAAAAGCTTTTTATAGCGGGTTTTTGACCTGTAATTGATGGAGGGGTATGTTAACAATTTTAATGAAGATTACACGATTCCTTTGTGACTGTAATTTTTTCTGTACGAGAGACGTAAAATCTTTAAATTAAGTTAACAAAGACATTCCAGAAAGAATACATTGTCGTTGTCATTCTAAAACCTTGTTACTACAGCTTGAATCAAGTTGTAGGTGCGAGGTTTAAGAAGGACAATGTCAATGAAGATATTGCGCATGGTATTGTGTAATTATAATCAAATATGTTTGTATATTACAAAAAAAAAAAATATGAAATTCAAAACGAGATCACTATAACTGGCTTCGGCGGATCAAATGATTACTTCTGTCATTCAGAAAATAGATTGGCCAATCAATGCATTCATTTAGACCGAAATAGAACGTCGAACTTCCTGACCGTATATGAGCCTGTGCGTGACATTTCCAACAATTTCGCATATGCTTGACTCGCACAAATTGAGCACCCTGGACAGCCATTCGGGGCAATTAGAATATTCGCTGATTGTTTAAAGAAGCTTTGGGTCAGTATCTATCTATAGAGCGCAGAGTGAAGACTCTGATCAGACTGTGCGGTTGCACAGGCTGATCTGAGTCTTTACTTGGCGCACATGTGTAATGGTTGGAAATGTCACGCACGCGCTCATATATAGTTAACCTACTTTCGCTGTTCGCTTGACGAATCGATGGCCACGCCCTCTGTTCTTCGATAAGGCAGTTCAATAGAGTTATCAAACGATATTAGTTTGAAAATACATGGTCATAAATAAATAAAAAAAACAAAGCACAAATCATTGGTTCGGACACCACATGCAGAAATCTTATTTAAAGTTAAAGCGTCTAACCTGGTAAGCAATCGCAATACGCAACACTGACAATGGTAAATTGCGTGTTGCTGATCGTGTCACAAATATGAATGTTACATGTTCTAAATAATTTCCAACAACCCCACCAGAATTGGGTGGAACAAATCTGAATAGCAAGAAATTGTGTAGTATCTTTTTCATTTGTTGATGTTGTTGCTGTTGTTGGTGGTGGTGATGGTGGTAGTGGTTGTGGTGATGTTTGGGTTTTTTTTTTTTACGTCACTACCATAGTATTTGTCCCAGAAGTTGGTAACTTGTTACGGGGGATACAGGTCGAAACAACAATCCGGCAGATTCTTCAACGTGCTCGATAGATAGCGCCGTCACATTGGCCTCGTTTAACGTCTTATCCGAAAGTCGATTACCTTTCAATTTGGTCAGCCTAAGGATCGAACCCGCGATCTCGAGGTTTAAAGTCGAGTGATCTACCAACTGAGCTGATTGGACTGACTGGAGAGAATTTGTTTCCTAATTGGTGTGAACGAAATATCTTTATCGGTATGATATTCAATGTGCTCGCCAAAGTGGCAAAACTGTCATTGTTTTCTTTATATTTTCAGTAACTTTACTGTGTGTGCCGATGACCGTCGCTGGCAAGGTCTACCGTCTCTGGGTGTATGGTGAAGCCCTTTGCAAGCTCACACCTTACTTACAAGGTATGTTTGTAGATAATTTAAATGCTCCATGGCTCTTGTCCGGACGAAATTTCTAACCTAAAGGAATCCTCAAATTTTCATTAAAATTCTATATAGGCGCCTCAGAATAGCTCACAAGCCTTATATAGTAAACGAAAAAATCAAAATTATTTTATGCTACCAACATGAAATGATTTTTGAAATTTATTTTCCTTTTCTTATCGATAAAGTTTTTCACAGCGGGCTTTTGACCTACTATTGAATTATTGAAAGAGGGGTCTATCAAAAGCTCTTGATGAAGAGTTCAAGACCTGCTTTTGTTAGAAATGCTGACCCTACAAGAGCCATAGAGCGTTTAGAACTAATAGAATGTTCTTTTTCGTTTAGCTTAACCCTTGTCAAGCTGATCGCTGAATATTCCTGCTTTGACAATGGCTTTGGCAGGTGTATAGACTAAGATCAGCCCGCACTGGCGTGCAGTCTGATCTTGTCTACTACACCTGCTTGTTCTTGTTGTCTTGACTGAATATTGGTAGAAAATGTTGTGGAAAATGAAGATATTACTTATATTAGGCAATTTCTTAATTTTTCATGATTAAGAGATTAAGTAATTTCTTCATTGTCTACAATAATTTCCAAAGCCCCCCTCCCCTTTTTTTTTTTTTTTTTTTTTTTTTTGGAGATTCTGAAAAAGCGGGATTGAATGAGAATTGGTTGTATAGCCTGCTTTGAAGGTTTTCTCTACTATTTGAATAAAGTTAATTCATGTAGTCAGTCATTTTGAACACAATATGCTCGAGTTTACACAAGAACTACTTTTTTGGCATAGACATTCAGTGGATTTAGTGGTTAAGCCTCCAGTGGCAGTTTGCACTGGTTGAACTTTGAGAAGACCTCAAATTTTTGTCTGTAAATTTAAGCTTTCAAAGCTGACGCTTTGCTAGCTAAAACTCGGATGAAAAGTATCTAAATCATTCAAGATCGAGCTTTTCGTCCATGGACACCAGTTTTATTCAATTACCACGCAATCCCACATTTTGATGCCCCGAAGAAAATAAGCTTTATACGAAACGTTCTTGAAAAGGAGATATTGCTTGGAACAAGCAATTTCTACTTTCCGACAATGTTTTCTATCCTTGTTGGCTTTTATTCTTATATTGTAACTCTTTTTTTAATTATCGCTAGCAATTTATTTCAATTTGGTTGATTGATTGAATGGGTTTTAACGCTATTTTGAACAGCATTTAAGTCATAACGCCTAGAAGTCCCGGGTTCGATCCCCGACGGCGGCACTCATCCTTTCCGACTATTTGTCTCCAATCAATGGGTCGATAATCGTAGACCTATGTGGGATAGCAGCTGGAGGCTAGGAAGGGATGTGATGGCGGTACTGGTGTGAGAAATACCAGGAAACCATTGTTAGGTGCTTCAGCCGCCGCGATATAACTGAAAGATTGTTGAAAGCGGCGTAAAACCCAATTCAAACAAACGAAAAAAAATCATAACGCGTCGGCTGTAGCACCTAACCATGCATTCCTGGTATTTCTAGAACCAACACTACCATTCCATCCTTTCCGAGCCGCTAGCTGCTCATCCGACCTAGGTTAACAATTATCAACCGATTGGAAGACGAATGTCGGACAGGATATTAGCCGTGGCCGGGGATCGGAGTCGGGATCCCATGACTAGAAGTCCTACGCGCTAGCACTGCGCTTTAGTCGCGGCGTTTTTCCAATTGGAACATTTACGGTACGGCTGTCCAATGACGATTTACCTGAATCCTGTTTATTCTTGAAAGTAACCGGGCATTCGCGTGGAATAACGAAATAGCCTGAAGAATTGTGACATAAAAACCGTCTGGGAAGACCGGGTCTATTTAATTATTGTGTTCGTCAAAGTTAATATACCACAGAATAAGATTATTTTGTTTGCAATAAAAAATGGTTCTTGCAGTTCGGAAGTTTTCCTCCTATTCTCATCACCCTAACAATATTATACGTTGTTGTGCCTGAAGTTGGGAGTTACGTTTTACTCTTCAGTATAGCTTTACACCAGTGTTCATTTGAGAAATTTACAAATCGCGACTGCCAATCAAACTATTGAAAGACAAATCAAATCCCACATTTAGACCGGAACTCCGACACTGGTCGACATTTATGTATGTGAAGCATGTTTAGTTAAGTTGGCGACTTAAACGTCGTAACTACAGTACTGGGCGTGGCAAAATATAAGATCGTTCAAGATTTTTGTTTTACTTTACTTTGCAAGCATCCTACCACAGGTACCCTTGATAAAACAAAGTGCATATTTCAACAGTAAAATGGTATTGCTGACAATATAGTCATTTAATCTAAAGCTCCTAGTGGCGCCTTAACTTTTTTTCTTAAATTTTCTTTTTCAAAACAAAGTTTATATGTAGGCTATCGATCAAGTGTTTTTTGTGGTGTGTCTTTGTTTATCTATTGTCGCTACCGTAGCATTTGCTCATACGAGCGACACCCCAAGATGACGGTAAGATGCTAAGGGGCATAGTACAAGTAAACGGGACAAAACTACTTGGCCCTTCCTGGTTCTTAAACGTGCCCGATGTATAGCACTGTTACACGGGGCCTTGGTTTAACGTTTCAACCGAATGGCCGTTCGTTTGTTAGTCGGGTCAGCCAGGAGCTCGAACTTTAAGTCCCGAGTTTCTTAGTCGGGTGCTCTACATACTGAGCTAATGTTCCCAAGTGGTATCATTATATAATAATGTAACTGATTGACAAAGAGTAGAATCGCACCTTTCACCTGTCAGATGTACGGGAATCAGTTAGAATTTAATCTCAGCCATAACACTATGAAAAAAGTGCGTTGAGCAATATAGTTTATAATCAGAAGACAAGGATAACTTGCATTGTTCTCACCAAAGAATATAATTTATTGCATTATAGAACGAGTTGCTATCAAGTATCTTTTGCAACTTTTTCATAATCTATAAAGAGTAAATAACGATAGGACGATATAATTAAAGTACGTATCGGATATCTTGATAATTGAACTCATTATAGAATAGTATTAATGAGACGACCCTTGTCAATTCAACCAACATATCGTCGTTGGGCGAGAAAAATCTCTAAAATACAGTTTGAATAAAGCTGTATTTACGACATTTTGTTCGCCAAAAGACGATAAGACTTCACATTTATTCAATAGTTCACGTTTTGCAACAAGGTTAAACTTTAATATGTTCAAGAGTTGCAATAGGTCGACAATTTGAGTTTCGGTGTAATCTATAAGAATCGTCAAGAGGGAAAGGATTTCCTGAAAAGTGCGAAAGGTATCGACCCTACTCAGACTTTGCTGGATGCACAGGTAGATAAGGACAAAACTGTCCTTTTTAACCCATTCCAACTCAACCAAATTTTAGACCGGTCCAAATTGAAAGGAGCTGCAGACGATATTTTCAAGTTGGTGGAATATAAATATTCTTTGACTTTTTGGATAGAAAACATTGTGGATAATGAAGAAATTGCTTGATCCAAGCAATTTCTTCATTTTCCACAATGTTTTCCAAAGCTTTTTCGTTGAGGGGCGTAAAAAGGAGGGATTGAGTGGGAATGGGTTAATCTAGAATGATATTTCTATGCTATCCTCTTCGTTATTTAACGGCGTTATTTACAAAATTCATGACCAGGATCATGACACAAAAAGGTTAAATACTTAGTTGGCGAGCTAAACATACTAGCTGCTACAGCTGAATCAATCTGTCGTTACGACCTTTAAGTAAAACGATTTAAAACATAAATGTCGGCCAGTGTCGAAGTTCAAATTCCGGTTCCGGTCGCGATCGATCAATTACCCTTTGCTGGATCCAAATCGTTTTCTAAGGATAATCTTTTTGGCCTGAATGGTCGCATATATTTCCAATGCTAGACAATATCGAGGGCTTAGAGCAAAAACATAGTATGGCTCTATACAATGTATAGAGCCATACTATGTTTTTGCTCTAAGCCATTGATATTTAAATATATACCTTTCATTCTATCTCCAGGTGTGGCCGTTACCTCGAGTACCTTCACCATTACAGCAATGAGCCTGGACCGCTGCCTTTCAATTCTACATCCCATGAAATTTCGAAGTCTTCGGACATCGAAAAACGTCCGCATAATAATTCTGATTCTATGGTTTGCCGCTATGATAATCATGATGCCTTTACTGTTCGTTAACCAGACAAACTCTCAACAAGTCCTAACATTGGTTACAGTAACGTGTACGGAGGCGTGGAGCTCGGTTCACCATAAGAGAATCTATGATTTCGCTCTTCTATTTATCATATGTCTCATACCTGCTCAAATCGTTATGGTTTCTTACATACTCATGGGAAAGCGTCTCTGGGTCTCAGATGCTCAATTCAAAGGAAACGGAAGTGAGGACACTAAATTCATTCACACATCAAGCGCCTCTGAGAAAAGAGGAAGTGACCCAATCAGGGCCAGCAGACGCAGGACTGCAAAAATGTGCATCGTGGTTTCTATTGTGTTCGTTGTGTGTTGGCTACCGTACTATTGTGTCCACATATATTTGGATTTTAAACGAGACTTTGAAGCCGTTGATATTGTTTACTATGTGAGCTTGCTGATTGGACATTTACACTGTATTACAAACCCTATATTATACTGCTTCATGCACAAGACGTTTCGACACTGCGTCATGAGAATGCTTCCTTGCTGGAAATCGAGATTTCTACGGGAGGGATCAATGTACGGTGCAGTAAGTACTCAAAGAATCGTTAAACTCATTACCTGACGGCAAAATTTAAGACTGGTCAAAACTGAACGAAGTTGCAGACAACAATTTAAAATTTATGAAATTTTAATTTATTTCAACTTTCTGAGTAGAAAACATTGTGTAAATGAAGAAATTACTTGTTACAAGCAATTTCTTTATTTTGCACAATGTTTTCGCAACGGTTTTTCCTGGGGGCGTCGAAAAGCGTCATTGTTTTTGAATAGGTTAAGGATATCTAGAGCACATAGACCCACCACAGATCTTCAGTGATAAAACAAAACGACGCTTTTGGCCTGTCAAGATCTTGCTATTCCTCTTTATGATATAGGTACATTAATAACAATCATTTATGGTGGGGGTTTTATTCTTAACTAAGATTCACAATCTCTTGCTGCTTAAGTACACCAGTGAATATCCTTGAACAGCCTAATGTTGTGAAGGTAAGATCGAGAAGCACATGAGCGAGTATCGAATCGTATCGAAGAAAGATGATCAAAAAACGATAACCGCCGAGTGCCTAGCTTCTATTATATACCCGGTTAGTAAAGGTCCGTCCTTTGTCTAAAGCTTTGTCGATGGAAGTCTAGATAGATTAGGCCTAATAGTACTAAGAACCATACTGTAATCACTCATCGGTGTTTAACCCGTTAGCAGACGACTGAATTTATGATTGTTTCCAACCGAGAGAAGTTAAAATGTCGATTTTAATACGATGAGTTTTAGACAGCATTGTGGGAAAAGAAAAAATTGCTTGCTATAAGCTTTGCCTTCATTTTCAGGGTTTTCCAAAGCTTTTTGTTGAGGTGAAAAAGCGTTTTTGTGTGGGAATGGGTTAAAGACATTTATAGCAAATCCTATTTTTGTCTTATTTTTTCCAGAATGCCTTTACCCGATACCGAATGTCAAGCTACCGTGGGACATTTCGCTCTCAACTGTCACAGAAAAACCAGAGTCGGAAGACACCGGCAGCTTCACCAGCTGCTACACCAGAACTTCAGCGTAATAACCAATCAGATGACTCAATTAGAGAGAATCTTCTCCACAACGGAACGAACGGTTCTTCTGAGCAGAATATGTCGTACAACGCATTAGACGCGAATGATGTCAGTGACTTAGAAAATGCGTCATTTCGTAATAAGACACGACGTAACGTTAAATTGATATTTTCGCGTACTAGAGACCCATCGACGTCAAAAGTGCGACTAAAAACATTTAAGGTGCTGTCAGCGGAAGAAAATAATATAACAGCCCAAAGTCCGGCCTTGATTCCTGAATCAACGTCCTTGTCGTGATCAATATTTAATAATTAATCAATATTTAATACAACCATTAACCCATTAGCAGACGACAAGTTTTAGACTGGTCCAAATTGAAAGAAGGTGCAGACAACAAGTCAAGCTGGCGAGGTTTAGATAATCCTGGCCTTTAATGGTGGAGGACATCGCGGAAATTGAAGAAATAGCTTATTACAAGCATTTTTTTTCAATGTCCGCTTTGTTTTCTAAAGGCCAATATTTTCTCATTTCCGCCAGCTTGAAACTGTCGTCTGCAACTTCTTTCAATTTTGACTAGCCTAGAATTGTGTAGGCTGGTAATGGGTAAAACCAAGCTGATCTTACCCAAGCGAGCATAACTTTATAATTTTCTATAATAGACGAGGTGGTGAAAACAGCATGTCTCATATATAGAAAATCGTATCCTTTTCCTACAATGATATTCAAACTCATTATTTTGATCCTCAGAAAAAATAAAGAGTGTGAAATATTATGCTACCAGATGATTTCATTTTTTTAAAAAAAAATGTGCTACTAATGTGCAAGATATGGACATTTGAGATGACTATTCGCTATAGGAAACCAGGGCGTGTATGTGAGAAAACTAACTCTAACAATGGACCTGTGACCCTAAAAAGCTCTGTACGTCTAACGCAGACTTTCTCCTTTGAACAACCGCGACTATAGCTCAATGGTAGCGCGTAGGACTCCTAGTCATGAGGTCCCGAGCTTGATCCCCGGCCGCGGTGAATATCCTTTCCGACAATTGTGTCCCACCAAGCGATGAATAATTGGAATCCTATGTTGGATAAGCAGCTGGGGGCTCATAAAGGATGTAGTAGAAGTACTGGTCAGAGAAATACCAGGAATTCTTTGTTAAGTTCTACAGCCGCCGTTACATGACTGCAATAATGTTACAAGTGACGTTAAACCCAATCAAATCAATGAATCTCATTTGAACACAATATTTTCCGACATAAATGCATAGGATGCATATTTTTCAAATAATAAATATACATACTCTGTTCAGAATATGTATCTTATATCTGATTGGATCAGTCAGAAATTATAAGAAAAATTGTCTTGTCACGGATTAAAAAGCGACAGATACAATGATATAGAAATATTGAACCGTAGATGCGCAAACCTAAATGTGACATTTCCAATGAGCGATGAGCAATTTCATATGAGCGCAAAGTGAAGACTCGGATCAGTCTGTGCATCCGCACAGTCTGATCAGAGTCTTCACTATGCGCTCTAAAGACATACTGATCTAAAATTTGTTCGGACGATCACCGAATATTCTTTATGCAATCTGTAGTTGTCCTGGCTTACAAGTGTAGGAGCTTCGGGCACATGTCAAAATGACGGATCACATTGACCAACGACAAGGCACCTCTACTGGGAGCTCAAACATTAGTTTGTAATATTAAACGTTAGTTTGGAAAATACATAGTCATTGTGCAAAAGCAAATAGCGCACCGTTGTTCGCCAACCTAACTGATGGATCGAGTCCGTCAATCAAACAACCGTTCTACCAATCAAATCTTTCTTTTCGACAGGAAGTGAGTTTTGAAATCCGATATTGCTCGACAATTATGTGAAGCATATTTTTTTTTTTTTTTTTTTTGGTTTTGCGACTTAAATATCGTTACTATAGCTTATTCAGGCAGTAGTTACAACATATAGGTCGCCATCCAGCCATTTTCATTTTTGTTCCTTATTTTATTACATGTTACTGACCATAAATTTCGTAAAATAACACCGTAAAATATAGAAGTGGAACTTTCTGTCGGAGACAAATGGAGCCAGTAGGCGCGGCCAGAGAATCCTCAGTTGCCCTAACTGAAGCTTGAATAAGGTGTAGTAACGGTGTTTGGGTTGCCGAACATACAAAAAATGCTTGATGTGAATGTCGCAGTTAAATATTCACTTCCGATCTAAATAAATGATTTGATTGGTAAATGGATTCTTTTTATAGCAGCTATCTGTCAATTATTGGAAATGTCAAATATAGACTCATATCTGTCAGCTAAAATAATTTATCAGTCTGTCGAAATTATTTCAAATGGAATGATGTGACAGATCCCAAATGAATGGACAAGATGTCGTTGTATAGGGGATAATTAAGAGATGAAGAGAATATTTTTTGTTTTCATGGAGGTATGAACTGAAAAACCTAATCACACTGTATGAATACGCGATTTGCATATTTTTGATGTCTAAGGAAAGGGTTAAGAGGAAGACATCGAAAAGAAGACTACCTCCAACAGTATAAATCGAAAGAAAATAGACATTAGAATTTCAAATTTAACGCCATGTTGACAATATTTCAACTCGAAAAATTGCACCCATAAATCAGAGCTATGCCTTCTAATAGAGTTTTCTAATTTTGGATTCAGTTATTTACGCAATACTAAGACAACCCTTTTACTGTGTGCTTTCGAATTGATTGTCTCGTCAAGAAGATTCAAATGAGTACACACAACATAGGGTTTCGTTGGCAAATAACAATTTAAATAATGAATTGTCCCTCCTAATATAACATTTGTCGCAAACCTGTTAAACTATTCCAACACAAGGACGCTTTTTGCATTAATGCAATTAGGAATATATTGTGGAAAAGAAAGAAATTGATTCCAACAAGCAATTTCTTCATTTTCCACAATGTTTTCTGTCCAAAGATTTGAAAAAAATGAAAATTTCATAGGCTTAAATTTGTCGTCTGCAACTCCTTCGTAATTGGATCAGTCTAAAATGTTGCCGTCTGGTAATGGGTTAAGCGGTCTACCGATTGTCAGTTAATGTAATAAAGTATTGTTGGATCGCTGCTGTCGATAAAAAATCGATTGACCAATCAAATAATTCGTTTCTAACGGAAGTTAATGATAACTCAGTCATTTATGTCGAGCATTTTTGTTGGTTTATCGTCTTAAACCCATTTAGGTCGTCATCCAACAATATTCTTTTTTGTTCTAAGTTCCTGGTCATATCCTTTGCAAACTAACGCAGTTTGATATTTTAGTCGATCTGCCTTGTGGAGGCCAGAGGGCGTGGTAAGTCACCTGTCAATTGAAGACCTTCCTAATACCAGTTCTCGACAGCTGTGGAAGCGTAGTAGAACTGATCATAAAAATTATACTTCTCACAGAGAGGTATGTTACATGTATACTGTCGTGATATAGAATGCTATAATAAAATGACAACTCGAAGAATTCTTCAGAATCGTTTTATATTCTTTTTAATCGATCCTACGATAGTCGCTATTTCGAATAGTATGCATTTCAAAATTACAAGATAATCTGATTTTTACAGAATTCCTTGACATGTCTTTTCAATCTGGTAATAGTTTTTCTCTTACTGGTGGATACAAAATGACCTGCAACAGCGTAGGAGCTCTAAACACTTGGACACATTGTTTCCCACTGTCACACTTCTAAAATGTTTGTCTGAACCGCTTCGAAAATTGTGTTGAGGTAATTGACCAATCGCGTTTGTCAATCAAAAAATCAATCGACCAATCAAATAATTAATTCAGCTTGAAATTGAGCATTGGCTGCCGTTATTGTGAGACATTTTTGTTGTATTAGCTATTTCAATATCGTAGCTTAAGCTCATCAAGCAGTAGTTACGACGTTTAGGTCGCCAACCAACAATTACATTATTTGGTTACATTGTTCTGGATATGAAAATTGCAAAATAAGGCTATTCAAATTCGAACCGGGAAGTCCTGTTGGAGTCAATGGGCGGGGCCAACGGAGTAAGAGGGTGGGGTCAGCGATGCGTCAAAAGCAAAGGCAATATAACTATAATCTAGAGTGACGGATAAAGGTTATAGGTACCAGATGGACTAGTTTTATCGTATAGATCTTCAACAAAAATTATGCAGGAGCTGAAAAACTTGACTTTCAAGATGAAAATAGGCTGGCGAAAATATGAGGCCGATGATTTAGGCTATGATATAGGTTGGCAGCCTTGAAATTGTGCTTAATTTCCTAACCTTAAATCAGTCCAGACACTTATACACAAATACTTTTACATAAGACCAATTGACAAATTGCTGGCCACACCCACTTGCTGCGTTGGTCACGCCCATTGACTCCAACAGGAAATCCCGCTTCGAATTTAAACGGCGTAATTTGCCAAATTTGTGGCTAGTAGCATATAACAAAAAGGTAAGATAGTTGGTAAGCGACTTAAACGTCGTAACTACAGCTTGAATAAGTTGTAGTTACGACGTTTAAGTGGCCAAACCAACAAAAAGCTCAACAAAAATGGCGGCGAATGTCAGAGTTCTATATTCATTTTTGGTTTAAATGAACGATTTCACAGGTCGGCTAATTATTTAATTGACAGGCGAGATTGGTCAATTACATAAACGGTCCCAAATTTTAAAAAGGTGTAAACGGCGTATAAAATTTACTTTTAGTGCAAATATAAGAATCATAAGGTTTACACACAAAAAATGTAAGAAAATATGAACTTGCTAACTACTAAAGTTTTTCCTTTCAAATATTTGTCCTTGGAATATCAAAATAGTGTGTTGTGCAGTTGAAATCAATCAATCCATTCCGACACAATGACGCCCTAAGAAGCCCCCCCCCCCCCCCGTTAGAATAATGCTTTACGAAAGGCTCGAAAACTTTTCAATTTCGTAAACTAAAAAATGTCGTCTGCAACATCTTCAATTTTTTACCATTCTGAAATATTGTCGTCCGGTAATGGATCAAAATCAATATACTTTTTATTTCTTAGAAAAAATAAGATTGCCACAGGCGCATGGTCAAGATCTTATTCAAAGTACAGGTAAAATCAATGAACCTTTTACACTTTATCCTTTAGAATCGCGGGATAAGGAAGAATGTACGTAAACCCGTTCAACTCATTCCCACACAATTACGTTTTTGACGCCCCTTGAGAAAAAAACTTATGAAAACATTGTTGAAAATAAAGAACTTGCTTATTACAACAATTTCTTCCTTATCTACATTTTTTCAATCGCAAAAGACAAAAATAAGAAATAAGATCTCATCAACAAAAATTTCTTCTGCATCTTCATTGAATATGAACTAGTCTAAAATTTTGTCTTCTGGTAAAGAGTTAAAGGAAATCTTTCAGAATTATGACCTTTATGGATGGCTTCCACGCAATTAATCAAAAAGATGATAGATGCTGTTGCTACGATTTTTGCAGCCAACCGACAAAGTCCTCTGAGTATATAAAAATGCAAGAATGTTTACACTTTGATAGACTGGGTCGTAAAATTCCTGGGCTGTAACACCCCACCCCAAATGTAATGCGTACTCATACCCACACCATTGCGCTTTTTAATCCCCCCCCCTCACAAATAAAAGCTTTAGGAAATATTGTGGAAAATAAAGAAATTGCTTGTCACAAGAAATTTCTTTATTTTCCATATTATTTTCCACCAAAAAGACAGTTTTTTTTAAACTGTATCAGCTTGAAATTGTTGTCTGAGAAATGCTTGTGAAAGGCGCGGTGTTTTGAAATACAGATAGGTTATGGGAGGGTTTAGTAATTTCTTGTGAAATACCTCGTTTTATATCGCATCTTTAAGAGAGAAAAAGAGCACAATTTCAAATATCGATATATATATATTTCAGGGTGGTACATTGTTTCCATTTGCTATGTCATAGCTTAGAATGGTTTTTTTTTGTTTTGTTTTGTTTTTTTGTTTTTTTTTTACATATGAGAATAACGAGCGCGCTTTTCTTTTACGAGTAGAATGTGACAAACGAAAAAACAGCTATTGCGTGTGCGTGATATATACCTTTGTGTCATTTGCTACAATTTGTGCTAACCTACAGAACAAGTTTAAGCAACTTCCATTCGAAGAGAGGTGTTTGGTAGTAGGATTACAGCGTGCTAGAAACCGTTTGCGAGCAGCTGGAGCTCGGAGGCCACATAATGGAAAAATTCTTACACCTTATCATAGGCGCAACAGGTTGGCATTGGCCACACAGCACCTACGGCTAAATCAAGTGCATTGGAACTCGATTATCTTTGATGACGTATCGTGATTCGCATTGTGATTTGCTAATGGAAGGGTGCAGCAAGTCAATCCACCAGACGTTAGGGGATCTTGATCGTGCCCATGTTAACCCTTGTCCTGCTGAATATTTATCATCTTTTCACTGTGTTCTAAATTTTCTACATAAATTTATCAATATCGCATTCAAAGATTTAGTCAAGACAACAAGAACAAGCAGGTAGTGTAGGCTAAGATCAGACTGCACAGCTGTGCAGGCTGATATTAGTCTACACACCTGCCAAAGCCATTGTCAAAGCAGGAATATTCCGGGATTAACATGACAATGGTTAAACAATAGGTACTTCTTCCTGAGGCAATGTTCACATATGTGAATATCTATGAGGGGGGTATTGTGTTGCTGTTAGAGTTGCTGGAGGTGGACTCAACACATATTGAAAACATACGTGTTATCTTTTGATCATCATGTGAATCTTATTTGACGTTTATAAATATAATACCATACTGCTGAAAAAGTTGTATTTCTCTACGAATAAATAAATGTTTCCATTCGTTACTCAGACTGTAGTGACCCTACAGTCTACCAGGCTTTATATGTATTTTTCTCCCAATCAAGGCCAGCGCACACAGATAAGAGGTTCATTAAGTTAAAGAGATAGTGCTCTGTAATTACCAGAGCGTGAAATTAACGTCAGAAATCTTGAGATCCCGCGAGAAATCAATAGGTGATTATCATTTTGTGGTCAGTTTTTACCTCGAATCAAGCAAATACCAATAAAAAACATTTTAATTCGAGGACACTCACAAAAAAAGAACTTGTACTTAGGAAATAGTCGGGTATGTATCTCAGTAGACACAATCTTTTAAGCAGTTCAGGATGAATGATACCTTAAAAAACACAGTTTCTAACATAATATAACGTGTTTTTACATATTGACTTTTTTCAAATTTGAGAACATATTCCACAACTATATCAATAAAGCAGTAATGGTGCATTGTATTGAAATCTCCTTAAGTGATACACTACACTAAAGATTGCAACGTACTGACAAATCTTTAAACCAAATGCAGAACCACGTATCAAATTTCAAATCGCTGAATTGGTCGGAATCATCCACATTATCTTACGTAATTAAAGGGTTCAAAATTGATCATTCAATAAAAAGCAAATCGTCGTGAAGACACTTGGATGTTGTAAATATAACTTTATTCGGACTGCTTTTACGATATTTTGGTCGCACCACGACGAAATAAGATTTTTTTTTTCTTTCTAACCATTCGTTGTCTTCAGATATACGTTTTCAAGAAATTATCAATCAGGATACTAGGAAATTTCAGTACAAATAAAAATATTGATAAAAGCTTACCGGAAAGCACGCATGCCTATGAAAATTTACGAAGTGTCAAAACATTGACGGATCGCAAAAAGCTCTATCAACCGAATAACGAGCGCGCTTTTCTTTTACGAGTAGAATGTGACAAACGAAAAAACAGCTATTGCGTGTGCGTGATATATACCTTTGTGTCATTTGCTACAATTTGTGCTAACCTACAGAACAAGTTTAAGCAACTTCCATTCGAAGAGAGGTGTTTGGTAGTAGGATTACAGCGTGCTAGAAACCGTTTGCGAGCAGCTGGAGCTCGGAGGCCACATAATGGAAAAATTCTTACACCTTATCATAGGCGCAACAGGTTGGCATTGGCCACACAGCACCTACGGCTAAATCAAGTGCATTGGAACTCGATTATCTTTGATGACGTATCGTGATTCGCATTGTGATTTGCTAATGGAAGGGTGCAGCAAGTCAATCCACCAGACGTTAGGGGATCTTGATCGTGCCCATGTTAACCCTTGTCCTGCTGAATATTTATCATCTTTTCACTGTGTTCTAAATTTTCTACATAAATTTATCAATATCGCATTCAAAGATTTAGTCAAGACAACAAGAACAAGCAGGTAGTGTAGGCTAAGATCAGACTGCACAGCTGTGCAGGCTGATATTAGTCTACACACCTGCCAAAGCCATTGTCAAAGCAGGAATATTCCGGGATTAACATGACAATGGTTAAACAATAGGTACTTCTTCCTGAGGCAATGTTCACATATGTGAATATCTATGAGGGGGGTATTGTGTTGCTGTTAGAGTTGCTGGAGGTGGACTCAACACATATTGAAAACATACGTGTTATCTTTTGATCATCATGTGAATCTTATTTGACGTTTATAAATATAATACCATACTGCTGAAAAAGTTGTATTTCTCTACGAATAAATAAATGTTTCCATTCGTTACTCAGACTGTAGTGACCCTACAGTCTACCAGGCTTTATATGTATTTTTCTCCCAATCAAGGCCAGCGCACACAGATAAGAGGTTCATTAAGTTAAAGAGATAGTGCTCTGTAATTACCAGAGCGTGAAATTAACGTCAGAAATCTTGAGATCCCGCGAGAAATCAATAGGTGATTATCATTTTGTGGTCAGTTTTTACCTCGAATCAAGCAAATACCAATAAAAAACATTTTAATTCGAGGACACTCACAAAAAAAGAACTTGTACTTAGGAAATAGTCGGGTATGTATCTCAGTAGACACAATCTTTTAAGCAGTTCAGGATGAATGATACCTTAAAAAACACAGTTTCTAACATAATATAACGTGTTTTTACATATTGACTTTTTTCAAATTTGAGAACATATTCCACAACTATATCAATAAAGCAGTAATGGTGCATTGTATTGAAATCTCCTTAAGTGATACACTACACTAAAGATTGCAACGTACTGACAAATCTTTAAACCAAATGCAGAACCACGTATCAAATTTCAAATCGCTGAATTGGTCGGAATCATCCACATTATCTTACGTAATTAAAGGGTTCAAAATTGATCATTCAATAAAAAGCAAATCGTCGTGAAGACACTTGGATGTTGTAAATATAACTTTATTCGGACTGCTTTTACGATATTTTGGTCGCACCACGACGAAATAAGATTTTTTTTTTCTTTCTAACCATTCGTTGTCTTCAGATATACGTTTTCAAGAAATTATCAATCAGGATACTAGGAAATTTCAGTACAAATAAAAATATTGATAAAAGCTTACCGGAAAGCACGCATGCCTATGAAAATTTACGAAGTGTCAAAACATTGACGGATCGCAAAAAGCTCTATCAACCGAATAACGAGCGCGCTTTTCTTTTACGAGTAGAATGTGACAAACGAAAAAACAGCTATTGCGTGTGCGTGATATATACCTTTGTGTCATTTGCTACAATTTGTGCTAACCTACAGAACAAGTTTAAGCAACTTCCATTCGAAGAGAGGTGTTTGGTAGTAGGATTACAGCGTGCTAGAAACCGTTTGCGAGCAGCTGGAGCTCGGAGGCCACATAATGGAAAAATTCTTACACCTTATCATAGGCGCAACAGGTTGGCATTGGCCACACAGCACCTACGGCTAAATCAAGTGCATTGGAACTCGATTATCTTTGATGACGTATCGTGATTCGCATTGTGATTTGCTAATGGAAGGGTGCAGCAAGTCAATCCACCAGACGTTAGGGGATCTTGATCGTGCCCATGTTAACCCTTGTCCTGCTGAATATTTATCATCTTTTCACTGTGTTCTAAATTTTCTACATAAATTTATCAATATCGCATTCAAAGATTTAGTCAAGACAACAAGAACAAGCAGGTAGTGTAGGCTAAGATCAGACTGCACAGCTGTGCAGGCTGATATTAGTCTACACACCTGCCAAAGCCATTGTCAAAGCAGGAATATTCCGGGATTAACATGACAATGGTTAAACAATAGGTACTTCTTCCTGAGGCAATGTTCACATATGTGAATATCTATGAGGGGGGTATTGTGTTGCTGTTAGAGTTGCTGGAGGTGGACTCAACACATATTGAAAACATACGTGTTATCTTTTGATCATCATGTGAATCTTATTTGACGTTTATAAATATAATACCATACTGCTGAAAAAGTTGTATTTCTCTACGAATAAATAAATGTTTCCATTCGTTACTCAGACTGTAGTGACCCTACAGTCTACCAGGCTTTATATGTATTTTTCTCCCAATCAAGGCCAGCGCACACAGATAAGAGGTTCATTAAGTTAAAGAGATAGTGCTCTGTAATTACCAGAGCGTGAAATTAACGTCAGAAATCTTGAGATCCCGCGAGAAATCAATAGGTGATTATCATTTTGTGGTCAGTTTTTACCTCGAATCAAGCAAATACCAATAAAAAACATTTTAATTCGAGGACACTCACAAAAAAAGAACTTGTACTTAGGAAATAGTCGGGTATGTATCTCAGTAGACACAATCTTTTAAGCAGTTCAGGATGAATGATACCTTAAAAAACACAGTTTCTAACATAATATAACGTGTTTTTACATATTGACTTTTTTCAAATTTGAGAACATATTCCACAACTATATCAATAAAGCAGTAATGGTGCATTGTATTGAAATCTCCTTAAGTGATACACTACACTAAAGATTGCAACGTACTGACAAATCTTTAAACCAAATGCAGAACCACGTATCAAATTTCAAATCGCTGAATTGGTCGGAATCATCCACATTATCTTACGTAATTAAAGGGTTCAAAATTGATAATTCAATAAAAAGCAAATCGTCGTGAAGACACTTGGATGTTGTAAATATAACTTTATTCGGACTGCTTTTACGATATTTTGGTCGCACCACGACGAAATAAGATTTTTTTTTCTTTCTAACCATTCGTTGTCTTCAGATATACGTTTTCAAGAAATTATCAATCAGGATACTAGGAAATTTCAGTACAAATAAAAATATTGATAAAAGCTTACCGGAAAGCACGCATGCCTATGAAAATTTACGAAGTGTCAAAACATTGACGGATCGCGAAAAGCTCTATCAAAGAAGCAATCGATCATCGAATTATTCATTAGGTGCGGAAGTTAAGTTTGATCGAAAAAATTGGTCGACATTTATATGAAGCATGTGCTTGTTGAATTAGCGATTTAAACGTCGTAACTACAGCTTGTTCAAGCTGTAGTTACGACGTTTACGTCGCCAACAATGGTTACATGTTTCTGACCATATATATTTTGCAAAATGACGTCCTTTGATATTTCAGTTGAATTTCCTACTTAAGGGTTTGTCCAGGGATCCGTCATTCAGATTGATGCGTGTATATATTTCTTGTTTTTCCCATGCAAATATATTTTCTAGGTAACATGTGTGACTTTTCAGGCGAAAGAGGAGCTCTTGGGTATTCCATAAATCATATTCTTGAACAGAGATTGTTTCGAGCAGTGGTCAACCAGAGGGGTATTCCGAAAATAATCGTGTGGTAAGATAGTTTGTTTGAATGGGGTTTTACGCCGCTTTCAACAATCTTTCAGTTATATCGCGGCGGCTGGAGCACCTATCAATGGAATCCTGGTATTTCTCACACCAGTACTACCATTACACCTTTCCTAGCCTCCAGCTGCTATCCCACATAGATCTACGATTATCGACCCATTGGTGAGAGACAAATAGTCGGAAAGGATGAGTGCCGCCGTCGGGGATCGAACCCGGGACCTCTAGATTGACAGTCCGACGCGCTACCAACTGCGCTATGACGGCGGCACTGTGGTAAGATAGAGAGGTCATTCTAGATTAAGAAGACCATCAAAGATCAGCCCGATTAGCTCAGTTGGTAGAGCATTTGACTTCAAACCTCAAGATCACGGGCTCGAGCCCTGGGCTGACCATATCAACTAACAAAATTAATTGTCTTTCGGATGAGACGTTAAACCGAGGCCCCGTGTGACGATGCTATCCATCGAGCACGTTAAAGAACCAGGCGGAGCTCTCAGCAGTTTCGTCCTGTATCCTTGCACTATCCCCCGTAACAACTAACCGTCTTCTGGGGGCGTCGCTCATATGGGCATGTGCTACGATAGCGACGATAAATAAACGGAAATAATTAAATCAAACCATCAAAGAGCGAAAGATATCGACCAGGGCTGGGAATCGAATGTTCCTTTCGCCATCTTTTGTGCAATCCAGTATTATATTACAAAATAATCGTTTAACCTCTGTAATCTTTGGTACTATTACTTATAAAGGTCATTGCGATCGGGTATTAAAGTTTTCCGACGAAAAATGAAAGGTATATTGCCAGCTAATAATATTCATAAGCCTGCTTATCAACTTGCTGCAATTTTTCTTTTACTCTCAAAGTAACGTTATTAGTGATATTTTCTTAAAACCACTAACATGATATACATCTGTGTGAATTGATTGTTTACTGGCCACAACCACTGACATCCATTAGAAAATTTCGACCCATGTTTTAACCCATTACCAGATGGGAAAATTTAACACTAGTCCAAATTGAAAAGAGTTGCAGACGGCAATTTAAAGTTTATGAAATTTTGGATTTTTTTTTTTTTTTTTTTTTTTTTTTTATCTTTTGGGTAGAAACATTGTGGACAATGAAGAAATTGCTTGTGAAAGCAATTTCTTCATTATCCACAATGTTTTCCAAAGCTTTTTTCTTGGGTGGCGTCTAGAGGGGTCACTGAGTTGGAATGGGTTTACGGCGTTATTTTACAACATATATTGCCAGTTACGTGCAACAAAACAGTGAAGTGGTTGGTTGGCGATCTAAACGTCGTAACGTGTAAGTCAGTAGAATAGTAAAACTGCTTAAAGTCAATGGCGGAATTCAAAGTTTACTTTTGGTCCAAACGATTTATTTGATTGATAGATTGATTCTTTAATTGTCAGCGGCGATCCGTCAGTGTTTTTTTTTTTTTTTTTTTTTTTTTTTTTTTTTATCTTTTTCTCATCGAATATGAGCCTGTGCGTGGCATTTCCAACAATTTCGCTGGTGCGTGACTCGCACACATCGAGCATCCTGGACAACCATTCGGGGCAATTAGAATATTAGCTGAATGTTTAAAGAAGCTTTGGGTCAGTATCTGTCTACAGAGCGCAGAGTGAAGACTCTGACCAGACTGTGCGGATGCACAGGCTGATCTGAGTCTTTACTTGGCGCATATTTGCAATGGTTGAAAATGTCACGCACGGGCTCATATGAAGTATTTTCAGTTTCAAGAGAGAAGGCATATAAAGTTTTCTAGAAAAGGCTCCTAACGTCAAGCAAAAATTGAGAAAATCAATGAATTCAAATTGTTATTTCCGATGTAATACATGTTACAAATAAGAATATCATTTCCGATATGAATAAAAATCACATTGACCCGAATAAAATTAATCAAACTCCTCAAAAAGACAAATTGCTTCTTTGCAAATACGGGGAATGGCAGATTTGTTTTCATAATTAGTTCTGTCAAAAATAGTTCAGATGACTACACTAGCGATATTTGAACAGTGCATTCGATTTCCTTTTCGAATGGAAAACGTATGAAAATGGCCGATGAAAATTGAAAAAGAAGTTGCAAGCGACAATTTTTAGGTCCTGAAATTTCATTGTTAGCTAGCAAAGCGTCAGCTTTGATAGCTTAAGTTAACAGACAAAATGTTGAGGTCGTCTCAAAGTTCAACGAGTGCTAACTGCCACTGGAGGCTTAACCACTAAAACCGTTAAATGCCTACGCCATAAAAAGTAGTTCTTATGTATTTAAGGAATATTCCAACTATACCTGCAAGTTCATATCCTTGGTATTTTTCGCTCACTTGAGCACATCGTTTTGAAAATGACTCTGATCAAAATCTTCAAAAAAGCTGCAGACGACAATTTCGAATCGTTGAACTTTCTAAAATATTTATCTCTCTAGGTAGAAAACAAGGTTGAAAATGAAGGAATTTCTTATAACAAGTAATTTCTTCATTTTCCACATTGTTTTCCACATCTTTTTTTGATGGGCGTTAAAAGAGGGCTTGTGTGGGAATGGACTAAACCCTTGGTTACTTTAACCTCGTTTCTTTTTCATGATAACGTTTGACAAAGAAGATTACTAAACAAAACAATGCTTTGCTAGCTTACAGTACTTTTCAGGACTTTGATCTAAAAGTAGGAAACATTGTGGATAATATATTTAAAAGCCTCTTTATTGGTAGGGCGTCAAATAGCGGAACTGTGTGGAAACGGTTTAAGAGAGACTCGAATATGCACCCTGTTATTAATCAAGAAGCGACAAGTTAAACAAGAACATATATACCACGAAGATAAATAATTTTAATTATCAATTTTTGAGACATTTAATTAAAAAATAATGCTACTCATGAGAACGCAAGGTTTTATTAAGATTAGAATTATGGCTATTTTTAATTCATTTTCGATACCACGGAAACAAACGGTTGACGGATTGCGCCTGTTGTCAATCATAGAATCAATCGACCAATCAAATCATTCATTTAGACCGTAGATGAACTTTGAGACCCGATATTGGCCAACGCTTACGTTAAGCTTTTTTGTTGGGTTTGCGATTTGAATGTCGTAACTACAGCTTTTTCAAAAGTCATATATACATGTATGAGTACACAGTCTTAAAAGTTACAAAATACTATGCATCTATGATCCATTGCTTTTGACAACAACATTCATGTATTTGAAGGCTAAAGAAATTTTGGCTCCAAGTAATTGAAAAATTGATGTTTATCCAATCCTTCAATAATCCCAATTTTTCTACGACAAATTTCTCAACTGAAATACTGAGAAAGTAACTTTGAGACATTATCTTAAGAAATTCGCGTATGAAGTTTCTCCGAATAAAGTTAACGCGTTTGTAGAGAAATCAGTTCAAACGGATGAACATGTATGTATAGAGTCTTACAGACGGACAGTCGGAATAATGTTGCGACAGAGTCCTACAGACGGACAATCGGAATAGTGTTGAAACTTTTCTTTAACCAATAGCGGCTATCGATCAAATAACCAGTCGACCAATGTAATCATTCATCGAGACCAGAAATGACTTTTTATCTCCAATATTGGCCGCCATTTTTGTTAACCTTTTTTGTTGTTATGGCGACTTCAACGTCAAGCTGTAGTTACGACGTTTTGGTCGACAATCAATTATAATACTTTATTGTTACATGACACTGGCCAAACATTTTTCAAAATAACGCCGTTTCAAATCGAAGCGGGACTTCCTGTTGGAGTCAATGGGCGGGGCTAAGGAAGTAAGTGGGCGGGGCCAGCGATTGTTCATTTTTCAATGAAGCACAAAAAGACATAGTAAATCAATAAAGACTTCGTACATTCAACCAGTGTTTTTTCCTTTATCAATAACCTCCATTAGTCCGCTTTTACGTCGCTCAATAAGAAAAATTGTAGAAAGTGATTCTTTCCTCTTAAAGGTTTCCATCCTACATGAGATTTCTCTATATGTTTATAATTACTTTAACCCTTGTCATGCTGAGCCCGGAGTATTCCTGTTTTTGCAAGAGGTATAGAACAAGATCAGCCTGCACATAAGTGCAGTCTAATCTTGGTCTACACCCCTTGCTTGTCCCCCTTCAGCCAGAGTTGTTTAAATAATTTTCAAAAAAAATTGACCCTCATTAAGACCTTCCAGTGTTGTCAGTCCTTTGATTGTAAAGTAATTCTGCATAGGATTTTAATTCAGCATGACAAGGGTTAAATTTCTATGGAATTTTCATCAAGGCTTCTTATAAATACGAAAAGAAATGATTATGTGAAAAAGTCTACTGTTGTCAACGGAAAGTACTTGTATCGATAATTTGTGATCTCTGTATTCTCTATTACTGTCATGCTTTTATCGAGAGTTTGATTGACACTTGAACAATAGAATTTAGTGCGATGTATATCTGTTTAGTGCAAATGTCAAGAAATTCATTGGCTTTGCTATCAATAAAGGCACTAAAATAGGATATCAAAGAGAAAAACAACTGCATGAAATCCATCTATCGACCAACATTGATTAAGTTCATCTAGTAAGAGGCCGTTTTTTATCTATCATTGAAGACCCATTGTATGGATGCACATTTTTTGTGTTTTTTTTTTAAAGAGGCACTTGATTAAGGTTAATAAACGGTTGAATAGGTTTTTGGCTTCACATTTTACGAAGTCATTTATAAGATTTTTCCGATAAGCATCAAAGCAACAAAACCTCGATTTTCTTAACAAATCTGGAAACTGGATATCATCATGTCCTCTTAACATATTTTCACCGTATGACAACAACAATCGGCAGAAGAGAACCAACAAAACTAGTTTGCTAACATGAGGTTCGATGTAAATGTGAAAATTGACTATGATATGATAGATGTTAAATTATTAAAAGCCTATATCGCTCGGAAATAATAAATTGATATTGTCTGTAAATGTTTCTTCTTAAAAATTGTCTGACACGTAATCAACCTGGTACATAGGAAAAGCTATTGGTGGTAAAATAAGCATAAATGACCAATCGCGGTTGTCAATCAAAGACAATTTTGTTGGTTTCGCGACTCAAAAATAGTACCTACAGCTTATTCAAGCTACAGTTACGATGTTTAGGTCGCCAATCAACCATGTAACATTTTTGTTACATTTTACTAGCCATTAACTTTGCAAAATATCGCTTATAAATATCGAAGCAGAACTTCTATCGGAGTCAGTGGGAGGGGCCATGGATTGGTTAATTACTTCTGTTAGCGTCTCCCTTACACTTGTAGGGAATAATAACTAAGACACCAGAATTACTAAAGATGTTCAACAAATAAACCTTTTATTACAAGTAAACTTAATCTTGTTATAAGCGAACCACACATGGGACGACAAAAAGTGGTGGCTTAAGAGAATGGTCTTTCAAAGCACCTTTTGTCATTTATATGAAGGGTTGATTCTTTTGCATATATAAATTATTACAGAATTCTTGCTAAATCCAGTGTTGTTAGAACTCATTAGAATCGTCTCACTGAGACGATTCTAATGATTTCCAACAACACTGGATTTACGGTATGATATGTTTTGGCACATACGTCCATTTCTCAATGAGAGCTTTGGATTTGGAAATGGGAAACCGATTGCAGTCGATTATTACAGGTGGTCGCTTGATAGAGGTGATCACTCTAACAAGATCGACAGTACAATAATATTTTTTCAAATGTGTACGGATTTAAGATATGTTTCTGTACGGACCGCTGGCAAGTTATTTCTACCTTTGTTAGTTTCGTTTCTTGTTCAGAGTCTAAGCATTTATTTTCAAGTTCTCATTTTAAGTTTTTTTAATGCAGTTCGCGGTCCCGGCATTAGGAAGAAAATTCATATTCATACAAACCCTTTAAGAGTATTTTGCAACAGACGGTCAATTCTTACGGAAACAGGATAACAACGAGATATCTTTTGTATGTCAAACTAGATGGATGAAGATTGTATAACACAACACATCAACTTTACCTAACTTCTTATAGTTTATCTTGTAGCCGATTGGAAAAGAACAATGTGACATGTACCAACTATCCGAAATACACCATATATGCTTTGTTATTGGTACAGTTTCTATCAGAAAATACTTATGCAAAAAGATAAAGCATGTTGTAACAACTTTTTGTTACTCTAGAAATGACATCATAATGTGAAAAATGACGTCTTTAAACACTCGAGGTTTTGTGTAATGTGATTCGTGGAATATTTCTTATCTATAAATTCTAGATTTACATCAATTTAATGCATGAAATCATACCATAAATTCTATACAAAAAAATATATGACGTTATCGTTTAATTACAAAAAAAAAAAATCGAAAAAAACTCATTTTATTTATTTATAGCGGATTCAGTCAAATTCTTATTTGAATGAGTTCGCCCGCTTTTTGTTAAGGGTGATAAGACGAAAGAAACAAAATCCTGCCTTAACCCATTATGAGACAACATTCTAGATAGGTCAAAATTCAAAGAAGTTGCAGACGACCATTTATAGTAGGTGATTATTTTCTTCTATTTTTTATTTTTTAAAAACAATGTTAATAATGAAGAAATTGATTCTATAAAGCAATTTCCCCCATGTCCACTTTGATTTCCAACGTTGTTTGTTTGTTTGTTTTAAGGGCCTCAGGAAGCCTGATTGTATGAGAATGGGTTAAACAACGTAAAGGCGTACACGTATACAGGAAAAATATTTATCATCTCACGAAATGTCATAATTCAGAAAGACCGAAGTGTAAGTCTGATTGTTAGAGAAATTTGTGTGTCAAAATCATTTTGCGTCATTTACATACAGGACACAACCTTACTTTGTATCAAGCAACATTCAAACAGGCCTGCTATGAACAGCTTTTATCGAAGGTCAACAAATTATTTATCTAACGTCAAAATCATATAGGCAATCAATCATTGAAATTGTATGGGTTCGCCAGGTCAACTCCGGTCAGGTTTTTGCTTATCCGTGTAATAAAACCAGACATATTCCTATTTTGGGTGTATCTGTTGTCTTAGTTGAGACATCATTCGGACTTGCCATTGATTTAGAAGTATCTAGATAAATGAAATGCTTACAGTAATAAAAAAGTTTTTTAAAAAAATCTAAGATTTGATTAAAGTACAGCATATTTATAAAACATTTTGAATTTCTCCTTTTTAAGGCAAGACATTCCAATCGCATGATGAACTAAATTATATACGATAGATTGCAACATGTATCTAGCTTTTTGTCAGTCTATTTGTTTGTTCATATGTCTAATTTTCTTCAAAGAATCCATAAAATGGGTCATAACTATCGTATGGTAGGTGTTTGGGCTTTCATATTCAATTCATGCATAACTAGTGGTCAGAACTTTCAATTGAAACACAGTCCAACGTCAGTTTCATATATCACTGTATTTTTTTGGGGGGGGGGGGTTTCAAGGTCAAAATTCTCAAAATAAACACTATTATTTGCAAGGACTTTGGAATAGTAGGTGCTAGGGCTTTCAAACTTCATATAATCGGTTCTTTGTGATGATATTTTTCTCTTGATACCAAAGTCATTTTCATATTTCAAGGTTAAGGTTGCATTTGTGAAAATAGAAACTTTATCAACGACCATAGGATTTGAATGGAACGTAAAGGGCTTTCAAACCAATCTTAGCATGAAGTGCTTAAGGTAAGCTGTTGTACTTTTCTTATCATCCGTCTACACCTAAACCAACATCCGGATTTCAACCGAACTTCATAGATATGGCCCTAAGGTCATACTATTCAAAATACTTCGAAGAATTTAAATTCTTGAACAGCTCTTGTTGGCATGACAACTGTAGGAATAAAGGTTAAGCTGCTCAAACTAAACCAGTAGGCATACACCGTTTAGATGTTATATCCAGCATCACCCGATTGTACCTTATCAAATACTTTCTATAGATGCATTGAAATAATTAAAAGTTTCATTATGCTATTGGACATAGAATTAAGAAATGAAATATATAAGAATTCTTCTCCTCTCGAACATATGGTATGTAGCTTTCACATATGTATGCATTATTTTGACAGAAACAAATTACGAAATTTTGTAAATCATTTTCCTCCACGACAATAAGGCTTGGAGTTTTCATATTTCACAATTATAGTGAAACGATACAATATTATCTTTCCAAGACAGAATTAAGCCCTATAATGTAGGATCCCGTTTTTGCATACAGAGCATTCATACAACTATAAAATTTTCCCCGAAATAGTCCTAGAGCTATCACCATCAGGTGTGTAATGCCTCGTGGTCCTTTTGCAAAATATAAATGGAGAATTTCCGTGGCTATACATATTTGTTCGTACCAAAATCATTGTTATATTTCAAGGCCTGTCCAATTATTAAGCATACATTTTGTAGATTAGCAAAAACATTTTGCCATGTACACACGTACTTTATTTTCTAATCATCTAAAGTTACACTTCGATTGACTTAAATCTCCAAAGCACGCTTCTTTGTGAGTTCACATAAAGCTTTCAATTAAGATTACCATAACTTGTCAGTGGTCTTCCATTGTAATCAACAATACCTTAAACGATACATTGTTGTATTCGAATCTATAATTGAAAGTTGCCTTTTAAGTCGTTTTAGCGTATAGACGGTTTCTTATTCAAGGAAAAATGAAAAAAATAACATGATCGATTTTCTTCGAAGACGGAACGTCACGAAGGAAAAGGTATTTCTATACGCTGCTCGATCCGAAGGAAAGCTTCCATTCGGGTTTTTAAATAGTTCTCTTTTTGTAAGATAGGAATTAATTTTCCACCATGTGAATGAATGTCAAAATTTGAACAACACATTCATGAGGTTTAACGATTCGCACTAGGCTGAAGCACATTGCAAAGAAATAGATTGGTACAGAAATACGAGTCGCCAGTGGCGTGGAAATAGATTGGTACAGAAATACGAGTCGCCAGTGGCGTGGAAATAGATTGGTACAGAAATACGAGTCGCCAGTGGCGTGGAAATACTGATTATATCCATTTGTCCCAGGACAAGTAAGACATGTTGTTTTTTTTATTTATCAAAAATAAATATTGACTTGTTCTCAAAAAAGTGAAGAGATAAGTTTTGAGAGAATACTGTTATTAATGAAGAAAATTTCCTTCATTAACCGCAGTAATTTCTGCCCTTCAATACAAATATTGTGACAATTGTCAAATTTATTATTAGTTTACCTTGAGATCATACCATTCTGGTATTTGGTATTTACATGTCCCCTGAGATGTGGCCTTATCCGCAGGTAGTAAAGTCTTTTTCGGATAAGTCGGGAATGGAAATTCCACATCCCTAGGTACGAGTATATATTTATTGAAAACTAGCGAGGTCAGAATAAAACGCCGGCAACTGATTAATCGAATTTAGAAAATGTAAAACATAATGATACACATGCATTCATTTATTTTGCGATGCTAATCCAATATTGTCATCGGACACTGTAAGTTGTAACTTCGTTTGCTTATTTGTATTATTTATAATTTAGACCTTCTGTTGAAAGTATATCAATCTATTAAAACTAAAGCAAAACAATAGCAACTAAAGGCCTAAGACAGATTTTGTCTATCATATTTAAAATATGGGTGAATGTATGTCTTTACGCCAAGCTCCCACACCATCGTTATAATATATTAGAAAATACATTTATGGCAGCTTATAAAGTCTGTTTGTAAAGACCTTTAGTTCCATATATTGACTTAGAGGCGTAAGCAGGACTTTAGTGACGTCTAAATCATTCTGACATTGTCCAGTTTATCTCAGCCCTGACAGTTAATGTTCGCATCACTGGATATGTACTCAATAAAGAAATTCGTGGCTGAGAACAATAATCATCTGATGGATAAAATATTGCGATATTGTCATTTCGTTGAGCTATTACAGTGTAGCGTAAAATAGGTCAGTTCGGATAAAATGTATTTCTGAAGCACAGACATGGGCAAAAATCTGCTGTTTTTGGTGGATATTGAATCAATGTAAAAAGAAATGATTTTATATACCAGTAACATGATATACAAACTCAATCATACAACGAAAAAGGCAATATTCTATTCGTTTTCGTAAACAAACTTTGGTAGAATAGGATTAAACGCTAAGAGAGAAGCAAAAGTACTTGATGTGGGAGAATGCTTTCTTGAATTATTCTTAAACCTTTATTTCAATTATTGAAATTTTACGATCGGTAGAAAAAAACAGATGCCTAAGCAACTCTATTGTTGGTTTTGGACAAAGTTTGTTTTTTTTTTTTTTTTTTTTTTTTCTTTTTTTTTTTTTTTTTTTTTTGAAAGACAAGCAGAAAGGAAGACGGAATAAATGAATGAGGATAAGAATCGGGGAAGATTACCCGTTGTGGAATATCAAAATGGAATCCACGCAAAAATTCGAAGACTTGAAGTAAAAGACCGAGAAAAAATAGCATATAGAGCATTTCTGCGATGAATCGCATGCTTAAACGGGTGCATTAAGTCATTGAAAGCATCGAATAGAACATTATTGAATATGTAAGTTGCCAATTTTATCATTAAACTGAGTCTAAAATTGTCATTACAGATAAAAATGAAACAACACTGGCAACATATTGTGAAATCAATAATTCATGGGTATCCATGACAGACATTCTAGAAATTTAATATACTAATGACCAAGGATAGGAAAATTGATGTCGGAAAGCAGTAGGTAATTTATCACTTATTTCTGCGGTCAAGAGCGGTCAGTCGTGTCTTACTCATTTTCAGAAATTTGTGTCTTATTCTGTATATAATTCTTTCAGTCCCATGCGAACGCATATTAGAAATTATCTCAATACTGCTGTTCAAATACAACGGCTCGAATCCACATGAAACAGAATCTATAACGAAACATGAAGGCACTTTTGCCAGTAAAAGAACCTCAAAATAGTTCTTTTAATTTTATTGCCATCATTAAGTTGAAGTGCGGAGCAAGTCCAACTTAGATTTAACAAAACCGCAAAATGAACTCAAAACAATTTCATCTCGGGTTTCTTGACAACACATATCACGTGATGTCTTAGATATGAATACACCTCGGGTTACTTCTCGTCTCAACTTGCCACTGACAATCAGTTAGTTGTAGCCGAAGACAATAATAAGGCACATGTAAAGGATGATATAAAAATTCGTTTAGAGACTTCTAAACATGCTTTAGTGTGCTTTAAAATATTGAAAAATAAGATAATAATCAGCGCAGTTATTTGTTCTTTTTTGTGATTCGCCGTGGCGTGTTTGGTAAACACGTGATCTCAAGTGACATGTGGTAGTCATTTGACCATAGATAGGCAATGTTTTACAAATATGGCTCAGGTCGCAAATGCATTTTTACAATAATCAAGTATTGCAGGTAATCAAAAGGAGAACGTTATGCTTGAAAATTCTAATTTTGCTGTGCGTGACACGAGCTTATAACCCATTCCAACACGACAAAATTTTAGACCAGTCCAAATTCAAAGAAGTAGCAGACGACAATTGTAAGTTGATGAAATCTTTAAAATCCTTGTCTTTTTGGACAGAAAACATTGTGGATAATGAAGAAATTGCTCGTAACAATGTTTTCCAAAGCTTCCATTATTATGGTCATTTAAAAGCGTCACTGTCTGGGAAAGGGTTAAGACAATGCTAGTTTTTTTATTTCTGTATGTGGATTTATGTTTTTGTGCGTTATTCACGCACATATGTACACGAATGGGAATGCTGGTTTAAGTTTAAAGGAGGGAGGCTTACTCGGAAAGTAATAAATGAATTTGAACCGAATTCCACAGTTATGACCGATTCAGCGCATTCCAACTTCTCAGTACTTTCAGTCCTTTGATTTAGAATAAGAGAAATAGCGGTTAATATTATCCCAGTCGCGCCGATTAAGTACAGGTTGCCAATGTTTTTAAATGCCTTTTTCAATTCTCTCTGGTAATTATGAAAAAAGAAATTTAGAGACGAATCATTTTTTTTTTTTTTCTATTCCTAAAATATCGTAACTTAATCTACATCATTAACAAGCTATGGCTAAGTTTTTGTCGCATGTTGAAGGTTTCGTGACCAAAACACTTAAAAACGTTTCCAAGCGTTTTCAAATTTCCTAAAAATACTTGTATGAAACTTTGTAGGACAGTATTCAAAAGATCTGGTTAATTTACGATGGGCGATTGAAAAGTCCTTGGCCCGGGTTACTGCCATAGTGTGGTGTCCGTCCTGCTTCCGTCCGTCCGTCCTTCAGTCCGTAAACATTTACTTTAAAAATATTCTTCTCAAAAAGAACTAAACAGAATTCGATCAAAATTCGTGATCCTTGGGTGCCCCTTAATCAGATCCCTTAAAAAAACTAGATACAATACCTGCAAAGTGGGAAGAAAAACGAATATTGTAGGCAGGTTGTGTCCGTTAGCGCACAAATCGGCAGATCTGCGTAAAATGAACAGTAGATCTGGGTAGGAAGTGACACCTCCGATAATTCGAACATCAAACTTTTTATGCCAAGGTTATTTATCTTGTGTAAATATATCTCAGGCTTTCAGCGCTTTGATTTCTCCTAGCATAGAAAGAAACCTCCTGGACCAGAAAACTACGTTACGGCTTAGGCAAAGATTTTTTTATTGATTCCGTTCATTTAATACTCGGGAAACTGGAACGTATGTACCAGTCGTTGATTATCAATCGTTTGCAGAGGTGAAGTTTAACCCTTGTCTTGCTATATAAATTACCTTTCCGAATTGCTGTAAACTCAAAGGGATGAAAGCACCGATAGAACTTGTTCAAAAATCAATATTTCTTTTAGAAATTTATTTCATAAACAACACTGGCAATAACAGTACAAGCAGGGTGTATAGACCAAAATCAGACTGCACTTATGTGCAGACTGATCTTGGTCTACACCTCCTGCAAAAACCGGAATATTCCGGGTTCGGCATGATAAGGGTTTATAATATTTTTTTCTATCAACATAAAATCTCTATTATCAACATTTTTACAATTTATAAAAGACCTTCAAAAATACATTAAGTTAAGCATGTAGGTCAAGCATTATTTATAGGGTTTATTACTATTGGTGATCAGTCGTGTATGCATAATTGGACATCATTGTTTTAGAGGAAAATGGAAAATAAATAAGATTGTTACTTCAATACAAGATTCATGAACTCGATTTAAATATGATCCATCCATTTCGAAGGTACAATCAGGATGCGTCAAATCGAAATCGAAACTAAATCTCCATACGACTTTCGTTCAAAAATATGATTTAAATGTACTCATAAAGATACATTGTACTCGTCTCCCTCGGCGTAAACCTGCACATACTATAAAAATATTACTGCTTACTATTTACCCATTCCGCCCATTACACAACAAAATTTCAGACTGGTCAAAATAGAAAGAAACTGCAGCTGACAATTTCAAGCTTTTTTTGTTTTTGTTGTTGTTGTTTTGTTGTTGTTTTTTAGGGGGGGGTAGAAAACATTATGGATAATGAAGAAATTGCTTGTAACAAGCTATTTCTTCATTTTCCACAATGTTTTCCAAAGCTCTTTTCCCGAGGGGCGTAAAATGGAGGGATTGTGTGGGAATGGTTAAATAGGCGACCGTTCACTTATGCACAAGTATTACTTGCGATTGGCGGAAGGGTAGGAAATTATAAGGTTGGAGGAGAGAAGAAGCCAACCAAGGTCCAGGGACAGAGAAGAAGAGATGGAGAAGTTGGTGCTTGAAGACCGTCAGATAACTATGTCAGATAACTGGGTATGTTTGTACGATTCCGCTACAGTATTTTTCAAGAAACCTGAATTCTCGCCTGTCCGGTGGATGTTTCCTTGGATAAAGCATTCAGACCCAAGTCTAATTGACAAATCGTTGGCCTCGCCCATTGGCTCCAGTGACAAACGCAAACTGACTCCCACAGGAAGGTCCACTTCGATTTTAAGCGGTGTTATCTTGCAAAATTTATGGCCAGGAACATATAGCAAAAAAAGTGAAATAGTTGGTTTGCGGACTAAAACATCGTAACTAAAGCTTTGTCGTGCTGTAGTTATGACGTTTAAGCGCCACACCAACTTCACAAAAATGTCGACAGATATCGGAATTAAAAGTTCACTTCCGGTCTAAATAAATGGTTATATTTGTCGATTGATATTTTGATTGACAGCCGCGATTGGTCAATTGACCATTTTTTACTCTTGGTATATTTTTTCAGAATGTGCCCCACACCTCTGTACACACCTAATATATGATCGTTTGCTGTTTTAATCAAACAATGTAATAGGGCAATCAATAAGGCACGCGTGTGTTTAGCTTTTTCTCAGAGATCCTGACTTAAAATGAAGAAAGTCCACGTGTTCTCACCGTTTTCTAACCACTGATATAGAATATCTCAGATGCTTCTTGGGAAAAACTTTCATCAACAATTTTTGTCTTCACACGCATAAATTCTTCACATTTTAAGTCGTGAATTAAGCATCTGTCAAAGCACTTAATAATCTGAGAGTTAAATGTTTGTGCTCTTTTGACGAATAGGCAGTTTGCTTTGTTTGTTTGTTTGTTTGAATTGGGTTTTACGCCGCTTTCAACATTTTTTTTTGTTATATCGCGGCGGCTGGAACACCTAACAATGGAATCCTGGTATTTCTCACACCAGCACTACCATTACATCCTTTCCTAGCCTCCAGCTGCTATTCCACATAGGTCTACGATTATCGACCCATTGGTGAGAGACAAATAGTCGGAAAGTTTTCACAGTTACATTCAAACTTAGCTTGTGCATTACATGAATGCACAACAATGTCATTCAAGCTAGGCCATCTCGACCACATTAACCAAGCAATGCCGACTGTAAGATCTTGTTTGGTCAAGTTGCTCAAATTTTCATTGTGCGAGGCTTATTCTAGAAAAATATGGACATTCTTTATAGATAAGAATATTAAGCAGGCATCATTAAAAGTCGCATAGAAGGAATGATAGTTACAAATGACTATTAATAGCAAAATTATCAAATGAGTAGTTGTGAGACATTTCCAACCACATGTTCACCAACTAAGGACTCAGATCAGCCTGTGCGACTAAGTCTTCACTGCGCGCTCTATAGGCAGAAATAGGCCCAAAGCTTCTTTATTCGATCAGCAAATATTCTGAATACACTGACTCGCTGTCGAAATTGTTCAATAATGTGTGATTCACGCAGATGTGAGAGTTTGGAAATTTCAGGCATGGAATCAAATTTTCTCCAAACTCGTGGGCACACGTAACGCCAGGTGGCATAAGTGCTAAATTCTATGTAACCATTCATACGAAGATGCGACAATGTGGCCTTGTACTGCAATGTTCGACGTCCTTACATTTAGGTCGTCGCACGTCGAGTGTGCTGTGTTTGTGTTAGTTCGAATATACCGAATATAGAGTCAAGAATAATATTATATCTCCACTGAGGTTGAAAAAAAGACTGCAGTCACCGCCGTTGTGGATAGAAGTCAATTTATAAAAAGAATAACCATTCGTACATAAAGTCTATTCAGCCTCCATTAAACTGCAACGGGTAAAACAATGTAGGTAGTATGATCTCAATTCCTGTCATATTTTTTATTTCCGGTCATGCTCTTGGTTGTAGCTGTTTAGTTGCACAAATGAGTTGGTTATCCCATTCTCACAATCCCTCCTTTTTTATGCCCCTCAAACGAATAGTTCTGGAGAATAATGTGGAAAATGAAGAAATTGCTTGTTACAAGCAATTTCTTCATTTTCCATATTGTATTTTTACCAAGAGAGGCAATTTTTTAAGAATTTCAACAATTTGATATTGACGTCTGCAACTTCTTTCAATTCGAACCGGTCTAAAATTATACTGAGTGGGAATGGATTTAACAACATACACAGTAGACGGGAAAATGCCGTCACGACAAGACAGCGAGACAATGTCGACAACGTCGATTAGAGACAACGTCGATTTACGCACTATTGTAGAGATTTTGAGATTGTTCGAATTTAACTCCAAAGAGAAGACCCGGTTGGAATGCAAAATTGAAAATCTTTACTCCTTGCATAATAAACATATTGTTTACATCGTATCGGCAGAACTAATTTAGATAATGTGTTTGGAGCAATTGAATACGATGTCTCTTACACCGTAGGTAGGTACGTTTCCATTTGACAAAATGAATTTCCACGATAACTGATTGGCTTTATTTGGTGTAACGCAACTTTCAGCAGTATTACAAATATTTCGCAACGTCTGGAGTCCCTTTACCGTGAGTTTTCGTGATTTCTCACACCAGTAAAACTACAAAATTATATCCGAGCAACCAGCTGCTCTAAATCCAGTGCTGTTGAAACTCATTACAATCGTCTCAGACGATTCTAATTAGTCCCAACAACATAGGATTTTGCAAGAAATCGAATACATGTAAACAAACTCAGAGTATTGCTGTTAGTTTTGACATGACAGGTCTGGGCTAATTTACCACAATAGATATCCACAGTATCGGGTTACAGCCCTGGTATAGTTTTTAATTTGCTCTCAAGATACGTGTAACATAGAAAAGAACAACTAAATGTGAGATTTTTAGATTCATGCAAACAGATTGCATGAGAATTTTGATTTTGCTAAAGTCTTTTTTTCTGTTGAGGGATAATTCGTTAGAAACAGCTGTATGTCATTTCAAATTTTATAGAAGAGTCAACATAAGTAAGGCAGAATTCTAGACGTTCTGCTATAAGATGCGGTTACAATTTAATTACTGGGCACAAACTTTCATTATTATTCTGAGAAAATCATTAGTTCTTTTGCAAACTGACCTTTTATGGAAACCAAATGTCAAATGGTTGAGGAGTGTCCAGTCAAAGTAATTGTTGTTGTTGTTTTTCACATTATTAGACGCCCTCGTCAAAATATTTCGAAGAATAACCTTATGAGAATGAGTAGGTATCAAATTAAATTGATATTATTTCCCTGTCTATACTTTAAATGAAAATAGCTATATTACAGGCGTGTATCAAGGAATATCATAAGAGTCTAAAATTGACGGATCGCTGACCACGCCTACTGCCTCCGACAAGAAGATCCAATTCAATATTAACAGCGTTATTTTTCAAAATTTTGGCCAGGTACACTTAACAAAAAATTGAAATAGTTTGCTGGCGAACTAAATGTCTTAGCCAACAGAACGCTTCCGCCAATGTAGGACTTCAAATTCACTTCAAGTTTAAATGAATGATTTGATTGGACGATTGGTTCGTTGATTGACAGTCATGATCCGTCGTTTGCTCATCTGATTCATATTCTAATGCCGATCATTAATTCATGATTGCATATTCTTTGACTGGGATATAATTCTGGCGAATAGAGTCAAATCAGTGACTTTTTAAAACCAAAAGGGGAAGTTTCAAGCGGGACCTCTTCTCCCTTGAAACTTGGGGGGGGGGGGATTTTCTCATTACCATACAAACATTTTCAATACGAATGATTAACCTGTGCATTAGAAGTAAGGAATTTGTAATTATGCTCTTTCTCAAACAGTATTAAATTGAATGTGATATTGTTTTTAAAAAGCAAAGTATGTTCATCGCAACATTACAAAAGCTTCAACCCGTTTTTCAGAAAAAGCGGGTCAGTCAAAATGTAAACCCTAAAAGTTATACCATTACCTGCATTGTAATTTATATAGTATAATCCTTTACTGTTTGCAAAAAAAATAGACTTGTCCAAGTTCAAAGGTTTTGCAAACGACAATTCAAAGTCGAATTGTTTGGGAAATTATTTAGCAGGATAGAAAATATTGTAGAAAAAAAAAGAAATTGCTTGTGACAAGAAGTTTCTTCTTTTTCCACAGTGTTTTCTCAAGTATAAAAACAGACGAACGTAAAAAACTAGGAATTCAACATGCAAGGGAAAACATACAATACGAATCCTTCTCATCTTGTCATGCACAAAGTAATTTTGCAAGTGTTAGAAAAAAAATGAAAAAATGAATCTAAATAATGCCATCTAGAGGGGAGTAACGATAAAAAGGTATAAGAAAAACTTTGGACTTATCTAACAGCACCTCATCATGCCGCTTTTTTACGCACCTCAAAAAAAGCTTTGGAAATCAAGCAAATTCTTCAATGTCCACAATGTTTTCTACCCAAATAGACTAAGATTTTAAAGATATCATCGACTTAGATTTGTCGTTTGGAACTTCTTTCAATTTGGACAAGTCTAATATTTTGTCGAAAATTAAAAAAACGAGACCAAATTGCAGAAAGTATGGTTACTGTAGGTACAAAAATCATTATTGTTCATGATTTGCATTTCTTTTGTGGTGGTGGTGGTGGTTGTTGTTGTAACTGTATTTCAGTGATAGAAACCACTTTGAATATTATTTTGAAACAAAACCAGGCCTGAATCATAATTGAGAGAAGATATGGAAACTCGAAATGTGTATTGTGTTTTGTGTAAACTTAAACGATTTCGACTAATTGTTTCAGAGTAGATAAGAGCTATTGGCATATAAACAGTCGCAAACAGCCCAGACTCTAACAGATCTTTGATAATCAATGAGTCAAGTATTAATCAGAAATGACAGCGGCTACTTTTCTGTCTGGTGATCGTTTATTGTTGGGTTGTAACAGATAAGTCGATAGCTCATTAATACTATCGGTAAACGGAGTGGATATCACTGATGACAAGTAATCGGTTAGATGGTGTTTTACGCCTTTCAGCAAATTTTCATAGATTGGCTAGACTTGTGCACATGACCATCCTTTCCTTTGTCAGATCGCTGGCCCCGCCCACTGACTCCGCTGGTAACGCCCACTGACTCCAACAGGAAGTTCCACTTCGACATCGAACGGTGTTATTTCGCAGAATTTTGGCCAGAAACATATAACAAAAATTGAAAATCGTTGGTTGGCGACCTAAACGTCTTAACTACAGGACACCGTAAATAACAAAAATAGCGTGTTCACGCAAATAGGCGTGTCACAGAACAAGTGCTATTTTGATTGTTGTTGATCGATCCGTTATTCAAGCCAACAACTTCAAGATTGTAGATTAAAGGCTAACAGGGCTCGGTCAAAGTCATTCCTAAAAATTAAACGGCTTGTAAAGACGGGATTTAAACGGTAGCAAAAAGGCTTTACCACTAGCTTCATATCATTTGCATAGTTATTGCACTGAAATAACATAAACAAGTAATATTAAAAACATTCAACGTGTCTATTGCACTCCTGCGCTCTATGACATATCGTAATATTTCATATTGGGTAAACATGTCAGATATCACCGCGTGATATAACTGACGAATCGCTGATCACGTTCAGTTACCTCCGACAAGGCCGCTTTTCAACTGAGATATTAAACGAACTTAGGTGAAAATATGTAGTTAAGAACCATAGGCTGTGATTAAGAGCTTTAAGTCGCCAAACGAATGATTGTCGTAAATGATTGTCGTAAATATAGAAGATTAACATTCCCTTGAAGGATTTGAATATAAGACCGTTTTTGTTTTTGTTTTTGTTTTTTGTTTTTGTTTTTGTTCTTGTAATTCTATTTTGTTTCTTTTTTTTAACAGCGGCGTTCCCTTTTTACATTCCACATTTACAACAAAGGACAGTAAGAATCGTACAAGCTGTAAGACAACTACGATGTTTCCTACATTTTTTCAGTGCATATAGTCTATAGTCACTACTAGGTGTTCACTATATGTGGATGAAACAATAATTTTTCATTCTCATTTAACAGCGATTATTTAACCAATATTATCAATCATGATACTCTGGTATTAACAACTCATCTCGTTGAAAATATTACAGTATGTTTAAGCACTCGTTTGTACAAGAATCTTATTTAAACTTCATATCTGATAAAAAAAAATTATAAAGATTGCCCTTTCTCGTTTTTATAATAGCATCCCAGAATTTAGAAATTGAGAAAAGAGGAAAGATATCAAAATGTCCCTTATGAATATTGAATCCGAAGATAATGTAATTAAAATACTGTTGAAAATGAACTTCACTTTTTCCTAGTTTGTCCTTTTTACTGCAATATCTGCATTCAGTATATAAAGCCTTATTTCTGTAGATGGCCTAATCTAAATAAATTGGAAAGCCTTATGTCATCCAAAAACAAAAAATCATAAACATATATTTGAGGCAAATAATTCAACACAAATTTAAATTCTAACGAGTAAGAGGTAATATAGTTTCATGTCGACGTCTGTATTGTTTGTAAATCGTATTTTGCTATGTGTGCAAATAGACATTCAATTGCAATTTAAATGTTTCTTTTGTATTGTATATATCCTCAATTCAATATGATCTTTAAAGAATATAATAATAATAATAGTTGCTTATTTCAAAATCGATATCTAATATTTCCGAGGAAAATCGATGATAATGCATTACTGGAAAAAGCCAGTTATTGATTTATGGACATAGGTATGGAAGTTCAAATGCTCAAAGTTTAGCATTTGAGGGTAAGCACCAGTTATTTTTGATATGAAAAATCTATCACGAGTATGCATTGTAAGATGTTAAAAAACGAGTCCGAATGAGAGATTTTAATCGAAAATTAAAGTTCATTATCCTATTTATTGTATTCCAAGCAGATTAATTTCCCCTCCTTACCTCCTTATTCTATTTATTTTTTAAAGGGCGTCAAAAAGCGGGCTTATGTGGGAATGGCTATGACCCATTCGAGGTCTGTAGTGTCAGGACAGAAAAGTATTCTGTATCTTAGGATGGCAACCTTATCGTTGATCTAATTGCACTTTGATAACTCCTACTTTGATTTACCACTCAAGACATCTGCATGGACAGAACCCGCATAGTAAAGACAGCTTGTGATCACCCAGCCTACTACCTTGAGCGTATAAAAACAACTCATGCAGATTAGATTAAGTGTTTGTTACTTTAACTGCAATATCATCAGTATTCGAGCCATGTCATACTTGAAAAGAATGTATTTGTTTAGGTCGGTAAGTGGTTATGGATTGTTAGCAGAATATAGATATGGACATTAATTTCTTCTTATTTTACTGTTTTGAGTTGATTTTGTAGCCGTAAAAAATTGGTAGGCTACCGTGCATTCCCTCGCTTTCTCGCCGAGTATCAACAGAAAAGCTGGTAAAACTGCAATGGCTGTTTGAATAACAAACTCACTACTCATTGTTTTATTGTCAATATCTGGAAGATTTAGTTATGAGCTAATTTCATTTTAGAATCTTATTAGTGAATATCAATCGGGGGACACTGAGACATTTTCTAATAAATAGTTCCTAATCTTCGGGGTGAAAGTTGAAATTATCACAAGTGATATCAAAATATCAAAATTTATTACGCTTGGTAACTTAATTTCTCTTGTAGGAAAACACTAAAAAGGATTTGTTTCTCTGGAGAAATAATGCTGAAATGCACACGGACCATTTTTTTATGTAGTTACCTTTAAATAACGTCGGCTGTAAGTTGTGCACTTTGCATATTAACCTTGGCGCCATTCAGACAGAAATTAGTTTTTGTCAGACAACTTGTAATGTGAATACTGCATTTGTTGAAAGAAAATCATATTTAAGACAGGAACTACATCACATTACAATGTCTGAGTTTGTTCAGAAACTGCCTATGGGCTATCAAACGCTTCCTACATTCAACGCAGATGATTCGTTACACGACAAAAAAGGTATAATTTCTAGAAGTACGGCCGATACCCTTGTAAAGACACTTAGAACAGTATATCTATTAACCTTCGATATGCCACGACATCGCCGTAATTGCAATAATCAACAAATGAATAAATCAACATTTTGACTAACGAGCGTTACACACTCTTCAACTTTAAGTTATGGAATAACGAGTAAAATTAAAGGAAATTGACTGAAAGCACCATCGGATTTAACCGAGTGTTTGGCCTGCCTCTCTTTTGTCAGTCGTCGTCGTTGTTGTTGTCGTTGTTGTCCGTACGTGTACAATGTAATAAATGAGGAGGTGAAGCGAAAACTTTCTTTTATTCATAATCTATGACCGCTTGATCGGAATGGAAAAACCTATCTTCAAAAATACCGTTTTTGTATAGCATTATGCGCGAACGTGAATATTTTGACGCCTTACTGTTGTCTGTTTTGTAACACCTTTCGTTACGTCACTGGCAACATTTCATGAAATTGTCGTTGCTAATTGGTCAATTTCCTGATTGGTGTTGGGTTTGCGTGTTCACCGGCTTTACAGTATTTCAGAGCGTTTCGGGTTTTTCTATCGGCAAGGAACAACACTAAAACATATTTATGTGCAAGCAGTGGTCCAGTGTAATAGAGAGATTTTTCAATTATTTTTGTGTATAACATGATGTACTTATTCATGCTACTGGAAAAATGATAGCAATATCCCCCACTTATGGCGTAGCGTCATTGTAATGTTTGTCTGAAAAATTGACCGATCGCAGCTGTCAATCAAAGAATCAATATACCAATCAAACCATTCACTCAGCTCGTGGAGAGGCACCCAACCCTGAAAAATTAGCTTTCGTTGTTCTCTCAATGAAAATTGAACCAATCGCTGTCCCCGCCCACTGACCCCCTAGGCCCTGCCCATTAATTCTTACAGGAAGTTCCGCTACGATTTTAACGACGTTATTTCGCAAAATCTATGATCAGTAGTATGTATCAAAAGAAAGTAAAACGGTTGGTTTGCGACGTAAACGACGTAGCTACAACTTGAATAAGCTTGAATAACCTGTAGTTACGACGTTTTTGTTGCCAAACCAACCAAAAAGGTTAACAAAAATAACAGCCAAAGTAGCAGTTGAAAGCTCAGGTCCAGGCTGAATAAATGATTTGATTTGTCGGTTGATTCCTTGACTGACAAGGCGATTGGTCAATTATCCTATAAATGTTCCATATCGAATTGATGTCAAAAGAGCAAAAGTAATATACAAATACACTTAGACAGCTTTCGGAATACATTTTAGTGTTCAAAAAAACCACAATCAACCTTGAACTAAAATCGCGCTAAACAATCGCCTTTCTAAACCACAGATTTCCCTTGAATAAAACCCATCTCCTAATGGCACCTGTTCTTGCAATCTGATATCGAAGGTAAACAATCTATTTATCGAACGCAAGAACCATACTCGAATCAATCACGCAAATTGATTTTTATATGTGAATAGGCTTTAATACGTCTTGAATAATATTTCAATAACACCACATCAAACTTATTTATCTGATTCCTGTGTATCACCAATACTAAAGGTTGGAGCTCTGACCGTCTTGCCAAAATGATCACCTGTGAGAAGCGGCGACATGGGGACTCGAAACTGCGACCATCGCTACCCTAGCCACCGAGACACGCTTGACCCCTCGGTTGAATTGCTAAGAGGCACGCGCTTCATTAACCCATTCCCAAACGACAAAATATTAGACTGGTCCAAAATGAAAGGAGTTGCAGACGACCATGTAAAGTTTATGAAATTTTAGATTTGTTCAACTTTCTTAAAAGAAAACATTGTGTAAAATGATAAATTTCCTTGTTACAAGCAATTTCTTCATTTAACACAATGTTTTTCCAAGTCTTCTTGAGGCTTGTCCAAAAGCGTCACTGAGTGGGAATGCGTTAAGGCTAGAGTGTCTTTTTTTTTATTTTTTTTTAATCCACCCCAAGGAAAAGATTTTGGAACATATTGTCAAAAAAGGAAGAAATGTGTTTTAAAAAGCATTTTTTTCGTTGTCTACAATGTTTTCTTCCTTAAAAAACAAATAATTTTCTTTATTTCTTTAACGTAAATTGTCGTCTACAACTTCTTTGAATCGGACCAGTCTAAACATTTGTTGTCTAGTAATGAATTAAACACATTAATGTCTTTCACTTCCATCCCCCATCCGTTTTGGGTTATTGTAGGACTGTGAATTGAAAACCCAACTAGAGATATAAACATCTCATCTATAATTACCAGACGACAACATATTAAACTGGTCCAATTAAAAGTCGTTGCAGACGAAATTTCAAATATGGTCAAATCTTTTGTTTTATACCGGATAAGGAAGAAAATATTGTGGGAAAGGCAATGCTGTTTATCAGCATGTTCTTCTTTTCCTCAATTTGTTCCCTTTTTTTTTTTTTTTTTTTTTTTAGTGCCTAAATATGCGGGATTGTATGGGAATTGGTTAAACAGATTTATAACAATGTACCTGAATCAGTCTTTCAGCAACATCATAATTAAACACTTGTTTTACTACAATCAAAAATAAAAAAAATCAAACCATCTCATCTTTTATTTTATTTTTCATATATCCGGGATCGATCCCAGGTATATCCTCTCTGACATTAGGCTCCCACCAATGGTTGGATAATCGTTAGCCTAAGTGGAGCAGCTTGAGGATGTAGTGGTAGTACTGGTGTAAGAAATACCAGAAACCCACGGTTATCCGCCGCGATACGACTAAAAAACTGTTAAAAGTGGCGTTAAACCCAAATCAACCAATCAATCAATCAATAGTTTGCATAAAGATGACGATAACGATAAATTTTACTAGCATATGCAAAACAAAACTCGAAGAAACGTATTTCAACGCTCACGTAGGTTCTAAGTTTCTTGGCGTAAGACTTTTAAAATCAATGTAGCGTAAACTACATTCGGTTTGGTTGAAGAAGCAAAAATGTTTGGGGATTTGTTGTTGTTGTTGTTGTTGTCGTCGTCGTAGTTGCTTCTGCTGCTGCTGCTGCTTTATGTTGGGTGTGTGTGTGGGGGGGGGGGGGTTGTTGTTGTTTTTGGGGGGTTATCATGATCTTTTATAAATCAACGAAATACAAAATGTCGGACATGTATCATGAAAACATACAAAAACATATACATTTTCAAGGAATTGTTGACAGAAAAAGACTAAGTTATGATAATTGATAACTTGGGGGTACACTAGACATGCTACAGAAGGTATGAGATTTCATTTCGAAGAGGTCATGACAATTTATTATCTCTATCCTATTTTCCCTATCATCTAAAACACCTAACCAGTCTTTCAATTCCTTAAAATAGAACACTTATATAATATAATACTTTGATTAAAAGAACTTAATATAGGCAACCTTGAGATCAATATAATATATTGTTGTTAGGCGTGCAAAATATGGTATCTACAGCTTGAATTAAACCGTAGTTACGATATTTTGAACGCCCAAATACGATGAAGCAATTGATTAGCTATAGTATGTTTGCAAAGCTATCAAACGCTTTCAAGAAAATTAGAGGAAAGGACTATCAATGTGGATGTTATTCGTCGAAAGGCATATTTCGCCTTGTTATTGCAAAATCAAAAAAGTACCTCTAGTTGCACAAAAACCCAGCGGTTACACTTGATAATGTAAACCTCCGAAATAAAATCCAAGCTTTTTCGAATTTAAAGTTAACTCTCTAGCCTTTCCAGTCTGACGTATACTCTGTGAAGGGTGTTTTTTTCAGTTATGAACCTTAAGTTACGAAGCCGGACCTCCGAAATGATAACCTAGCTTGATTAAGTCAAGTTGATTTGTTAATTTCAAAAACGGCTCGATCTGATGCAAGACTAATAGATTATTTGAAATAGATGATATGGCTTTAGTTATGTGTCCTGTATTGTCCTAATCGGAGGTATAAACCCGAATTCGCCTTTAATGTTGTTAATACGATAAATGTTTAATATTTCATCTTGCTAAACATTAAACGAAGAAAGGATTACCGTTCGCTATCGCTGTTTTAGCCATTATTACAGTCAGGTTCGCACAATGCCATTGTTGTAAATGTTCTTTGAAACCCAATGACAGAATAAAGTCTCTGTTTGTAGCATTTATGCATCATATTCCTCGTATTTCTCAGGAAACAATTTGGTCAAATTAAACTTGCGAGCATTCAGTAATTTCATTCGGTCCTGTAACCTTACGTTACAGTTTAGGCGTCCAGCCAATCAGGGATAGTACTTTAGGAAGCTTGCGCTTGATTGGTGCCATTCCCGGACTCATTTTACTGCTTGGAAACCCATGACCAGCGGCCCAATCAAGCGTGTAATTTTACTGGATAGTCCTTGACAGCCGTCGACCCGAAGTCTATAAAAAGAGGTTTGTTTGGTAGTCTAGAACCCTTGGCTGACCATATCAACTAAAAAACTAATTGTCTTTCGGACGGTACAATCAATCGAACACGTTAAAATGGATATTGAACGGATTTGCAGGAAAGTTTGACATAGCAAAAGTATCTGTTTTTCAGATAGTTAAAACTGTCATGTTCACAATAACTGTTCTTTCTTCGTGTTAAATCTACTAATTTTACTATGAATTTAATTTAATTTAATGAAGTGTATTCCGAATACCCTACTTTGAATCATCGTTATTCATCGGATGAAGCCGTTAGTCGTCGAATGATGCCGATAGTGACGGACTTGCTAGCGGAAGCCAATGACGTATTTTTAAATATCATAGCCGTGTTGACTCCATTAAGTCCGGTTGCAGTCGGGATTTACTTCGTTGACTAATTTAGCGTCTCGTTACGCGAAATGATTTTGCTCTTCTTTCTTTTTCTTTTTCTTTTTTTTTTTTTTTTTTTAAGTTATGAACAGTCGTTTTCATTACAAAATCAGATTAATTAGCTTCTTTCAGTTGTCTGAAAGCATTACAGTTAGCGATTTAAAAAATTGAGAGCAAAACATATTCGTCCCTAATCTGTGCAAGAGCCGCTTTAAAGAATGGAATTTTTTGAAGGCACTCACATTTTTTTTTTTTTTTTTTTTTTTTTTTTAAATACCTTTGAAATCGTGTTTTTGATTGGTCAAAGCCACTAAATTCCACGCAGAACTAATAAAAGTGTTAAATTATTATAATCAAAAATAGATGTCATAGCGCTTAAGTCTGCGATAGTAAAAGTGCGATTGTATAACTATCAAAAACACACCTTTGATAAAAACGTTTATGCATTATAACACAGAAAAGTCATTTTTATCCAACTTCCTTCTTTGTAATACACATTCTTATGCTGAACGGCAACCGAAATGAAGAAACAGATTTGGTTTGGTGATAACGCGCTTGAGTCTAGTGCCAAGGTCCCTGGCTCGATCTCCTACTATTCAGGTCATTCGGGTGAGTCTTTAATCTATTCCCAAACAGTGACGCTTTTAGACACCCCATCAAGGAAAACAATTGGGAAAACATCGTGTAAAATGAAGAAATTGCTTGTAACAAGAAATTTCTTCATTTTCCACAATGTTTTCTACCCAGAAAATTTTAAAAAATCCAAATTTCATCAACTTTAAATTGTCGTCTGCAACTCCTTTCAATTTGGACCAGTCTTGAAAATTGCCGTCTGGTCATGGGTTAAATCGACGCCCCGTCTTCATATGACCTCAATTGAAGAACATTTAATCTTTCAGATTATTTACGTCTCCGCCACGCAAACCCATCATTGTAAACTTGAACTGTAAAAGCAGAAATAAACTGTAAAAGGAAATAGAGATTTAGTCGTTACTGTTGTCATGCTTCCGCCTCCATATCAATAAATGATATTGCAAGTCTTTGCTATACCAGCCTTTATAATTTAACATATTTTTTTTCTTCCGTCAAAATAATATCCGTTTGCTTTCAAGCTGTTGGATAAGACATCTGCTCTTTCCAACATAAACTGGTTTGTCTAAACACTTGTTAACAGGCATTACAGTCTAGCACCTAAAAAACCTTACAAACCAAGAAAATATTCCACAAGTCAAGATTACTCGATAATTTCGTTGTTTTTTCTGGGGGGGGGTCATTGATATAATTTGGGTAAAGATTCATTGACTAACTGTTAGCGACCTATATGACATCGTATTACTTGTTTACAAAAACGGCAGACAGAAAATTGGGTACTGTCAACAATGATTTATATCCGTCTGACTTTCATCACTTGGTCTAATCTCATCTTATAAGACGCGTGTGAAGAAAATACTCCGTAATATGGACTCGTCCATATATAAATAAAGTTTTGATTTGGAAACATTCAATAAACACGGCGAACTTAAAACGGATCCTATGAGGCTTCGTGATTTGGACTACAGATTTGTGATTGAGACTAGTTCATAGCATAATCATATATCTGGTCGGTGAGCGTGCAAAATGTCGCAAATGCAGCTTTATTAAAGCTGTAGTTACCACATTTACTCGCCAATCGATGATATGAGATAGCTGTCGAAATATGCTTCTTCTCGAGTAAGCCGCTCTCGGAACGATAACCTGAGTCGAAGGACACAGTACTGGTTTGATTCGCAGTTGACCCACCGGTCAAGCTGACAATTGATTAAGTCTCAAAGAAATTTAGCCTGGGACTGGTACATAAAAAATACTGAAATTTGCGGACCGCGACTGACAATCAAAGAATCAATCGTCCAATCAAAAAATTCATTTAGACCGGAAGTGATTTTTTAATTCAGACTTCGGCCGACATTTATGTGAGGTATTTTTGTTGGTTTGGCAACAAAAAAGTCGCAACTACAGCTTATCCAAGCAGTAGTTACGACGTTTAAGTCGTCAACCAACCGTTTTAATTTTGATTGATTGGTTGATTGAATGGGTTCAACGCCGCTTTTACCAATATTTCAGTCCTATCGCGCGACTGGAGCATCTAACAATGGATTCCTGGTATTTTTCACACCAGTACTACCACTCCATTCTTTCCTTGCCTGCAGCTGCTATCCCACTAAGGTTTACGATTATCCACCCATCGGTGAGAGACAAATATCGGAAAGGATATGTGCCACCTCCGGGGATCGAACCTATGCCTCTCATGATTGAAGATTAGGAGTCTTGCGCGCTACCGACTGCGCTATGACGGCGGCGGTTTTAGTTTTTTTTACATGGTGCTGGCCATGAATTATGCGCAATAATGCCGTTTGATATCGAAGTTAAATTTCCTGTCAAAATCAGTGGGCAAGGCCAGCCATCCGTTAATCTAAATTGTTGATGGTCTACCAAGAAGCGAAACTAACACAATCTAAGTGAAAGGATGTGGTAGACTGTATACAGTTAATTTTGTCAGCAAAAGAATATCTGAACAAAGACATTTTTATTAGACAGATCAAGTTAAATTAGAGACTCTCGTATCATCACCAATGTTCTCTAGTATCATCACCTTTGATCTCTCGTGTTATCACCATTGTTCGCTCGTATCATAACAATTGTTCTCTCGTATCATCACCAATGTTCATGCGTATTATCACCATTGTTCTCTCGTATCATCACCATTGTTCTCTCGTATCATCCCCAATGTACTTTCGTATCATAACAATTGTTCTCTCGTATCATCACCATTGTACTCTCGTATCATCATCATTATTCTCTTGTGTCATCACAATTGTTCTCTCGTCTCTTATTTTCGCTATCGTATTCTCGACCCTCGCAATATAAATTAACAAATTATTTCGCGATGCCCTAAAGGTATTCTGTTATAAGGGATATATGAGAAACCTTGATACTGTAAAAAAGGATCCAATCTTTGTGAAACTTTTAGATGGAGCATTATTCTTTTCGACAACTGATAAAAGTCATCGCGATTTGCGTACTATGTGTCTCACCAATGGGTGAGTGTTAATCCATTCCCACACAACAATATTTACGCTGGTCCAAATTGAAAAAAAGCTGCAGACGACAAGTTTCAAGGTGGTGGAACTTTAAATCATTTCATCTTTCTGGATAGAAATCATTGTGGAAAGGGATGAAATTGTCTGATACAAGCAATTTCTTTATTTTCCACAATGTTACCAAAAGATTTTTTTCGGGGTTCTAAAAAGGGGGTTTGTGTGGGAATGGGTTAAGTAGTGCGATGTGCCGGTTGTTCGACTAGAATGTTGTGGTTTTACTGGTGTTTGAATGACGGTAAACCATGTTTAGGCGCACAAGTGGCTACTATTAAACTGAAATATTGTTGAAAGTGGCGTTATAACCCACACAATGATTTTTCCAATCCTCACTCAACAAAGATTCCCCAAACTGTAAAAAAACGAAAACACATTTCATGAACAAAGGTACTTTCAATTGTAATAAACAATAAAAGCACAGGGGTAGATGATCCGAAAATATCACTCCCGGGTTGCTTCTTTGTCTCGGTGAGTTTTTACATCAACACATATTACCTTTCTAGGATTTTCGTTTGTTTTAAACCATTACCACATAATGACGCCTTTGGACGCCCGAAAAGAAAAATGCTTTGGAAAGCATTGTGGAAAATGAAGAAATTGCTTGTTACAAACAATTTCTTCATTATCAACTATGTTTTCTAACCCATATACAAAGATTCCTATGATTAAATCACTCAAAATTGTCGGCTGCAACTTCTTTGAATTTGAACCAATCTGAAATTTTGTCGTCTGGAAATGGGTTAAAGCCTAATTTGATTATTTAATTTGATACAATCATACACTTACAAAGGAAATCGATAGTAAAATGCGAGAGACCATATCAGACAGGATAATGCTCTTCGAAGAAAACAACATTCTAATGTTCTAAGAAGTTATCGTTAAAAGTGACAAAGCAATTATGTACAGTTTACATTGGAAATAACACAGTTTTGTAACAAACGTCTTTCTATAGAATGTCTAAAGCAGCTGTTATTAAAGGTTAACAAATTATTTATCAAACGTCAGAATCATACAAGTAATCAATCACAGGAATTGTTAAGGTCAGCCACGGTCAGATTCTGTTCGGATATAGGAGTCACGACATTAACTTTCCCGTTGTCGATAGCAAATCAAAGGATCGGTCACGCCCTCTGAGCTCCGACAGATAACTCGACTTAGATATTAAACTGCGGTTTTTTGAAGATTTTCGGCCATTTACATGAAAAAGTACAGTAGCTAGTTTAGTGATCTAAACGTCGCAACTACAGCTTAATAAACGGTTGTTAGGACGTTTAGGTACCAACACAAATACTGAACATGAGTGTCGGATCTCAAAAATCCCTTCCATTCCCCCCCCCCCCCCATAAAAAAAAATTAATTGGTCAATCGATTTTCGATCGACAGTGCGATCCGTCAATTGTCAGAAGGTGTTTCTATATTTCATCCATAAATATTTGTTAAGATCGTAAAATTGCACCATCTAGAACAAAACTTGAAATGAACTTGGCACAATAACCTTGTTCTATAACAAGAAGATATTTCATCCACAGTGCGGCCTATTTTTGGGCTAATGGCTCACCAAAATGACAAAATATCGCAATATTTTATCCATCGGATGATTATTCTTCCACGCCACGAACTTCTTTATGGAGTACAATCCAGTGACGCGAACAATAGATGTAGGAGCTCAGATAAACCGGAAAATGGCAAAATCATTTAGACGTCACTGTTATTCTGCTAACGTTTGCTGTCAAAACATGTATGCTGTACTAAAGTACTTAACCCTTTCCTTTTTGGCAAAATTTCAGACCTGTTCAAATTCAAAGGTTTTGCAGCCGAAAATTCAGAGTGGATTTACTTTGAAAAATAACTATTCAAGGGGGTTGAAATCATCGTGGAAAAAGAAGTAATTGCTTGGTTTATACCAAATATCAAAGCTCTAGGCCTGATGGTTTGGGGGCAGAAGATTTTCAAAATTTCCGTCTTTACTTCTATGTAAAATCAGGGATCGAATAGAAAGGGGCTAATTTTCAGAGCACGGTAAATCTTTGAAGTATTTTGGTGGAGAATCAATAGATGATGATTTGTACCAAATATCAAAGCTCTATGCTATATGGTTTGGGAGCAGAAGCTTTTCAAAGATTTCCTTCTTTACTTCTATGGAAATCAGGGATCGTATAGATAGGATCCAATTTCAGACTACGGTAAATCTTTGAAGTTATTTGGTAGAGGGTAAATTGATGATGACTTATACCAAATATCAAAGTTCTTGGTCTTATGGTTTTGGAGGAGAAGCTGTTTTCTTCAACTGGTTGCAATGGCAACCAAGATTCTTCATGGATTTCAATTCTTTGAAGTATTTTACGAGGGGATCCAATCCAAAGGATCATTTCTGTGAAGTTTAGTTGAAATTACAAGGTTAGTTTAGGAGGAGAAGATTTTTAATAAATTCTAAAAGAACGGAGAAATGGACGGACGGATGGACGCCGGGCGATGGCCGATCACAATAGCTCATCCAGTGAGCTAAAACAAACTACAGACAAAAGGATCTCAAGCTTAGGAATTTTAAAAGTCCTCCCTATGAATAACAGGCCTCGGGCCCGTAGACTGGGGTTAACGTCGATCCCTGTAAGTTAGATAGATTAAGAACTGTCTTTTCTGTTTTACTCTACCTGAGAAGTGCTCAGGGTGAGCTAATGTGATCGGTCTGTCGCCCGTCTTTCCATGATTACAAAAAAAATATTCTCCTCTTAAACTAGCAATCAGATGCCAATAAAATTGCGCATAAATGATCTCGAGGCCATCCTCTTCCAGGCCTTTAAAAAGTTTCTAAGGTCTATGCCTATTGGTTTAGAAGGGGAAGTACCTTATAGGAACTCTTTGTAAAGAAGCGGTACCTACAACATAGACTTTGCGTATTCATACAGTGTGTTCAATTCGCACGAGAAAGGAAGTTAGTAATTTATTCATGGTCATTTGACCAGGTACCATGAATTCTCTTGCTTAAAAAAAAGCTGTTTAGCAAACACAGTTACTTGGTTTATTCAAAATGGTGATACGTGACCTTTTATACGGAAAGACAGTCCGGATACGATGTATAAATGTTCGATAACATGGGATCAAATTAAGGTTAAACCATTACCAAACGACAACTGTTAGACTTCCCGCAATCAAAAGAGGTTGGAGACGCCAATTCTATTCGGCAATTTTTCATTTGTATTATTCTTTTGGATAGAAAACATTGTTGATAAAGAGATAATATCTTCTTTCAAGTAATTTCTTGTTTTCTTCAATATTTTCCAAAAAAATTATTGCGGGTCGTAAAAGTGCGGGATTGTGTGGGAATAGGTCAATCCGGGTACATACGTTTTATCTAATTACCAGACAACAATTGTTGAAACTCGTCCTCTTCGACGAAAAGCTGACGGCGGCACTCATCCTTTCCGACTATTTGTCTCCCACCAATGGGTCAATAATCGTAGACCTATGTGGGATAGCTGCTGGAGGCTCGGAAAGGATGTGATGGTGGTACTGGTGTGAGAAATACCAGGAATCCATTGTTAGGTGCTCTAGCCGCCGCGATAAAGCTGAAAGATTGTTGAAAGCGGCGTTAAACCCCATTTAAACAAACAAACAAACAACTAAAATTTTCTCGTATTGGAATACTAGTATATACAAGATAGAACAACAATTGTAGATTCAAAAATCTACCGTATAAAACTATTGCTTTGCTGGTCTATCTGCGTGATCTGCACAGTCTGGTCAGGGTAGATAACTTTCTCACTGTCAATGAGTTTGTTTCGTTTTGTTTTGTTTTTCATATTGCGTGGCGGGTCACATCTTTATAGGACAGAACCGATATCAGAACTAGACTTCATTATCTAGAGAATCAAAGTTTCGACATTGAATGACATTTCGGTGGCAGCAAAGCGTATCAAATATGTGTCTTTCTCTCTGTTCTATCATTCACGTCACCGTATATTATTTACTTCCGGTTAAAGTCAAGACGATCACCAGTTACCTACAGATGTTGACACATTGAAAGACTATCGTGAAAGAAATCTAGAATTATTAAACCCCTGTCCTCCTCTCTCCCTATATTCCTCCCATGCTCTTACCCTAAGTATAAAACATAGTCATTCTTAATAAGCTGATTAGCGTCTTATTCATTTGACCACACTTAAGCCAAATGCTGGAAAAAGAGGCCAATGTATTGCTTATTCTTATATACTGAAAATATATATTTCTTTTAGAATGGATTTCGTGCTAGTCCGTACGCTTTGAAATTTCGCAAAATGTGTACGGAGTACCGTTTTTTGTTTAAAATTCAAAAGAGATATGCGAGAGTACGGTGATGACAACATGAGGTAACGACAATGACAGAACGGGGATACGATGTTGAGAGTACGAGATAATTTCTTATAACCGTGACTTCGTTATCATACTCTCGTCTTCACGTTGTCGTAGTCCTGTGATTTCACCTTCGTGTTCTCGTGTTCTTACATTCGTATCTCGAATCAAATATTCCGCTTTATCATAGAATATTGCGCTGGCCTTAACGGTATTCCTCAAAAATGTGCCAAAATAAATTAAAATAATTCGAAGACTCGCGTTTGGAAGGTGTGTAACATATCAGGTTTGAAAAAAGACCTTATCGCATTTGTAATGCAATAGTCAATAGATGATATTGTTATATGGCCCCTCGAAAACTGAGCGCGCAAGTAACACAGTGAGCGACCAAAATATTCAAGCTGTATTTGCAATACTTTGGTCGCCCATAGACGAATGACTACATTTACTGACATAACAAATATAGATCGATACATGCACAAAAAATTATTTACAGCTAGAGATAAATGCGATACTCGGAAATAGCCTGCTGCAACTCATATATTGTGAAAAAAAGCTGTCATATATCCCCCCCCCCCCCAACACACACACTCACACAAGACAAACTGCTGAGAAAGGCCAAGGTACCCATTCTGGATCGGTCCGGCAACGCCAAAGGACCGAGTGCATAAATAATACTACCAGGTTGCCCCTCTATGTTGGAATAGTTTTCACTGGAGCACATGATTGTGGAAACATTTCAAGAGTTTTGCCGTAAACTCTTTCGTAAAATCAAGTCTTTGAAAGACCTTGTCAAGTAGAACTTCTTTTAAAATACAGGCACTTTCAAATTGTTCGACTTAGCCGTCAGAAGTGTATATCGCCTGAACTTTCATAAAACGACAGAAAATGGCGATTCTTAAATCATTATCCCATCAGACAATTTATTCGACATTCTCTCGTCCTGTATATTAGCAGTATGATGAAATCCCATTGATCCCCGATGTGACATTATATCGGATGTTAATTATCTTTCTGAATGACCTGCTACAATACATCACCGGAAACATGTCAAATATCACTCATCCGGAAGTTACGTATGTGCGGAGGAGAATTTTACGGACGTTCACCCTTACCTTACCTTGTCTAATATCGCATTCGTGCTTTCAGGGTTTCGATATCATGAAAACAAAACCATATCTTTATCTAATTTCTAAAAAGATTTACTACCTAATAACCCCGAAAATGACTTCAGTATATAGTATAGAAATATATATATATATTAAAAAAAAACCTTTCCATTTCAAAAAAAAAACAAAAAAAAAAACGGTAATATATTTAATATATTAAAAAAAACCTTTCCATTTCAAAAAAACCAAAACGGTATCGCTCTAATTCATTCAATCAAATTTTAAAGCATGAAACGTGTTTCTCCTATACCATTACAGCTATTAAATCCTTATTCTTTATTTCAACCAACTGTCATGCTGAATTAAAATCCTATTCAGAATTGCTTTTAAGTCAAAGGACTGACAGCAATGGAAGGTTTTAATGGGGGGTCAATATTCCTTTTGAAAATTGATTTCCTAAACAACTCTGACTGAAAGGGGGCATGCAGGAGGTTTACACCAAGATCAGACTGCATTTATGTGCAGAAAAGTAATATTCCGGGTTCAGCAAGGCAAGGCTTGAAAATAGAAACGTAAATCAACATGATAATAACGAACCGGAACGTCGTAATTCTTACCAGTAGAATTATTTCAACATTTCACCTATCATCGCATTAATAGCAACAAATCTAAAATGATTTCTACGCTAGAAGATAAAAAAATGAACCGATTCAAGAAAACAGGAGATAAGTTTTGGCAATTTCTAAGCATGCATTTTTATCATATGACACTTTCCAGGTATTGAAAGAAGAATGCGGTTTAATACTTCTTATTACCATTTCGACAGGTATGATCAGAAAGACGTTTGTTTTTTGGGCAAACATACTATCGAAATCAAGAGACAACTAACGTGCATTGCATGGCAACTTTGAAGGTATGGTCTTAGAGTTACATACTGAATCAAATAGATTAACGAGATTGCGATAAAATCAAGCGTATTGCTAGCTGTGAGACGGAAGTACTTTTTATTTGTGAATATCGTTTTCCTTTTCCTATGTCCTTTATGAAGGTTTCCTCTTGAATAAACTATCAAACTCTTTGTTCATCGTGAACGCTGCGTTATTTGCGATCATATTTTGTCCTGCCCATCAACCTTCGTGAGCAGTGCAATGTCTGTCAAAATATCAACAGTGATTGACATTCAAGGAATTGGATTTCATGCAAGTTTCAGTTACACTGAATTGGGATTTGACACGTGTTGCAGTTGACACATTCCGCGGAGAAGGAAATAATAATCCCGAATTTCTGAATGTAGCCTTTAACTTTATATGGTAAATAAGTCTGAAATGCTCGTTTGCTTCTGAAACTAAGTATGTCATTGTAAACAATTAAGCATGTCCGCAAAATCGAGACTCAGAACAGCCTGTACAAATAGCCTCTGTAGAGTCTTCTTTACACGCTATATAGACAAAAATATACTCTAAACTTCTTTTTTTAAAAAATGAAGATGACTGTCCTATAACTGCTACTGATTTTGTTTCAGGTTATAGTTCCACATATGTATCATTCTCCGTTTCCTTAATGGAATATCCTGTAGTACCTGACTTTTTAAGACACACGAAATTTAATTTTCATTGTTTCAGTCTGTAGAATCTTGAGTATTATCAAAGGATTGAAAATGCGATTGATTTATGCGACAAATCAAAAAGCTATGGGGATATCTTGGAAGAAGCGCCTTTCTTTTTGCAAATAGTTGAATAAAACTTGGCTCACAAACCAGGATTTCCAATGACAATTGGGACAGATCAACCTGCGTATCCACATAGTCTTAAAAGAGTGATTATTGTGTACTATGTAGATAGATAATGACTAAAATTTCTGCAAAAACTGATACTGTGAGTGAAGTGTACAGCTGTCCAGGATGCCCAGTTTCTGCGCCTCCAGCATGTGAGCTTCTATTTAATGTCACGCTAAGATTCGTTTATGAAGCGCCCTAGGCCCCAGATACTTTACATCGAAATCTTTTTTTGTTTTTATTGCCTACCAATTCTTATCCCTTTGTTCGATCTTAGTTTAAATACTAATTTATATCATATCGATGAGTCAGCGCGAAACAGTTGTAACTGCCTATAAACATATGCGCAGTTACAACTGTTTCGCGCTGACCCATCGATATGTTGTGTTATTTAGTATGAACGCAAAATTCACTCCGACATCTTGTCGTTCAAAGGGCGGCGAACGTTCTAATTATCCTGGATATTCGAGAAAAAAATGATCTCTATATCTCTTCACTGCGGAGCATGCCACTCGGTAGCATACCATGAAAACCACATTCTGGCGGCATTAGAGGCGCTTTGTTTGAATAGGGTTTAACGTATTTGAGACTATTTAAGTCATACCGCGACAGCTAGAGCACATAGCCATAGATTTCTGGTATTTCTTACACAGGTACTACCACTACATCCTTTCCGAGCCCCCAGCTGCTCACCCCAATTCGGTTTACGTTTATTCGATTCGACCATTCGTGGGAGGCAGATATCCAGTGACGCGAACAATAGATGTAGGAGATCAGGTAAACCGGAAAATGGCAAAATTATTTAGACGTCACTGGTATTCTGCTAACGTTTGCTGTCAAAACATTTTTGCTGTACTAAAGTACTTAACCCTTTCCTGTTTGACAAAATTTCAGACCTGTTCACATTCAAAGGTTTTGCAGACGAAAATTCAGAGTGGATTTACTTTGAAAAATAACTTTTCAGGGGGTGTGAAAACATCGTGGAAAAAGAAGAAATTGCTTGGTTTATACCAAATATCCAATCTCTAGGCCTTATGGTTTGGGAGCAGAAGATTTTCAAAATTTCCTTCTTTACTTCTATGTAAAATCAGGGATCGAATAGAAAGGGGCAAATTTTCAGAGCACGGTAAATCTTTGAAATATTTTGGTGGAGAATAAAAAGATGATAATTTGTACCAAATATCAAAGCTCTATGCTATATGGTTTGGGAGCAGAAGCTTTTCAAAGATTTCCTTCTTTACTTCTATGGAAATCAGGGATCGTATAGATAGGGTCCAATTTCAGAGTACGGTAAATCTTTGAAGTAATTTGGTAGAGAGTAAATTGATGATGACTTATACCAAATATCAAAGTTCTTGGTCTTATGTTTTTGGAGGGGAAACTGTTTTCTTCAACTGGCAACCAAAATTCTTTATCGATTTCAATTCTTTGAAGTATTTTAAGAGAGAGTATTTTATTTCTGTGAAATTTAGTTGAAATTACAAGGTTAGTTTAGGAGGAGAAGATTTTTAATAATTCTGAAAGAACGGAGAAATGGACGGACGGATGGACGCCGGACGTTGGCCGATCACAATAGCTCATCCAGTGAGCTAAAACAAACTACAGACAAAAGGATCCCAAGCTCAGGAATTTTAAAAGTCCTCCCTATGAATAACAGGCCTCGGGCCCGTAGACTGGGGTTAACGTCGATCCCTGTAAGTTAGATAGATTAAGAACTGTCTTTCCTGTTTTACCCTACCTGAGAAGTGCTCAAGGTGAGCTAATGTGATCGGTCTTTCGCCCGTCTTTCCATGATTACAAAAAAAATTCTCATCTTAAACTAGCAATCAGATGCCAATAAAATTGCGCAGAAATGATCTCGAGGTCATCCTCTTCCAAGCCCTTTACAGAACTTGAATTGATGAAACTCGGCAGCAGATATAAACTTGAAAAATATCCATCCATACCAAAACGCCTAGCCACAAAATAGTTCCGTTAAAATGATCCAAATTTCTAAAATATGTGTTTGTTTTTTGTTTGTAGGTTGGTTGGTTTTTTTATGTCATTAAGTTATAAGAAAAGTGAAGAGATGGAGGTATGGTGGTTGTATTCAAAGTTTCGATGGTCTATGCCTATTGGTTTAGAAGGGGAAGTACCTTTTAGGAACTCTTTGTAAAGAAGCGGTACCTACAACAAAGGCTGAGCGTATTCATACAGTGTGTTCAATTCGCACGAGAAATGAAGTTAATAAGTTATTCATGGTCATTTGACCAGGTACCATGAATTCTCTTGATTTAAAAATCTGTTTAGCAAACACAATTACTTGGTTTATTCAAAATGTTGATACGTGACATTTTATACGGAAAGAAAGTCCGGATACGATCTATAAATGTTCGATAACATGGGATCAAATTAAGTTTAAACCATTACCAAACGACAACTGTTAGACTTCCCTGAATTAAAAGAGGTTGGAGACGCCAATTCTATTCGGCAATTTTTCATTTGTATTAGTCTTTTGGTTAGAAAACATTTTTGAAAAGAGATTATATCTTCTTTCAAATAATTTCTTATTTTCTTCAATATTTTCCAAAACTTTTATTGCGGGTCGTAAAAGTGCGGGATTGTGTGGGAATGGGTCAATCATGCAGGGTACATACGTTTTATCTAATTAACAGACAACAATTGTTGAAACTCGTCCTCTTCGACGAAAAGCTGACGGCGGCACTCATCCTTTCCGACTATTTGTCTCCCATCGTAGACCTATGTGGGGTATCAGCTGGAGGCTAGGAAAGGATGTGATGGTGGTACTGGTGTGAGGAATCCATTGTTAGGTGCTCCAGCCGCCGCGATATAACTTAAAGATTGTTGAAAGCGGCGTTAAACCCCATTCAAACAAATAAACAAACAAACTTAAATTTTCTCGTGTTGGAATGGGTTAGAGGAATACTGGTATAAACAAGCTAGAACAATAATTGTATATGCAAAAATCCACTGTATAAAACTATTGCTTTGCTGGTCTATCTGCGTGAACTGCACAGTCTGATCAGGGTAGATAACATTCTCACTGTCAATATTTTTTTGCGTGGCGGGTCACATCTTTATAGGACAGAACCGATATCAGAACTAGACTTCATTATCTAGAGAATCAAAAATTCGACATTGAATGACATTTCGGTGGCAGCAAAGCGTATCAAATATGTGTCTTTCTCTCTGTTCTATCATTCACGTCACCGTATATTATTTACTTCCGGTAAATGTCAAGACGATCACCAGTCACCTACAGATGTTGCCACATTGAAAGACTATCGTGAAAGAAATCTAGAATTATTAAACCCCTGTCCTCCTCTCTCACTATATTCCTCCCATTCTCTTACCCAAAGTATAAAAACATAGTCATTCTTAATAAACTGGTTAGCGTCTTATTCATTTGACCACGCTTAAGCCAAATGCTGGAAAAAGAGGCCAATGTATTGATTATTCTTATAAACTGAAAATATATATTTCTTTTAGAATGGATTTCGTGCTAGTCCGTACGCTTTGAAATTTCGGAATATGTGTACGGGGTACCGTTTTTTGTTTAAAATTCAAAAGAGATATGCGTGAGTACGGTGGTGACAACATGAGGTAACGACAATGACAGAACGAGGATACGATGGTGAGAGTACGAGATAATTTCTTATAATCGTGACTTCGTTATCATACTCTCGTCTTCCCGTTGTCGTAGTCCTGTGATTTCACCTTCGTGTTCTCGTGATCTCACATTCGTATCTCGAATCAAATATTCCGCTTTATCATAGAATATTTCGCTGGCCTTAACGGTTTTTGTTTGAATGGGGTTTTACGCCGCTTTCAACAATCTTTCAGTTATATCGCGGCGGCTGGAGCACCTAACAATGGATTCCTGGTATTTCTCATACCAGTACCGCCATCACATCCTTTCCTAGCCTCCAGCTGCTATCCCACATAGGTCTATGATTATCGACCCATTGGTGGTAGACAAATAGTCGGAAAGGATGAGTGCCGCCGTCGGGAATCGAACCCGGGACCTCTAGATTGACAGTCCGACGCGCTACCAACTGCGCTATGACGGCGGCGGCCTTAACGGTATTCCTCAAAAATGTGCCAAAATAAATTAAAATAATTCGAAGACTCGCGTTTGGAAGGTGTGTAACAAACATATCAGGTTTGAAAAAAGACCTTATCGCATTTGTAATGCAATAGTCAATAGATGATATTGTTATATGGCCCCTCGAAAGCTGAGCGCGCAAGTGACACAGTGAGCGACCAAAATATTCAAGCTGTATTTGTAATACTTTGGTCGCCCATAGACGAATGAATACAGTTACTGACAGAACAAATATAGATCGATACATGCACAAAAACTTATTTACAGCTAGAGAAAAATGAAAGACTTGGAAATAGCCTGCTGCAATCAATATATTGTGAAAAAAGCTGTCATTTATTCCCCCCCCCCAAAAAAAAACACACACTCACACACGACAAACTGCAGAGAAAGGCCAAGGTACCCATTCTGGATCGGCCCAGCAACGCCAAAGGACCGAGTGCATAAAGAACACTACAAGGTTGCCACTCAATGGTGGAATAGTTTTCACTGGAGCACATGATTGTGGAAACATTTCCAGAGTATTGCCGTAAACTCTTTTGTAAAATCAAGTCTTTGAAAGATCTTGTCAAGTAGAACTTCTTTTAAAATACAGGCACTTTCAATTTGTGTGACTTAGCCGCCAGAAGTGTATATCGCCTGAACTTTCATAAAACGGCAGAAAAAGGGCGATTCTTAAATCATTATCCCATCAGACAATTTTTTCGACATTCTTTCGTCCTGTATATTAGCAGTATGATGAAATCCCATTGATCCCCGATGTGACATTATATCGGATGTTAATTATCTTTCTGAATGACCTGCTACAATACATCACCGGAAACATGTCAAATATCACTCATCCGGAAGTTACGTATGTGCGGAGGAGAATTTTACGGACGTTCACCCTTACCTTACCTTGTCTAATATCGCATTCGAACCGTGTTTTCAGGGTTTCGATATCATGAAAACAAATCAACATCTTTATCTAATTTCTACAAAGTTTTACTACTAATATAACCCCGAAAATGACTTCAGTATATAGTGCAGAAATATACATATATAAAAAAATCCTTTCCATTTCTAAAAAAACTGTATCGCTCTAATTCATTCAATTAAAGTTTAAAGCATGATACGTGTTTCTCCTATACCATTACAGCTATTTAATCCTTATTCTTTGTTTCAACCCACCGTCATGCTGAATTAAAATCCTATTCAGAATTGCTTTTAAGTCAAAGGACGGACAGCAATGGAAGGTCTTAATGGAGGGTCAATATTCCTTTTGAAAATTGATTTCCTAAACAACTCTGACTGAAAGGGGGCAAGCAGGAGGTGTAGACCAAGATCAGACTGCATTTATGTGCAGAATAGTAATATTCCGGGTTCAGCAAGGCAAGGCTTAAAATAGAAACGCAAATCAACATGATAATAACGATCTTACCAGTAGAATTATTTCAACATTTCACCTCTCCTCGCATTAAATGCAACAAATCTAAAATGATTTCTACGCTAGAAGATTAAATCAAAGTGCCGTACGCACTGTCCTTGGTCGTCACTGAGAAATTGGACATATCGTTGCATTCCGACTGTAGAATTAGGGTAAAACAACTTTAATTTCTATAACTTTTACAACACGTACGTTCTATCCTAGCCTACGGTGTATGATATTTCCGTGAATGTTGATTAGAACTAATATTATTTTACACGAACGTAAGATCTTGATGCAACATGGGTACCGACAAAAAAGCAACTTTTTGTGAAAACTAAATTTTTAAAAATTCTCGATTGTTAAATAGTCATGGTTAGATCATCCCTGCAAGCTTTCTTTATAAAGCCAAAACAGAAAAATTATGGAAATATGATAACTTAAGTATAAGAGCAAATGCTGACAGCAGGTTCATGAAATTTCAAAACCCTCTCTTTGTCTTGGCAGAAATTAACAAGTTCCTAAACAGCGCTGATTATAAACAAAGGAAAAAACAATTGATACTATTCTTTGGGCGAATTCTTTAGACAGCTTGAAAGCATAATAATCAAATTTGCTCTCCAGAAGAACTTTCAGTACTTTGATTAACTTATGGCTGGAAAATAATTGAGTGGCAGTATCATCTTTGTTTACACCTAGATATGATTGAAAGAAAGGGTTGGTTAGACGCGTTCATCACTAGCTGAAAATCCTAGAAGCATTCATCTTTAATGCGTGTGACCGCCCAGTTTTCCTTTACTCCTTTTGATAATTCTAAACTTGTAAAATGAAATGATTTTTTTCTGTTTTCCCGTCAGAATATACGTCCAGTTGGGCTAAAGGCAGTTTTGGTAAATTGCAGCGACACAATCTCGAATTTATGGTTATATAAATTGGTCTACGACCAATTAAAAATGAACCGATTCAAGAAAACAGGAGATAAGTTTTGGCAATTTCTATGCATGCATTTTTATCATATGACACTTTCTAGGTATTGGAAAAAGAATGCGGTTTAATATTTCTTTCTTACCATTTCGACAGGTATGATCAGAAAGACTTTTGCTTTATGGGCAAACGTACTATCGAAATCAAGAGATCAACTAACGTGCATTGCATGGCAGCTTTGAAGGTATGGTCTTAGAGTTACATATTAATTTGAATAGATTAACGAGATTTCGATAAATCAAGCGTATTGCTAGCTGTGAGACGGAAGTACTTTTTATTTGTTAATGTCGTTTTCCTTTTCCTATGTCCTTTACGAACGATTCCTCTTGAATAAACTATCAAACTCTTTGTTCATCGCTGCGTTATTTACGATCATATTTTGTCCTGCCCATCAACCTTCGTGAGTAGTGCAATGTCTGTCAAAATATCAACAGTGATTGACATTCAAGGAATTGGATTTCATGCAAGTTTCAGTTACACTGAATCGGGATTTGACACGTGTTGCAGTTGACACATTCCGCGGAAAAGGAAATAATAATCCCGAATTTCTGAATGTACCCTTTAACTTTACATGGTAAATAAGTCTGAAATGCTCGATTGCTTCTAATCAAATTATTTTGAGGCTAAGTATGTCTTTGTAAACAATTAAGCATGTCCGCAAAATCGAGACTAAGAACAGCCTGTCCAAATAGCCTCTAGCCGCCGTCATAGCGCAGTTGGTAGCGCGTCGGACTGTCAATCTAAAGGTCCCGGGTTCGATCCCCGACGGCGGCACTCATCCTTTCCGACTATTTGTCTCTCACCAATGGGTTGATAATCGTAGACCTATGTGAGATAGCAGCTGGAGGCTAGGAAGGGATGTAATGGTAGTACTGGTGTGAGAAATAACAGGATTCCATTGTTAGGTGCTCCAGCCGCCGCGATATGACTGAAATACTGTTAAAAGCAGCGTTAAACCCCATTCAATCAATCAATCAACCAAATAGCCTCTGTAGAGTCTTCATTACACGCTATATACATAAAAATACACTCAAAACTTCTTTTTTAAACAAAGGAGATGACTGTTCTATAACTGCTACTGATTTTGTTTCAGGTTATAGTTCCAAATATGTAATATTCTCTGTTTCCTTAATGGAATATCCTGTAGTACCTGACTTTTTAAGACACTCGAAATTTAATTTTCATTGTTTCAGTCTGTAGAATCTTGAGTATTAATAAACGATTGAAAGTGTGTTTGATTTAAGCGACCAATCAAAAAGCTATGGGGATATCTTGGAAGAAGCGCCTTTCTTTTAGCAAATAGTTGAATAAAACTTGTCTCACTAGCCAGGATTTCTAATGACAATTTGGACAGGTCAACCACCATCAAGAATGACATATATTTGATAGTTTACAAACGGCCCTTATAGTGGGACATATCTGATTTGTAGCAAAGTACCTCGTAGCCGAAAATGATCTTTTTGATTAGAAATACTATTATAGCTACTGTGCGTCACATTAGACTCAGATCAACCTGTGAATCCACATATTCTTAAAAGAGTGGTTAATATGTAATATGTAGATAGATACTGACTAAAATTTCTGCAAAAACTGACACTGTGAGTGAAGTGAACAGCTGTCCAGGATGCCCAGTTTCTGCGCCTCCAGCACGTGAGCTTTTATTTAATGTCACGCTAAGATTCGTTTATGAAGCGCCCTAGGCCCCAGATACTTTACAGCGAAAGCTTTTTTGTTGTTGTTGTTGTTGTTTGTTTGTTTTTATTGCTTACAAATTCTTATCCCTTTGTTTTATCTTAGTTTAAATACTAGTTTAATTCATATGTTGTGATATTTAGTATGAACGCAAAATTCACTCCGACATCTTGCCGTTCAAAGGGCGGCGAACGTTCTGATTATCCTAGATATTCGGGAAAAAAATGATCTCTATATCTCTTCACTGCGGAGCATGCCACTCGGTAGCATACCATGAAAACCACATTCTGACGGCATTAGCAACGCTTTATTTGAATAGGGTTTAACGTGTTTGAGACTATTTCAGCTAGACAGCTAGAGCACATAGCCATAGATCTGGTATTTTGACACAAGTACTACCACTACATCCTTTCCGAGCCCCCAGCTGCTCACCCCAATTCGGTGTACGATTATCCGACCATTCGTGGAAGGCAGATGTCGCAAAGACCGGGGACAGAACTGTAAGATATAACCGTACTTCAATAGGACTAGCCAACAATTATTTTTTTTTATTTGCACACCCTACGAATTATTTCAACTGGCGAACATATAACGAATGTTATGCATCATCATTACGAATTCTGACAGTGATATGAATAACTAAAACAACATCAACCATGATGATTGTGTTGTTTACTAGAATGAAATAGTATCATTATTTATCATATGCGTATTATAACCATTATTACGTTCATTATTGTTATCATTGTTAATTTCTATATGCATGCAGAACTAGTTGTAGCAGTACTAGAACGAGTGCTAGTTACTATAGGTTTTTGGCGTTTTTCTAACTTATGTACACTTGTCAATACCAAAATATGAAGAAGAAATCACAGGAAAAGAATAATGAAATAAACAAAAAAGGTGCAGGATGGGGGGGGGGGGGGAGAACTTCCAAATAGAATATATACATAATCGCTATGAGTTTTATGTATAATATTTAATTTAGGAAATGCAATATCAAATTTATATATAAAGTAATATCTCACATTATTTTTTTTGATTGGTATGCTAGTGTAAAATGACGTTTCTTAAAAAGCCCCGTTCGCCAGAGTACTTTCAAGTATTAAAATAGTTCATATACCACATGATTTTTAGAAAAAAATGGTCTTCTAGAATCCTCCCGGGGGGACACTCGAGGACTATTCATGGGAACTCATATCATTATTAAATGAGATACGGCACGTCCACAAGAAAAAGGAGGTAACCTCTTCTGGTGCCATTTTTGCTTCATTATTCGTAAATAATATATATTTATATATAAACATATAATGCGCTCTCCTGTTTTAAGGACTCAGTAGATTCTTTTTTCCAATAAAAAATCTTTCTCTAAATAGTCATGCATTTCAAAGCTACCTAGTTGATATCATTCCTAGCAATAAGTATCAACGTTGAAAAGGTGTTGAAGTTACACGATTGAACACATTTGCACCTTCTAATAATCCAAAATGTGTTGTTTTCATAGTAAACGTGCTTTCATAATTGAAAACACATTTTGCATCCCTTCTGCATAAATTCATTGATTAAAACCTACTCTCATATTTCATGAGCAACATAAATACAGAAAATAATCCAGGATGATACAAGAAAAAAGTTTAGTTGACTCATATCAGACTGACCAATTTCTCGTGATAACCTATTCAGGTATAGGATGTATAGAATATCAATCAAAGTTCTGAAAGTACTGTAAGCTAGCAAAGCTGGTTTACTAAGTACATGTAATCTTCTTTGTCATAGGTTATCATGATAAATAAACAATTTTAAAGTAACCCAGGAGTTAAAACAAGAAAACATGACAAAAAATCTTAGTCTGGTTCAAATTAAAAAATAAGTTGCAGACGACAATTTCCAGTTGGTTGAATTTAGAAAATATTTCCCTTGTTGAGGAGAAAACATTGTGGACAATGAAGAAATTGCTTGTTACAAGCAATTTCTTCATTGTCCACAATGTTTTCCAAAGCTTTTTTTCTTGAGATGCTTAAAAAGCGGATTTGGGTAGGAATGGGTTCAATAGCATGCTCTTTAGAGTAAGCTGTACAATTTGAATAGAGTTTGCAATATTCCTGAAATACATAAGAACTACTTTTTTATGACGTAGGCATTCAATGATTTAGTGGTTAAGCCTCCAGTGGCAGTTTGCACTCGTTGAACTTTGAGAAGACCTCAAAATTTTGTCTGTTAACTTAAGCTATCAAAGCTGACGCTTTGCTAGCTAAAAATTGTTAACTAAAGTGATGATACTGACTCTGAAAACCCATTACCCATTGTATTTCAGCTAAATATATATTGGATAATACACAGTCAACAATTTTTATTGAATATAAACAATGACCATTGATATGACCCTGGTAATGTCTATATTTCTTGGTTATTGTTAAAAGAAAAACGGCATGATTTCTCGGGGCTTTAATGAAAATGGTAAATAGATTAAGCCATTTAGTTTGTGGCACTTGTCCCATCATATTCTATTTGACCGAACAATCAAGATATGTTTAATTAGAAAAAAGTGGATGGAGTGAAAATAATAACAGAATACTATACTTCGAAACGTGACAAATAATATGGATCTTCCTCTTACAAAGCATAAAGAAATTCTACCTCAATGTTGTATACTTTTATGTAAAAAGCAGCGTTGTGTAAACGTTCATATGAAACAACCTTCAGATTAATCCAAACTCATTCAACTAAACTTTAGAAAATACTGAACAGATTTTAGAATTATCCAGTTCAGCTTCAATATCAAACGAATACAACAAAGAAAAACCTAAATGGGTCATTTCTTATTAAGTTAAATGAATAATCTTATATAGAACATATTAATGAGAATGCCAAAATTGACCAATACAATTTCGTATTTCGTAGAGCTATAACTGTAAAAGACAAGAGTTAAAAGGAAAACTTAGTCATTTTAATTTATCAGTACTCCTTCTTGATTGAACCCCTGGATCAACAGGGTCGCATGTTTATATCGCTTGTTGGTTTAATTAAAGTAAAAACCCGATTGGACGTTTCGTCCGCTTTGAGTAGATTTAGATAATCGCGACATGATAAACACCGGATCTTTCCGTTCGTAACATGTTACAAAAATTGAGATTTCTATTTTAAAGGCTTTGAAAACAGAAAAGAACCACATATACCTTACCTTTAACAAGGACGAGTTTCAGATAATTAAAGTCCGAGTTTAAAGCCATATCTTCCCCCAAAACACACTATATAATCAATAAGAAAACCATACTCCAGGCCCAAAAAGCATAAATAAACATGGCGACTGAAATTATCAGATCAAAATGATTTTACTCAGTAAGCCTATAAATCACGAAAGAAGTTTCAGTAACTTAAATTGTGACCCACCACAATTTAAGGTTTGTTTACATGGAATTAATACGTCAGTGATGACGTTTTAACTTTCGCTAGTCATTCAAACAAATTGCTAGGTCAAAAATATTAACGAAAACGTCCATAAATGTTAGTCATCAGCACCTGTGCGTATAACAGTCAATACCGAAGATTATCGAAGATTTACGGTGAAGAAACGGGTGCACTCGTCGTGTTTTCAGAATGGCAACAAACACAAGTTGGAAATCGACAAGAAAAACACAAAATACTTCTTCTAGGGAATATCACTCATATCCTCTTTTTCCTTATCGATTTTAAGAAGGCCCTTGTTTGCTTTAGTGACGAACTAAGCGATAGATTATTTCGACATTTTTTTCTTCCTCGGAGGGCAGATCGGTGTATTAACGGATAAGAATTATTTACGGATAAATAACTAACCGTACTTCTTCCCGTAAAAAGTCCAAGAGAACATGCCAATGTCTCAAAAAAGTGAAGAAAAAATGACTATGCCTCGGCGGAGAGTAAATTGCTGGAAAAATTTCTTGCAATAGATCATTTGCAAATATCAATTCTTAGTAGTAATTAATTGAATTGCCTTAAAGGGATGGTTAGGTATAATCCGAACGAAGCTTCAATTTAAGCTTACAATGTAATCGGCATGTTCTAATTAGAGTTAAAAATTTTGTGCAGACATTTTGCGAGGCAACTGACCGCGAAGGACTTCTTAGCCGTTAATTATTTTTTCATTCTGCAATGAGACCTAAGTATTTATGTTTTTGAAAAATACAATTTAGAGACTGCTCATAATATTCTGATTAGCAAAACATATTTCCCTGGAAATGAATAATTCATAAGTTTTAGGATTTGCGTTGTTAAGCACTGAAAGTCGTATCTTAGTAATGAGGTATATATGTATTGGTATCGGACAATATTCAATAATCTACAAACTTCCTCGGGCAATATAAAGAAAGTAAATCTAAGCAAGTATTTGTTTGTTTTTTTAGATTCTGATACGAAAACCGAACCCCCCTTAAAACTAATTAACGCCATTTTAAAGAAGTCCTCCATAGTCATTCATTTTTGAATATGAAGGTCTAATTTGAAAAATTGCACGTCCACATTTCTTTAGATCATTTTGCTTCAACCATAGATTTTGTGGTTTTTCAGCTTATTTTACCAATCAATAGCTATAAATTCGAAAAAAATGAATAATTAAACAATCTGAAAAATCTAACGAGCGTTAATGTAACCTAAACGGTATTAAAACTTCAACATGAGTCTTTTACATTTAAAAAAAATATGGGTAATGCAACAGTCTAATAATTCAAATAATCTTGAAAGCCTTAAAGAAATGTATATCACTAAAATGGCTTTTGTGAAAAATATTCGTAAATAGTTATCGCTACCATACACGCCTTTCGTTGTTACCTTCTCTGACCTTCTCTAATTGTGCAAAATCCTTTGTCACATTAAAACGAAATAAATCAGGACAAATTGTATGAATGTGTGATCGAATAAAAATACAATTAGTCAACTTGAAAATATGACTAACAATAATGACTTTCCGTCGTTCAATGAAGGGATCCTGGTTTATGAGTAATAACGGGGTTAGAGCATTGAGTAACTTGCACTTCAATAAACCACATCGGTCCGGAGTTGAAGTAGACGAACGGTCAGATAGCCCCTGTCTGATCAATCGGCAGTTAGCCCCGAGCACTGGAATTCGTGAAACAAATGTTTATTGGGCAAATACGTTATGGTATCGTTCTTTTCCATCAACGGATTTCTTTAATTTTAGATGCTTTATTTTACTTTATGCGACTATAATTTAATGTTTAGTTTCGTCTATCAAAAACGAGAGTTCTGATTGGTCGAAAAAAATTATTCATAACTCCATGAACAAAATTTTGAGCTCGCAGCAATTTTGTTTGCTTCCGAACAAAATAGTCCCATACAAAAAGGTATCAAAATTTGTAATTTTTGCTCGATGCTTTTAAATTATAAGAAATGAAGAGAATATTAATTGTTTTCATGTATGAATCGAAAAACCTAATCACACAATGTATGAATCCGCTTCGCGTATTCATACAGTGTGATTAGGTTTTTCGGTTCATACCTCAATGAAAACAAAAAATATTCTGTTCATCTCTTAAATATCTCTGTTATGACTCCTAGTTCCATATCTATCTCCCGATTTGGGTAACCAGATTTATTACTTTTTTTCATTTACTCTATTTCCTTATTGGGTCAATATGTGGGATAGTATGAAAATTTAACCTTCCATTAACTGTAAATAAATGAATTATTCGGCAACCCATTAATAATTAATTCACCTACTTGCTTAAAATGTGAACTATACACGGATTTTATATGGTTTGTTTAATACGTCGGAAAAAATGTAACAGTCTAGGTGATGTATTATGCATACCTTTGATCGAGGTATGTCAATTTTCTGATTTGATATGATCCACTTATATATTTTTAAGGTCTACCAGAGTATCAAAATGCAGAGTGAATCTTTTTAATCAGAATAGTTGAAAAGTAGAACAGTTTCTATTCTCCTAAAAGAGTTGCACTATGTTCGATTTACAATAATTTCGGTGATCTTTTAATTTACTTCATATCCGGTATCTGTCCGTCTAGTCTGCTGGCTAAATTACTTATGGTCTATTTATCGATATCCATTACGTGATAAACTCCAATCAGACTTCGTATTCTTGAATGTGTTTTTTTTTTTTTTTTTTTTTTTTTCAGAGAGGACTGTGCTACAACCTGTGTATCAAAAGTGAATTTTGTATGTCAAGTGGGGTTGTTTTGTAATCATATAATTATTATTTAGAAATTTTTTATTGGTTTCTTTTTGCATCCATATTTTGAAACTCATTCCTCCTGTTTACGCTATCAGATCAAACCAAAACGTTTCGGAGGATCGGATTTCAAATTTAAGCAGAAGAGATCATCTGAAGCGCTACCATGTTAAAAAATAAATATGTATTGCTGTACCGATGCCATAAAACACTTTTATTTACAGAGGAAAAGACAAATGATTGTTATCTGGACTGTTTATGGGGGAAAACAAAATGTATTGTCACAACATAGCCGTGTTCTTCGTTGTGACGCACAAAGTTTTTGAGATTTTTGTAATATATCTGAATCTACTGAAGACATTCATTTGAAAATTAGAATTATGGTTGCTATCAAACGAGCTAAACACATTTAGAACAATAACCCTTCTTCGACTTAGATTTTTTATCAAGCACCCAAAAGCAATACGTCAGGCGCCATAAGGCGTCGCTACTGTTATCGTTAACAGAAGCATCGCCATTTTAATTTCTAGTTCATTATGCTAAGAGGCACTTAAAATAATATTTTAATTTTTCTTCACGAAATTTATGAATAGGTATAGGCTGTGTCATTTATGAATTGCTAATATCCAAGAAGTGATACTACAGTCGATCTTGCTCGAGCGACCACGTTTTTTAAGCGACCATTTCCACTAAGCGACCATTTCCATTAAGTGAGCATAATCGAAATCCCCATTTAGAAAGCAAAATCTCGTAAGAAGTGAAAGCATTTATCTTAACCCTTCTCATGCTGTATAAATTACCTTACTGAATTGCTGTCAAATCAAAGGGCTGAAAGCAATGATAGAATTTGTTGTTCAAAAATCAATATTTTTTTTTTAGAAATCAACTTCATAAACAACTCTGGCAGGAAAAGGTACAAGCAGGAGGTATAGACTAAGATCAGCCTGCACATAAGTGCAGTCTGATCTTAGTCTACACCTCCTGCCAAAACCGGAATATTCCGGGTTCAGCATGACAAGGGGTAAAAAGAATCGTAACAAAATCCTGTTTGTTGAAACTTATTAGAATCGTCTCGATAAACTCTGATCATATGAAAAACATTGGTGTAATGGACGGTCAAGTCAGTTAAGAATGGTATCATATCATGAAATATACAAAATCATCTCTTCTTTGTTGGATATTGATAGGTTTTGGCAAGAATGCCACATGGGTAAAGGACCTTTCTCAGATTCATTATAAAAGTTTGAAAACTTGGATGGTATTGGAGAGGGTTAAAAGCATCTTATGTAATATATAGTGAAATGATGTTGAAACATCGTCTTCTCTATAACTGCTATTTAGGTTTGAATTTGACATAAATGATTTTATCAGGAATTTGCCGGGGGAGGCTCTCTCAGATTTTTGAAAAGCATGCTTTTGCAAAAAACCTGTATGTTATTGGTGTGATTTGTCGGACTTATACTGGACATAGAGAAAATTTCTAATTTTTGAAAATCCTGTTTTTTGGGGGACTAAATTTTGTAAAGACTAGTTCTAGACCTTTTAAAAATAGTAAAGTAGGCCTTGACTTTGAACTTCTTTTCTTTCTGAAGTTTTGCATCATTACATCTAGGACTACATTGTATCAAAAACACAATCAAATGGTGATTTTTGTTGTTGTTGTTGATGATATTTTTTCATGTCAAGTTTTGAACGTAATCTTTGCCCTGCTAACTGATGATTATCAATGTTTGAACTGTATATGACCGGTAATGATAATTAAACAACATTGGCCCACATTTGTGTGAGGCATTTCTGCTCGTTTGGCGACTTAAACGTCGTAACTACAGCTAATTTAAGGTCGCCAACCAACCATTTTACTTTTCTGTTACATTTTTCTGGCCATAAATTTTACTAAATAGCGCCGTCTTATCACAATATTAAACTTCCTGTTGGAGCTCAGTGGAAGGAGTCAGCGATCCGTCAATTTGAAAACCGTTTCGCGTGAACACAGACGGAAATCGGTTAATATATATCGGATCTACGAAAGACCGGTGGTGACATCATGTATTCACAGTTCACACTTCAAACTTCATGCATACTAAGTCTGAAATGGAAAGTGTAAAATGTGAATAATGAGACCCGTGGTGACTTCTTAAATTCACAGTACATAATAAAACCAAATTAAATATGAAGTTTGAAGTGTGCAGTTGGAAGTATGAAGTGTGAAGTTGGAAGTTTGAAGTGTGAAGTTGGATGTATGAAGTGTGAAGTTGGAAGTTTGAAGTGTGAAATGGAAGTATGATGTGTGAATTGTGCAGTTGAAATTTGAAGTGTGAAGTTGGAAATTTGAAGTGTGAAGTTGGAAGTATGAAGTGTGAAATGTGAAGTATGCAGTGTGAAGTTGGAAGTATGAAGTGTGAATTTGTAGTTTGAAGTGTGAAGTTGGAAGTTTGATGTGTGAAGTATGAAGTTGGAAGTATGAAGTGTGAAGTTGGAAGGGTGAAGTGTGAAAATGGAAGTATAAAGTCTGAAGTTGGAAGTGTGAAGTGTGAAAATGGAAGTTTAAAGTCTGAAGTTGGAAATTGGAAATGTGAAGTTTGAAGTGTGAAGTTTGAAGGCTGAAGTGTGAAGTTGAAAGTCTGAAGTGTGAAGTTGGAAGTATGAGGTGTGAAGTTGAAAGCTTGAAGTGTGAAGTTGGAAGTCTGAAGTGTGTAGTTGGAAGTATGAAGTGTGAAGTTGGAAGTATGAAGTGTGAAGTTGGAAGTTTGAATTGTGAAGTTGGCGGTATGAATTGTAAAGTGTGAAGTTGAAGTGTGAAGTTGTAAATTTTAAGTGTGAAGTTGGAAGTGTGAAGTGTGAAGTTGTGGGTATGAAGTGTGATGTTGGAATGGTGTGAAGTTGGAAGTATGAAGTCGAAAGTTTGAAGTGAGAAGTTGGAAGTATGAAGTAGGAAGTGTGAATTGGAAGTTTGAAGTCCTCACTTCCAACTTCAAACTTCCGAATTCATATTTCCAACTTCACACTTCAAACTTCCGACTTCATACTTCTCACTTCCAACTTCAAACTTCCGACTTCACATTTCAGAGTTACTATGTATGAAGTGTGAGCTGTTAATTCTTGATGTCACCACCGGTCTTTCCTACGGCTCTTATTTTAATCAAATTATGGACAATCCGAACCTCAAAGATTTATCACTCTCCCACACTCCTAGTCTGACACCACAGCCCGTTTTGTTATGTAAATGGATATGTAAATCTATCACATCTTGCATATGTACACCCTATGGCCCTTTCAATGATATAATGGTAAATGAATCGACTGACGCACAACTATGCAGTGACGCAGTCATAAGCTGGTATGAATAAATTTACCCATTACCATATGACAAAAAATAAACTGGTTCAAATTCAAAGAAATTGCAGACGACAATGTTAAAAGTCTTTGTCTTTTGGTGTTAGAAACATTGTGGATAATGAAGAAATTGCTTGTAATGGGTGGATAATCTTAAACCTCACTTAGTTGGATAAGAAGTGGAGGCTCGGCAAGGATGTTGTAGAAGAACTAGGGTAAGAAATACATGGAATCCATGGTTAGTTGGTCCAGTCCTCGTGAAATGACTTTAACACCATTGAAAATGGCGTTACACCTCATTCAACCAATCATCGTACTATTGGATATTGAACACCTTCATGGAAAACAAGGGCTTAGTAGAAAACACTATTATTTTGGATGGAAAATATTAATTTTTCACAGTTATCCCATTCCCACACAATGACGCTTTTAAACGCCCCTAATTATGAAAGATTTGAAAAACATTGTGGACAATGAAGAAATTGCTTGTTACAAGCAATTTCTTCATTATCCACAATGTTTTCTACCCCAAAAGACAAAGATTTTAAAGATTTCATCAACTTTAAATTTCCGTCTGCATCTTCTTTGAATTTGGACTGGTCTAAAATTTCATTGTGTTGGAATAGGTTAAGCTTCACATTTTCTCCTTTGCTTAAGTTGAATATACAGTCAATCTTTCTCAAGCGACCACCTACATTAAACGACCACTTAGATTAAGCGACCACTTACATTAAGCGACCACTTACATTAAACGACCACTTACATTAAGCGACCACTTACATTGAACAACCACTTACATTAAGTGAGCACTTACATTAAACGACCACCTACATTAAGCGACCACTTACATTAAACGACCACTTACATTAAACGACCACTTACATAAAGCAACCACTAACATTAAGCGACCACTTACATTAAACGACCACCTACATTAAGCGACCACTTACATTAAACGACCACTTACATTAAATGACCACTTACATTAAACAACCACTTACATTAAGCGACCACTTACATTAAACGACCACCTACACTAAGCAACCAAATACATTAAATGACCACCTTCATTAAACGAGCACTTACATTAAGCGACCACTTGCATTAAACGAGAACTTACATTAAGCGACCAATTACATTTAACAACCATTTACATTAAGCAACCACTTACATTAAACGACCACTTACATTAAACGACCAATTACATTAAGCAACCACTTACATTAAACGACCACCTACATTAAAAGATCACTTACATTAAGCGACCACTTACATTAAGCGACCAGCATCAAAACTCTCTTTCCAAAAACAAAGTACAGTAAAACCTCGGTAGTTCGTAGCGCAAGGGACCGGGGAAATTTATATGAATTAAGCGTAGTACGAACAAAACGGAGGGCAAGAGGTCGGCTGATTGAGATACACGGAATCTGCCATGGTCTTGTTCTGTCCCAAATTTAGGAATTGATTCTAAATTGGTTATTTTTCTAGACCAGACCCGCAGATATTAATTGAGGAAAACATAAATTTAAAATTACTCATCTTGTATTTTTTATGATTTTATTTTTGTGTTAATTTTTGGCATTTTTTAAACACAATGCTTGTATCAAATAGTAGACTCCATCAGAGTCATTTCCCTTTAAAATTCATTGGATCAAATCACTCTGGGTATTCTATCAACAAATCATAAAATTAAGGACCGACGATTGTGAAGAAAGCAGCCGCAGAATAAAATAAAGCGGCTAGAATTTCTAAATGACCAATAACGCTGATTTTAATGGGGATGTCCATTGAAAGTAAATTTTCGGCGATAATTACGGGAATCTTTATTCGATTATTTACCCGCCTTATAACCAAACAGCCCCTTTTACTTAAAGGTACATGATAACACATTATTTGTCATGTAGATTAGCAGGTGTGAAAATCAAGGTAAGTGGTGGTTAATGACAATTATTTTATCACACTTACGAATTAAACATTGGAGTTTCTGCTATAATCATACTTTCGGGACTTGAAATGGCCTACGAACTACGAACCACTGACGTTCGAATTAGACAGGGTTTTCTAACAAAACTAAAGAAGGAAAAAGATCGGGACCGCGTAAAGTATACGAACGAACACATACCTACGAACCAGTGACGTTCGAATTAACGAGGTTCTACTTATCTTAATAATTGAACGTTTTTGCTTATAGAATTATTAAGACTAAATACTATGTTGGTGTATCTCATTAGGATCGTCTCAATGAGGCGATCCTAATGAGTTCCATCAACATAGCATTAAGTGAGAATCGGTGAGAATCCTGCAATAACTCATATATGCAGTCCAACTGAGCCTTCATATATCTCACAAAAAAGTGAATTAAGCGACCACCCTCTTACACGACCACATTTGGCATTCCCTTGTGTGGTCGCTTAATTCAAGTTTAACTATGCGTTGAAAACAAAAGTCGTCAATGGGTGACCAAAATGTAAATACAGCTTGAATGAAGCTGCAACTTGAATAAAGCTGCAATACTACATAAATCCCGCAAAAGAGAAATACGTATTCTGAAGAAAATTTATACAGAAATCTTGTAATTATGAAAGTGAAATACTTCTTGTCATCATGAAATCCTAATACTTGGATTTCCATTGCAAAGCATTTAAAGTCATGTTTCGGAGTAAATTAAGACGACTGCACTCTTCTTTTCCAAAATTATGCTACGTTTGACACGTTCAAGACACATATTTCATGTAAATAATTCCACAATTTTTAAATTCTAATTCAATATAGATAATGTGCCATGGGTGGAAACGAAATGCATTTATAGAATACATAATTGCATGTCAAATACGCAACAGTTGACAAATGACCAATCGAAACTGTAAATCAAAGAAACAATCGGCCAATCAAATCATTCATTTATACCTGCAGTGAAATTTGAACTTATTCAAGCTGTAGTTACGACGTTTATGCTGCCAAACGATCGTTCTTCCTTTTTTGTTACATGCTACTGGTCATTTATTTTGAAAAATTACGTCGTTTTAAATCGAAGTGTGACTTCCTGCTGGAGTCAAAGGGCGGTGCCAACGGAGTAAGTGGGCGGGGGCAAACGATTGGTCAATTGTAAATTCACAATGTAATAGGAGCAAAACCCGAACATTTATCTCAATCAAAAGAACAGTAATAATTACTTCCTACTTTCTCTCTCTAAGGACTGTTCGCCATCAACCCATTCCTACTTAAAACATTTAGGTTTATTAAGCCCCCCACTAAATTTACTTATTATCCACATTGTTTTCTATCCCACCCCCACCCACACCCACCCAAAAAAAATAATTTCGTCAACGAAAAATGGTCGTCTGCAAACTCTTTTCTCTATTTATGAGTTAAATGTGTCAAAGGTCAAAGAACGATTATTGTCTTGCTATCAAAGATTGTTGAAATATTTCAACCAATCGATCTTCGTATGTTATTTAAGAGATTCTATAGTCGAAAATGTTGCAGTAAATAATTTCAGGACACTATCAGAGATACCATAAAATTATCTTCTTGTGTTAAATCGGCTCTTTAACATATCATGGATGAAAATTTTGGTTCTTAATTTCCAAATTCCTTACTCTAATGCTTTCAGACATTTGAAAATGGGATCAAGTAGATTTTGTATTGAAAATGACTGTTCATAACTTTAAAAAAAGAAGGGAAAGAAGTAAAAACATTTGACGTACGAAGTACAACCAGAATGTCATCTTTCGATTTAACCAAACGGATTTTATCACAAACCATTTACCTTATTTGCTTCAACCAGTGTTATCCACCTCACCCGATTACCTCATCCGATAAATTCGATATTTCAAAGTAAGACATTAGGAGTGAACTACAACAACCCATACCCCCACGTCAAAAATTTAGACTGGTTCAACTTTAAAGAAGTTACAGACGACAATTTAAAGTTTGTAAAGTTTAGATTTTTTTCAAGTTTCTGGATAGAAAACACATGGTGAAAAATGAAGAAATTTTCCCAAATGCTTTTCTTTAGGGGGCGTCAAAAAAGTCATTGTGTGGAAATTGGTTAAGTCTAATTCATTTAAGAGATAAGGAGAGTATTTTTTGTTTTCATGGAGGTATAAACCGAAAAACCTAATCACACTGTATGAATACGCGAAGCGGATTCATACATTGTGTGATTAGGTTTTTCGGTTCATACCTCCATGAAAACAAAAAACATTCTCTTCATTTCTTATAATTTAATAGAATCGAGCGAAAAATGCAACAACTTCACAAATTTTGAAACCTTTTTGTAGTGAACTATTTTGTGCGGAAGCAAACAAAATGGCTGCGTACTCAAAATTTTGTTCATGGAGGTATGAATTAAATTTTTCGACCAATCAGAACGCTCGTTTTTGATAGACGAAACTAAAAATTAAATTATTTCATGGTGAATTTAGTATTCGAAGAAACGCCACTTATCGTGAACATGACATTGAAAACTATTGAACTAGCAGACACTGTATCAAATTCGCATGCAAATCTGTTAACCCGTAGAAAAAAGCTGTAGAAAACAATGTGAAAAATGAAGAAATTGCTTGTTACATTTTTCCCCTCCTAAGAAAGGTCAAACAAATTTTGCACTTCCTTACGAATGATCTCTGTGCTGATCGAACGCGTGTTATCAATCAATCAATCAATCAATCGATTAGTCCACCAATACATCAATCCATCAATCAAGAATTGGCAAATACCTTGATTTTATCATGTGACCAATCTTAATCCATGTCATGCTGAATAAAATCCTTTCCGAAAATGCAGTGAAATCATACGTCTGAAAGTACTGGAAGCACTAGTTATTGGTCATTATTGATTTTGAAAATCAATACAATAAATGATACTGACTCGAATCATACCAACAGGTGGTGTAGGCACAGATCAGACTGCACTTGTGTGCAGGCTGATCTTTGTCTATACCGCCTGCAAGACAGGAATATCCCGGGTTCAGCATTACAAGGCTTAAGAATGTGTATTCTCAAGAACAAGCATGACATATATAATAATACATCATTAGTGGTAGTGAGTACAATCTCTTAGATTTGTGTTCCTTGAACTTAACAATTTTCTTTGTTCCCAGGTAAATTACCATTGTACTTCAGCCTGCACTTTCCCTGTATATACAATCTGGTCACTCTAAATGAAAATTGTCCTCACAACACATCTAATCTTGTGTGTCACCCTACTGAAGCGTCTAGACGTCAGTTAATTTTCGACAGAGTCCATCAGTTAATGTCAAAGGAATGAATTCGCTTCAAGAATAGATCTAACTAATATGTTACGAAATTGGTTGACAGATTTCCTCTCCGGAGAAGTTCGTAAATCCAGCTATAAATTTCTTTTCTTGATGTCCAGAGACGTCCGTGATGAAATTGGTCCAGTAGAATGAAATATAATTCCAAATTAGAATTAAGAATTCTATTTGCAATTCCTTTGCTTATTTCGAAGAAGTTTTCGGAAAAATACCTATAAAAGCGAAAACTTCTCTCCGAGATCTGTGTAAAACAGATATTATAAACACAGATAGGATCCAGCAGAGGTCAATCAAAGATTTTTTTATTTTTTTTTCTGTTTTGTTCTGTTTGTTTGTTTTGTTCTATGTTATGATAGAATCATCATTTGAGACCATTCATGAAATCTACCGAGAGCAATGACGATCGACCTTGGTAAGCCGTCAGTTTGACCAGGATATATACTTTTTGTACTTGTAAAGAGGTCTATTTCTATTTGACGGGTCATAAATGACACGTAGATTGTGTAAACTAACTTAAATTTGAAAGTATGTTCAAGCTGATCTTGTCCCTACTTTAAATGTCAGAAATATGCCTGGACACCCACTAGAGCGCTACTGAACATACTCTTGTTTTGAACGGTAACGAAGCATAGTAAAAGAAATATTAGAGCGTTGGTATCTTTGGGCCAAAATACTACTGACTCCTAAAAACAGAAATCGTTTAATGCTCTATGGCCCTCGTATGAATAAAATTTCTGAAAAAAAGGGAATTCTTGAAATCATCGTTAGAAAAATTTTCAGACCCCTCTATAAATCAAAACACTGAACGTACTGATGATGCTCGTCCGTGTTGGCATAGTAGAGTGATATGCCCGTTTTGGTGAACAAAATAGCAATTTTCATATAGATAATCTTTTTCAACCCTTTCCTTTACAAACCCGGGATTTTACGCCGCTGTAATTCTACACCTAACAAAACATTGTGGAAAAAGAAGAATTGCTTTCCCCCCACATAGGATGGTTTCATTTCAAATTGCATCCAATTTTATTATCGTCTGCAACCTACCTATTTCAGTTTGGATCAGTCGAACATTTCAAAAAGCGGGAAAGGGTTAAGCATAGCCTCTCGTCTAGACTGGTTTGTTTAAAAGGTACATATAATACAGGATGTTTCTATCCTAGAGTCCTGAGCACGATCACAAGTTCGGAAAATTTGCCATTATTACGCACGTCATTTGTCTTTCACCGATGAAAATATGGTAAATTGTTTGCGTGTTACTTTAATACCACTGAAAGTGACGTTAAACCAATTTCATTTGGTCGCAGTCTAATTAGCTTTCAAGCACAATACTGATTTTCACTTTTCCGAGATTATCCTTATCCGAAGACATTACACAAATAATTAAGAACTTGGAAAATATTACATTAGCAATATTCGTTGAGAATTATTACCTGTAAGAAACAAATAAAATACTTAATATATCATTTAAACTTTCCATGATCCAGTAGAAGCTTAACCCATTCACACATTTACGTTTTTACGCCCCTGAAAGAATAGCATTAAAGAGAGCATTATGAGAAAAGCAGAGATTGCTTGTTTCACAGTGTTTTTTTTTTTTTTTTTTTTTTTCCTATCTGGGCCTTAGTCTTAAATCTCAAAGCCATTTGAATAGTCGTCTGTAACACGTCCAAAATTTTATCGTTTGGTAATGGATTGAAAAGACTTAAGGTTTTTCAGACGAAAATTAAAAATGGATTTAATTTGAAAAAATAATCATTCAGTAGGGTAGAAAATATTGTGGAAAAAGAAGAAATTGCTCGTCACAAGCAATTTCTTTTTTTTTTTTTTTTTTTTTTTTTTTTCAATAACAAATTCACATGGACATAGAAACCAGTGTCTATACAGGAAAGAGTTAAATATTTGTAACTTTTAGCTTATTACTCCCGTCGTATACAGCTGGTATATTCTCAAAATAGAAGGCAAATTACTCACTATATGACGGAAAGATAGACAGATAGCTTTATTCATAGATTTGTACAAAGTACATTATCATATCAAAACGTACGTACATTACACACATGGAAAGTATGACATGTCTTATACCATTTACATAACCACTCGTTTTTTACATAAAGTACTACATTATTGTGTCGCCTCATAGGCGACACTAATTGTGGTATACTCATTCTAATTTTAGAAATTACGTCATGGGGGAAATTAATTCTACCTGAGAATCGCAACTGTATTCTAATTATGATTGTTTACGATATAAATTTTTAAGCAGAACTATAAACCCCACAATGAAGTTCATCTAATCTTGCAACACGCCGAAATTTCAAGAAAACAATATTTTCATTGTTTTATTTTATGCTGGTCACTGGAAAGTCCCTCTTTCCGGTCTGCCCATGAAAGATTTGTCTAAATACCAACCGATTACACCTATATATATTTTTTGTTACACTCCACTAAATTTTATATTGTGTTGCGCCCGTTCTTTATCATGTGCTAAGTACAGATAGATGGTATTGTGTACATTTTGTTACATCTTATACATTAACAATAGGAAATATCCGTAGTGATCCTTATTTTATATTTCAATTTACTGCGAATCAATTCGTGTCCGCGAAGATTTTGTAGTGTTTATCCATACCAAATATGTATTGTTCACGCGAATTTAACTTTTACGATTCCGTCATTTTGAGCGGGCTTTTGACGTCTATATTTCCGGTTAATTGGTTTTGATTAACCTTTAAGCCATTACCAGAGAAGACAATTCTAGACCAGTTTATATTGAATCGAGATGCAGGCTACAATTTGGGAGAAACAAAGCGTTTTAAAACATCGATAGAATTATCTGCAAACGGGTTAATATTATTCAATCAAATCAATCCATCATATTCATTCATTATCAATACATTTAGGTCTGTGTGGTTAGTCCTGCTTTCTATCTTGTATCATAAGTTTTCAGTGCCAAATGAAGATAAAAAGCCAAGGATATAATTGGCATAATCAGTGGTCTTTCAAATAGAATAGAAAAGAAAGATTGGCTCTTAACTTTCAGTATGGTTGAATTCAGATCGATTGATTGATTGAATGGGGTTTAACGCCTTTTTAAATAGTATTTCAGTCATATCGCGGCGGCTGGAGCACCAACAATGGATTCCTGGTATTTCTCACACCAGTACTACCCGTCCTTTCCTAGCCTCCAGCTGCTATCCCACTTAGGTTTACGATTTTCCACACATTGGTGAGATGTGAAATGTCGGAAAGGATATTTGCCGCCGCCGGGGATCGAAACTATGACACCCCATGTTTGAAGATAAGGAGTCCGACGCGCTTCTGACTGCGCTATAACGGCGGCTGGTTGAATTCAGACTATGTAATGTATGAAAGCATTGAGACATATTACTCATTTACTATAAAATTTCAATACTGGAATATTTTTTTTTTACCTAGGCTGTTGTCAAACAATATTTCGGGTATTCAGGAATTGCAATAAGCTCAGTGTTGTTGTTATCGTAAGTCAAAGAAATGTTAGGAGCATTGAGACTTTGAAATTATATGTAATTTATCAAAAGATCAACCTGTACTAGTATCAAGGAATTAAAGAAATGCCATTTAGTAAAAACCATGCCTTTTCCCTAATAATATCTTTTAACCACTATCCAGCAATCAACAGCCAAGCATTGGCATTTTTTTTTTTTTTTTTTTTTGAAAATTCATTCACACATACGATCTATTACAGTTTGCAAACACCTTCCTAAACTTGCAAATACCTTCGAAACTTGCAACCAATGTCAAATTTTTAATCGTTTCTGTAACTTGATTTCAAAGATACACATCTGCAGATGCCCAAGTCATAGTCATGTAACAAGGCAAAGGTAATCTGTCAAGGCCGAACTTTTTGAAAAAAAATGCTGTTTTGGAGGCATTTGTGTTTCATGAACACTTCTTGCTTATTGTTGAAACTCACTCATTTCTTATAATCAATGTAGTAGACAAGTTTAATACCCCATTATGCTTATATCCAACTGCTCAGGTGCTTTCTTACGAATAAAAACTTAAAGAATCCTCAGATTTTTAATCGAAATATACAACACCACAGTGTAGAATTCCATCTGAGTTGTACAATATATATTGGTTCAAACTGTTAAAAAATATGTAAACAATAATAGTAACTGCAAATAACTTAAGAAACAAACCAGCATTTTTCTTTTTCTCAAGTGACATTTGCAAAAGTTATTGTGGCATGCCTCATTTATCTCCAACCAAATCGTAACAAGTACATGTATGCCTAACTTGGATGGGCCGCAGGTAGCTCAGATGAAATGTTTGTCGTCCTGGTGTAAGAAACAACAGAAAGCAATTTCTAGCTGCACCAGCCACCACAATACAACTGAATACTGTTGGAAATCACGCTTAATCTCATTCAATGAAAAAACGCATATTTCAGAATGATAATTTGTCACTCATGCATATAGAAACATGCAAACAAATTTATTTCAATTTGTCCCAAAAAGGTAAGTATCACACAAGTAATATATTTCGGGAAAAAAACACATTTTTTTTCACTGAAAGAGTCAATTTCCCTTCTTATTTAAAAATAATTACAATTCCATTATATGTCAGTACAGTGAATCAAACTTATGTACCTATAGTGCTCATATTTTCCGGTCCACGTGCGGTATGTCACAATGACAGCTCGGTGTTGGTGCATTTGTTCATATGATGACCATTCAGTTAGTCCGTTCGGTTCTGTCTGGACAATTACAACTACATCTATAGATGAATTTCAAAATAACTAATGTGGCACAAATTGTTGAGCTATTGTGATCTCACCGTGTTCGCTTTCGTGCAGTTGTCAATGTTGTTGTTTGTGTTTGCATGACAAATTCTATAAGATTATAAGTCATAATGTATTACTATTCAATATATGCACATGCATGTTCGTGTGAGTGTTCAAAAGCACAAGAGCAAACCGTTCTATGAAAGCACGGAACTCTAGAAGCATTTTTCTGAGGAATTATACCTTTCTTTCAATTTAGACCTTAGATATTTTCAATATATACATGTAAGCTGTCAATTATATCCATTGTAAATAAGTCAGTGCATGTAACTGAACATTTTTACGCCCCACCCGCATCGATCCTTTCACGGATAATGGTTACAACTGTACGGCTGTCTCAAGATATTCATTTTTAAAGGCGACACAATTCACTTTGCTGTACATTACAGCAATTTTTTACTTGTTTATTTAGATTTACATTTTTGAAAGTCTTGTAACGGACATTTGATGCCGTATTATAAAATAATTGCACGGCCCTTGTACCTCGTGCGCGTTCATGCATGCACAAACATGTAGATAACGGCGGCGTGCCTGAACGGGAAATAATTTTAAAATCACTGGATTTGTGTTTATTTATCATTCAATCTGAAAGAAATACGGCATATTGTATGGATTTAACTGTTATTAGTGTTTTATAATGTTCTTTTCAAGCTGGATATTTGGAACGCCATTTACCGGAATTCTCAAATAGGCAAGATGCAATTCAGATAAGTGTATTTTACATTATTCAACAATTGGTTACAATTTTAAACACAATTGATAATAATATCTGTAACTGTTTAACTGTATACTTTTTTAAAATACAACAACCTAAATATTCAATTTTACAATCAGAAATGAAATGATATTACTGTTATATTGCTACTTCTCATTTCATCTACTCATCTACATTTTATTCACCTTTCGAATTTTTCTTTGTGGTTTCTTCCTTTTCTTTTTTCAGACTAGATCTATATTGTGTAAAAGAATCGACATATTGTGTAAGGCGACACAAAGGAAGGTAATATACTTACTATTACGATTACAGATTTAGTAGAATTATGATTACACTTTCTGGCCGCCGTCATAGCGCAGTTGGTAGCGCGTCGGACTGTCAATCTAAAGGTCCCGGGTTCGATCCCCGACGGCGGCAGTCATCCTTTCCGACTATTTGTCTCTCACCAATGGGTCGATAATCGTAGACCTATGTGAGATAGCAGCTGGAGGCTAGGAAGGGATGTAATGGTAGTACTGGTGTGAGAAATACCAGGGTTCCATTGTTAGGTGCTCCAGCCGCCGCGATATGACTGAAATACTGTTAAAAGCGGCGTTAAACCCCATTCAATCAATCAATCAATTACACTTTCTATCTCAATGCCCGAATCTGTATCATTTTGAAATGTGAGTTCCAAATCCTCAATAAATAAAGAAAAAAGCATTGATGACATAATTTACCCCTGACGAAGACCTACATAATATTAAAAAAAAACACTGCACATATTTTGGTCTCTGACACAAGGTCTGACTTTCTGATACACATCTCTTATTATTTCAAAAATCTTTCCTCTTATCCAATTTTTATACATTTTCATCCATAGTGCATTGCAGTATATGGTATCGAAACATTTACATAAATCTACAAATACACAATGCATTTTTTTCTCAAATAAATGGTTTTGAACTTAGCTATTCAAAATGAAAAAGGCGTCTATTATTGATTTTCCTTTTCTAAAACCAAATTGTGAATCTGACATTATATTATTCTTTTCGCAAAAGTCTGTACTTCTATCATTTAACATTGATTTGAATTATTTTGAAAGGTAGCTTACTTAAGTTATTCCTCTATAATTATTAACATTGTTACTGTCACCTTTTTTATGTAAAGGAACTATATTGCCCTCTATCCATTTTTTCAGGGAAAATCCAGATGACAATATTGCATTAAATATATCACAAAGATGTGAGCAAATGATATCTATACTTTCAATCAAATATTCATTTAAAATGTTATCATTCCCCATTGCCTTATTTTTGTGTAGAGTTTTTGTACATTTGATAAGTTTTTCTAGAGTAATTTCCTTATCTAATTCTATGTTTATATGATTGAAAGACACCGCATTATTGAAACCGTGACCGCATCTACGCTAAGCGGGTTATTGGTAGGTGATTTCGCAATTAACAGTTTTTTTTGCGTTCAACGAATTAAATAGAATTCCGGCATTACGCCATTTTCAAAATGTACAGGTTTTAGGGGAGACGAGTTTTGAAAAATACATGCTATAAATCGAACCAAATGGGCACTACTTCTCTTCTAACATAGTAACATCCTACTGGATTTTCCAAACTGGGTAACACTGGTGGACGCCTACGGAGTCCATCAAAAAACAATAATAATCTGTTCGAAAAAAGCTCTAAATGGCGGACTTATTCTGAAATTAATGATAGGGGAAAAAATAACAAAGATTTCAAGATTCTTTTTGTTCAGAATTTGGTCCCTACATGAGCCCTAGAGCCTTAAATATATTTAGAAAATGTCAAAGTAACTTAGCAAGTCCAAAATAAAACCCTGTTTAAGGGTTTTTCTAACATATGCTTTAAAGTAATTTTCTATCTTTTTTTAAAACTCAAAGAGTTGAGTTTGAATAGAAAAAAACGAAAGTAATCTCTATAAAAGAATACCATTGTATCAAACTGGATACGTAACAAACTGGATGTGTATTTAAATGGTAAAGAAAATTGTGATTGAGTTTTTAATATGTTCTAAATGTGGTCTTTTGTTCTGACCTTTATAAGTAGGAGTAAAAAACTTGAATTGGTTGGTTGGTTGGTTGGATGGTTGGTTGGATGGTTGGTTGGATGGTTGGTTGGATGGTTGGTTGATGGATGGATGGATGGGATTTAAGGCCACTTTAAGCAGTAGTTTAATCATATCTCGGCGATTTGAGCACCTAACCACGGATCCGTGCTAATTTTCACACCAGTACTACCACAACCTCCTTTCTGAGCCTCCAGCTGCTCATTCCACTTAGATTTACGACTGGTGGACTGTTCGACTGCCAGTGAGAATTTTCCCATTACATCTCAGCCATGTTATTGACGCATACCAGTAACTGTTGAAGAAACACTGAGTTTCTTAGAGTTTCTTATTTACCCGGCGAGATACTTAGCTGCCTTGACTTTGATATTGACTACATGTAATAAACTTTTTTACCAGAAACACACTCCACCAGCGGGTTGAACTTTACATTTCTTCCTACATACGAGATGATAACAAGTTCGATAATCCATTTTACGCGCCAGTTAAACAACTGATATGTTACAGACCGATTTTCATTGACAGACGCTTGTAAACAAACGTTCAATACGATGTTTAACCCTTTCCCACACAAACCAGCTTTTGGGCACCCTAAGATAATTTTTTAAAAAACATTGCTTCTTTTTTTTTTATTTTTTCATTTTCCATAATGTTTTCTACCCTAAAATAGTGTCGCCTACAATATCTTTGAAATTGAACCAAATATCAAAATTTTGTCATTTGTTTGAGAGTTTGAACCCAAATGATATTTGCTGTACTTTTATCAGGAAAATGTTTTTCGCTTCCAGGGATTTATTTTGTCTGAAATTCGGTCCGACGTTTAGGTCAAATAGCGCTTATTTTCTGGCCAACGAAGCCAGTAAAGTTATATAAACCAATCAATCTTCATATATTATTTAAGGAGGTCAATGGCCTAACTTGTCTAAGTAGACGATTCCCAGACACCTGTAGTGTCACAATTAAAACTAGGTTATTTTATATCACTGACTTTTATTAGTACTTTCGAATAATAATCAACTTATTTAAATGAAGGAGGAAAGCATTTCACGGAGAAAAACATATTATTAACTCCAACATTATCTGGTTGATTCATTGATTGATTGATCGATTGATTCATTGATTTGTTGGTTGGTTGTTGGTTGGCTAGTTGGATGGCTGGCTGGTTGGTTGGTCGGTCGGTGAGTCGGTTGGTCGGTCGATTGATTGGTTGATTTTGATTTGATTTATTTTGATTTGATCGATCGACCGATCGATTGGTCGATTGATCGATTGATTGATTTGGTGCATTGACAGCTGTGGTATTTTACATAGAACATAAAATACAATCATGATAGATAATGACCGTTTAGTCGCGATTTACAAAATGCCATTATCACGTTTGTTCTATCAGATGAAAAGGCAGATGTGACAGGGGTAGGCCTGCAGTGGTTCATTCATATACCGTGTTTTATCACTCGGGGTCTCACACACAGCCTAGTGCTTTTCATTTCAAAGCTTATTTGCAATGAGATATAGAAAATATAAACTTTTGAATAAAACCCACAAGCTTGCTGCAATCCAGGAGTTACGAAGAAAGCAGTAGTTAATTTCACTTCCTACGACTGGCCACATAGAAAGGTCGAGGCACTATTCTTTAAAATTCCCAGCACCCCAAGGTGCATCTAAAGTTTTAAAGAGCATTATTAGTACAGCCAATCGATTTCGAGCAACCATCATAATTATTTAATGGAGAGAATAAGTGACAAGATGCTCACATCCGCAAGCAAGCACCAATATTTGCATGTTCATAGTCTGTAAGCTGAATAGCCATTGTACATTAAGATCCAAGCGACCCGACAAAAGAAAAATGATTTTGATCAAATTGAAATTTAGAATTTTACTGTTTTTGTAGTGGCCCCACAAGTCTACCATATCTGTTTTTGTAGTGGCCCCACAAATCTACCATATCTGTTTTTGTAGTGGCCCCACAAGTCTACTATATGTAGTATTATCTGATGACGTCATCAGAAACGTCATAAAGTTTCGGGGCTTATCATTTACGATTGATCGGTATCGAATTTTTAAACCATAAACGAGACATTTTTTAATCAAAATCTGGTACGTAACATTATCAAAGGTAGTATTTTGCTACTTTTAGCAGATTCGGAGAATTATGTTTGTTTGAATGATCGCTGGTAAAATTCAAGATTATTTGTATTTTTTCCCATACGGAAGCCTATTTGTGCCAGCAATTAGTTGTGGTTATTGTGTTTAAAGTGGGATGATTCAAATGACTCAAGCCAGTAGTAAAATTTGTTACATTTTCTGAACTGGTTATTTTCTTCGTGTAACCCTTTAATGCTTCATGTCCATTTTAGATATGTAAACTGACGACAAAATGAGGGAAGGTGTTAATTTTCACTCCTAGACGTCTTCATGATATATGGTACTACAAATAAAGTAATCAATATACAACAGTGTTATGACACTTATAACTACATTACCCTTGTTATGCGTTAAATAATAAAATAAAACGGGACAAAATATAGTCGTAAATCCCTGTACCTTTAAAAGTTGAATATATGCATCATATAAAAGTTTTTGTGGTGTAGGTGCTTGACTCGTGATCTGTAGGTAATGGGTTCGAGCCCCAACGTCACCGTGATGTGTTCATGGGCAAGACACTTAATAGCCATCCCCAGTCTATCCAGCTGTGAAAGTTGGTAGCAGTGGGGTTAAGCCACTGCCTCTCTTTCAGGGACGTGAAAACATATGATTTGCGAGTTCGAGAGCGACTCTATAAGCTTGAAGCTTTCGTCGCAATCGAAATAAAATAAATAAGTATATATATAAAGTTTACCTATTTCTGGTATGTTTTAATCTTCGAACTCTAAATAATTAAACCGTTATATCTCAATATCATATATGTACGATAAAAAAATTTCATTTGACTTATTATTCAGAAATAATAGTTGGCTGTGAAATAAACTTTTGGCGACAACCTGTATTATGATCTGCCAAAAGCAAAAGCCCTGAAAGGTGGAAGTGTTTGATGTGTGAAGTTGCATAATTAAAATCTTTCCTGTTCGTACTCATAAGAATCATGGCAATAGGCCAATCGCTGGCCCCGCCCTCTTACTACTTTGGACCCTCTCATTGACTCCAACGGAAAGTTCCGCTTCGATTTTTTACGACGCTTTTTTGCGAAATTTATGGTCAATAGCATTTTACGAATAGATAGAATGGTTTGTTGGCGACATTAACGTCGTAGCTACAGCTTGAATTAGCTGTTGCTACGACGTTTAAGACGCCAAACCAACAAAACGTTTAAAAAATGGCGGCCATTGTTGGAGTTCAGAGCTTAATTCCGGACTGAATGAATGTTTTGATTCGTCGATTGATTTATTGATTGACAGCTGTGATTGTTCAATTAGGTCAAGAGCTCAAGAGCTGAGCATCGTTTTAAAACAATCCTAAAGTTAAAATTCCAAATTTCAGACATGTGTCATAAAAGGGGTATTAAGCGATTTCCTGAGTAGCGATCGCTAAATACCAGTTTTACTGGCTTTAACTGTAATGGCAATGTTCTGTGGACCAGGGATTATAACGTTTATTTCAAACGCATGCAATCGGCAATCGCGGATGTCAATCAAAGAATCGACCACTCTAATGAATAATTTTCGACCGGAAGAGAACTTTGGCTGACATTCATATGAAGCAGTGGCGTTGCTTTGGCAACTTAAATGTCGCTCATTCAAGCTGTAGTTACGACGTTTAGGTCAACAACCAAACATTCCACTTTTTTATTACACGTTACTTGTCATAAATTTTGCAAAATAACACCTCAAAATATCGACGTGGAACTTCCTGTCTCGGTCAATGGGCGTGGTCAGCAGAGTCAGAGGGCGGGAACAGCCTTCCGTTAATTATCTGGTTAAGATTATAGACTGAATCCTTTGTTAAGTTAATGCCAGTACAACGAATTCCAAAGACCCTCGAGCATGCAGACACTCTGACGCCATAATAGACATGAAATATAGATAGTGTCAAATATTGATATGCTACCAGCATTATTTCAAATACGTATCCTAGAAAAATCTTGATGTGTCAATTTAATATTCCTTTATTGCAGTTAGGTTGGGATATATCTTCATTCAAATTTTAAGGTCATGCAAAAATGGGACCATAATGGACAATTGAAATGGGCCAACTCTGTTCAACTTGAATAACTTTAAATTTTCGTTCGCAAAACCTTTGAATTTAGACAGGTCTAAAACCTGGCATAACAGGAAGGAGTTAATGAACTTGCATTTAGATTTTTAGCTAGCTAGCATATTTATGTCTTCTCTTACTGTCTTTGTCTGCAGATGCAGAAACAAATCCTGGCCCTGAATTCCCATGTGGTTCATGTCAATATGAGGTTCTTAACGAAGACAATGCTGTTGAATGCGACACCTGCCAAAGATGGTTCCACGTCAAATGTCAGGATATTACTAATGAAACCTATTTTGATCTTGTAGCTCGAGACGCATCTTTCTCCTGGATCTGCTCAATCTGTGAAGCCCAAAATTTCTCTAGACATTCAAATCTTTCAATTTCTTCTTTTTCATCTCATAATAGCTACAGTGTTTTGAGTGAGCAGTCCAACTTAAAACATCCAAGTACCACCTCCGGAAATACAGTACAGAGACAGAGATCTAAACAAAATAATATTCCTTTTCAGCTTAAAGTAATTTCAGTTAATTGCCAGTCCATTGTCAACAAAAAAGCAGAATTTCTTTGTATGATAGATCAACATAAACCTGATATAGTTGTAGGTACAGAATCCTGGTTAAATAGACATCATGCAGATTGTGAATTCTTTCCAAAATCCCTAGGTTATACACCCTTTAGATTAGACAGGTCAACCAAAGGTGGGGGAGTATTCATCCTGGTTAAAGATACTTTCCTTGCAACAGAGCAGAAACAACTAAAGACTGATTGTGAAATTATTTGGATTAAATTACAGGTCAGAACATGTAAACCTCTTTATATAGCAGCCTACTACAGACCGAAAGAATCCGACATCCACAGCTTTAACGAGTTCAAAAAGTCCTTAGACCTGACAAGAAACCTTAAAGGATCTTTTTGGGTGCTAGGTGATTTTAACTTACCAAAAGTCTCATGGAACTGTGATCATATACCAGTATTAAAGTCAGGATGCAGTTATACCAACTTGTATGAAGAATTTAATGACTTACTTTCAGATTTCAACCTCACTCAGATGGTAACAGAAAACACCAGAGGAGAAAATACACTGGACCTCTTCCTAACATCAAACCACACCTTAATTAAAAATGTAAAATGTCTTCCAGGTATATCGGACCATAATATTGTCTCTATTTTTGCAGATACAAAGCCACAGATGACAAAACAACAACCTAGACAGGTTCATCTGTACAAAAAAGCTGACTGGGGTGCCTTTAAAACCTACATGGAGCAAATTAAAAATGAAATTTTGAAAGATCATCACTCTAATTCTGTTGAAGAAATTTGGTTAAAATTTTCAGATGCAATCTCCACAGGTATCGAGAAGTATGTTCCAACAAAACGACTTGGCCACAAGAGATCGCTTCCATGGATTACACAGCCTATAAAACGCCTTATCAGAAAAAGGGATCAACTCTATTTCAGATTGAAGAAAGAAGGAAACAACAAGATGAAGACTGCTCTCAAGAAACATCAAAAATCAAATAAAAGTTTCCTATATTAATTATATTGAATATATTTTAGGCCTAGATGGAACCACTGCAGACAAAGAGAAAGCCACAAGATTTAACAATAAGAAACTTTTCAATCTGATAAAGAATGCCAAGCAAGACGCAACCGGAGTAGCCCCTCTTCTCGATAAAATTTCAGGTTCCATCAAATCGGACAACACAGAAAAGGCGAATATCCTAAATCAACAGTTCCAGTCAGTCTTCACTCCAATGACACCAATTTCTTTGGCTCAGTCCTGCCTTTCATCTATAAGACAAAATGTATTTTCTTCCTCTTTCAGCAAATACCCAGTTATGCCTAACATTACTATTTGCACCAGTGGAGTACAAAAACTTATTTCCAACCTGAAACCAGACAAAGCAGTAGGACCAGACAACATCAAACCTCTTGTACTAAAAAACTTATGTTATCAAATTTCCCCGATCTTACAAATTCTCTTTCAGAAATCCCTAGACACAGGCACTCTTCCCCAAGTTTGGACAAAAGCAAACGTGACTCCACTCTTCAAGAAAGGAAACAAAGAAGATCCTGCAAATTACAGACCTATATCTTTAACATGTATACTGTGTAAAGTTCTAGAACATATTGTAGCATCAAATCTAACTGAACATTTTGACAAAAATAATATCCTTTATGACTTGCAGCATGGTTTTAGAGAAAGGCGTTCATGCGAAACCCAGCTACTTCAACTGACCGACCATCTTGCCAGAAACCTGACTGAAGGAAAGCAAACTGATCTAGTTTTGTTAGACTTCAGCAAGGCTTTTGACAAAGTTAGCCACTTAAAACTTTTGTATAAATTGCAGGAACATGGTGTTAACAATGCTACCCTTTTGTGAATTAAATCTTTTCTAATAGGCAGAACACAAAAAGTAGTTTTAGAAGGTGGATGCTCATCAGAAGTACCAGTCACGTCTGGAGTACCTCAGGGATTTGTACTTGGCCCTCTTTTGTTTCTTTTGTATATAAATGACCTTCCAAATAACATCACATCCCAAGTTCGTTTGTTTGCAGATGACACTGCCGTTTACTTAGCTATTAACAACAGACAAGACTGTTTGACCCTACAAGAAGATCTAGACAAGTTAATGCAGTGGGAGAAAAAGTGGGAAATGGAGTTTAACCCCAGCAAATGCATTGTCCTAAATATTACTAAAAAGAAGAAAAAGATTTCCTTTGATTACAGGTTACATGGACAAGTACTAGAGACTGTGGACAATGCCAAATACCTAGGAGTTACAATATCTGGAGATCTTTCCTGGAACAAACACATTGACAATATAACATCAAATGCTAATAAAACTTTAGGTTTTCTCCGCAGAAACATCCAGACCAAAAATAAGAAGATCAGAGAAATAGCGTATAAAACTTTAGTGAGACCCCAGGTAGAATACGCATCAACAGTTTGGAGCCCCTACACAAAAACCTATATCAACAAAGTGGAAAAAGTACAACGTAGAGCGGCAAGATGGGTTCAAAATAATTTCTCTTATTATGACAATGTTACCTGCATGCAGAAGGAGCTTGGTTGGGAAACTCTCCAATACAGACGAGACATCTCCAGAGTCACCATGTTTTATAAAATCGTTAACAATTTTGTTGCAGTGCCAGTACCAGCTTATCTTGAAAGACCAATGAGGACCACCCGACATATGCACACAGCATCTTTCAGACAGATCCACACAAATGCAGCCTACTTTAAATATTCTTTTTTTCCCTACACAGTGATACTATGGAACAGCCTCCCAGAAACAATTGTACAGCAACCTGATATTGCAGCATTCAAAAAGAGTCTTCATTCTTTTCAGATAGTGAGCCGTCCCTGAATGACCAAAATATGTTTTATCAGCTCTTTTAATCTAACACTCACAATACTTTTAAAATTTTGCACCCTAACAAATGTCTAACAGTTTTTATTCCAGCACAGACGCGCACCTGCCAGTAATACCCGAAAGGGGAGTTGGGCAGTATATATAGATAGATAGATAGCTTTGATAGCTTAAGATAACAGACGAAATTTTGAGGTCGTCTCAAAGTTCAACGAGTGCAAACTGCCATTGGAGGCTTAACCACTAAATCCATTAAATGCATACGCCATTAAAAGTAGTCCTCATGTATTTCAGGAGTATTGCAAGCTCTATTCAAATTGTATTGAACTCTCTCAAAAGCACGCTATCTAACCCATTCCCTATCAATTCCGCTTTGGGAAAAGGCTATGGAAAACATTGTGGACAGTGAAGAAATTGCTTGTATAAGCAATTTCTTCAATGTCCACAATGTTTTCTACCCTACAAGGAAACGTTTTCTAAATTCAACCATGCTTTGCTAGCTTAGAGTACTTTCAGTACTTTGATTATTGATCTGCAACACGGAATTCCTTTTTGCCCGACGAGTTGGCGACCTGACCAGTTCAGCTATGACAAATTCCGAACGTATATATAAAACAGAATAAACCGCGAAGTTTTTAGTGCTTCTAAAGGACTTTTCAACGACAGGGAAAAGTTTTCACACCACTACAACACTTTTACTTGTGTAGAGTTAAGCATTGCTTAGATGTTACAAGTACCCATACCAATTACGCACTACGCCGCAAGCGGTGCTTTAACTTACAACTACATTCCTTAATACGAGACGATAACAAGTACTTCATTATTGGTCCTTGGTATACGCAAGTAAGAGTTTCGTACGTTTTATTAATTGAACTTTTTTGGTGACTTATTTGTATAAGCAAAATATCGACTATTGTTTGTTTAGTTGATTAACTTTTGTTTGAAGACTACGTCTTTTTGACACTTCCGTATTTATTTCCTAATATTTGGGTCACACGACTGTTGTCTAAATTCATATATGTCATATTAAATGTGGGATAACACCACAACGGTCAAATTGGCTTTTCCTAGAGAAATATTCATATGAGGCATGACTTATATATATCGTAGAGAGTTTCACCCCGAGACACGCATTTAAATCTTTTAAAACTAAGCGGGTTCCATCAAAAGACAAGATACTTTTAGAGTCTAGCCCATGCCAACAAGAGCTGGTGAATCAAAAAGGTACATATAGTGAGTGAGGTACAATTAACCTTAACCTTTGTCATGCTGAACCCGGAATATTGCTGTTGTGGCAGGAGGCACAGACAAAGATCAACCTGCACATGCGTGCAGTCTGATCTTAGTCTACATCACCTGCTTGTCCCTGTTGATCAGAAGTTGTTCACAAAATTAATTGTCTGTAGAAAATTTAGTTCTCTGTAAGAGCTTCTATTGCTTTCAGTCCTTTGATCTAAATGTATTTTTTTGAAACATATATTTTTTTTCAGCACAACGGTTAACATTCATTTGGCTAACATTGACTGGATGTGCCTTTTAATGGCAAAGTAACACATCCAGTTAAATTGTTAAAAATAGCTTAAATGGGTTTGTTCCGATTTTAACAACGGCATTAATAGATTATTTATCAGTGTAGTTTAACCCATTAACATTTTCAATATACTTTTTCATTTTTACGCACCAGACAAATATAGCTATGGAAAACATTGAAAAAAGAAAGAAGAAATTAAGTGACAAAAGCAATTTCTTCTTTTCTCACAGTGCTTTCTTTTTTAAATTTACAGCAACTTTGTTTTGATGTCCTTTCTAAATAGAGCAAACTTTTGTCGTGTGAGAATGGATTAAAACAAATTTCCGAATAAATAAAGTAAAAAGGTCAAGTTCAATGTCACACACTGATGCCAAATTTTAAAGATAGAACTATCCGGCTTTTTATTTCCCTTAAGAGTGAAGCTAAGGCAGATGGAAACTGATGATATTGTCTGTTTTTGTTTGTTTGGGGTTTTTTTTTTGTTTTTTTTTTTTTTTTTTTTTTTAACAATCAATTTCTGCATTATCCGTAACGTTTTCTTCCCCTTAGATTTTTAAAATCCCGTCGACTTTAAATCTGCAACTTTTTTTAATCGGACTTGTCTAAAATTTCGTCGTCTTGTAATGGGTTAACATATTGTTGTTGTTCTTTAACCCATTCCCACTTGGCAAAATTTTAGACTGGTCCAAATTGAAAGAAGATGCAGACGACAATTTCAAGATGAATGAATTTTAAATTTTTTCACCTTTTTGGATAGAAAACATTGTGGATAATGAAGAAATTGCTTGATACAAGCAATTTCTTCATTATCCACAATGTTTTCCAAAGCCTTTTTCTTGAAGGGCGTAAAAAGGAGGGATTGAGTTGGAATGAGTTAAATTTTAGACTTGTCCAAATTCTAAGAGGTGCCAGAAGACGTAACAAAGAAGGTAAAATTTGAAAAGGAACCTTCCGAAATGATAGAAAAATTGTTGAAAAAAAAGAAGAAATTGCTTGTTACAAGCTCACTTCGGTTGATTAAACAGGTTAATATTACTGTTTTCCTGAGTTTTTGCTGAAAGAGAATAAACACGTAACCTATAAATGTCTATGTTAACAGATATTGACGTAAAATGCGGGTTTTAGACAAAAATTCAATTTTCTTCGCTCTAAGATTTTGTTCACTTCAATTGATTTTAACAGCTTTCCTTGGCTCTCATACTTGCTGGCATAACTACATTTTGCCTCCCCATAGTCTCAAAGTCCCTTCGTGTATTCAAACTTCTGTTTGCGGAGGATCAAGCCTGGTGGTTTATATTTTATAGGCCTTGTTCATGAAGTGTTTGTGCCTTAACGTTGTTATTTGACAACTTGAGAGGAATCTGAATCCCTACAATCTTTTTTAAAAGATCATTTATTACCTAAACATAAATTTGAAAAGGAATTATTTAGAAAAATATAGAGGAATTTGTTTCCAAGGAATATAATCATCATAGCTAGAATTGACGAATGAATCAAAAATTCGACAGACCAACCAAATCGTCCATTTATATCGGAAGTGAACTATGATCTCCGATATTTGCCGAAATTTAAGTGAAGCAGTTTTTGTTTGGAGACTTAAACGTCGTAACTACATGTTAACAAACTTGTAGTTTCGACGTTTATGTCGCCAACAAGCTATTTTACTTTTGTCTTCCATATTACAGGCCATATCGCGGCGGCTTGAACACCTAACAATGGATTCCTGGTATTTCTCACACCAGTGCCACCATCACATCCTTTCCTAGCCTCCAGCTGCTATCCCACATAGGTCTACGATTATCGACCCATTGGTTGGAGACAAATAGTCGGAAAGGATGAGTGTCGCCGTCGGCGCGTATTCGGTTCATACCTCCATGAAAACAAAAAATATTCTCTTCATCTCTTAAATGATATTGAAGAGGATCGCACTGTCGGAGCTGAGAGGGCATGTCCATCAATGCGGTAATTGGTTTCTCTTCACCTGATTTGAAAATGAGAGAAAGTTCGTTTCCGATTAACCCTTTCCTGTTTGAACATTTTTTAGACCTGTCCAATTTCAAAGGTTTTGCAGACGACAATTTATATTGGGTTTAATTTGAAAAATAACCATTCAGTAGGATAGAAAATATTGTGGAAAAAGAAGAAATTGCTTGTGACAAGTAATTTCTTCTTTTCCCACAATATTTTCTTAAGTATAAAATCACAAGGACGTAAAAACCATTGATTGTACAGTAAAGGGATAAAAGAATTAGAAGGGCTTGCTCAATCAGATGCAATTTTATCCTAATCGGCATGAAAGTAGGGTGCAATGAAGATAATAATATATCATCAAAGATGTTTTTGGTGTTTTATATACATGTAAACATTTATATAAGAGAGAGCCTTATCACGCTTCTGTGTAAAATGTGATTATGCTGTTCGTTTTAAATGCCAATGAAAGGAGTATATTCATCTCTAAACCGAAAAGTTGACTTTTTTGAAAAAGTGGCGAAACTGTAGATGTTCCTTAAAGTACAGAATTGGGGATAAGTACTTAGTAGGAGTAAAAAACTTGAATTGGTTGGTTGGTTGGTTGGTTGGTTGGTTGGATGGTTGGTTGGATGGTTGGTTGATGGATGGATGGATGGATGGGATTTAAGGCCACTTTAAGCAGTAGTTTAGTCATATCTCGGCGACTTGAGCACCTAACCACGGATCCGTGCTATTTCTCACACTAGTACTACCACAACATCCTTTCCGAGCCTCGAGCTGCTCATTCAACTTATATTTACGACTGGTGGACTGTTCGACTGTCAGTGAGAATTTTCCTATTACATCTCAGCCATGTTATTGACGCATACTAGTAACTGTTAGGGAAACACTGAGTTTCTTAGAGTTTCTTATTTACCCGGCGAGATACTTAGCTGCCTTGACCTTGATATTGACTACATGTAATAAACATTTTTACCAGAAACACACTCCACCAGCGGGTTGAACTTTACATTTCTTCCTACATACGAGATGATAACAAGTTCGATAATCCATTTTACGCGCCAGTTAAACAACTGATATGTAACAGACCGATTTTCATTGACAGACGCTTGTAAACAAACGTTCAATACGATGTTTAACCCTTTCCCACACAAACCAGCTTTTGGGCATCCTAAGATAATTTTTGAAAAAACATTGCTTCAGGCATATTCTTTTTCATTTTCCATAATGTTTTCTACCCCAAAATATTGTCGCATACAACATCTTTGAAATTTAACCAAATATCGAAATGTTTGTCATCTGTTTGAGAGTTTTAACCCAAATGATATTTGCTGTACTTTTATCAGGAAAATGTTTTTCGCTTCCTGGGATTTATTTTGTCTGAAATTCGGTCCGACGTTTAGGTCAAATAGCGCTTATTTTCTGGCCAACGAAGACAGTAAAGTTATATAAACCAATCAATCTTCATATATTATTTAAGGAGGTCAATGGCCTAACTTGTCTAAGTAGACGATTCCCAGACACCTGTAGTGTCACAATTAAAACTAGGTTATGTTATATCACTGACTTTTATTAGTACTTTCGAATAACAATCAACTTATTTTAATCATATGAATAAATGAAGGAGGAAAGCAATTGACGTAAAAAAACATATTATTAACTCCAACATTATCTGGTTGATTCATTGATTGATTGATCGATTGATTGATTGGTTTGTTGGTTGGTTTGTTGGTTGGCTAATTGGTTGGCTGGCTGGTTGGTTGGTCGGACGGTGAGTCGGTTGGTCGGTCGATTGATTGATTGATTTTGATTTGATCGATCGATTGATCGATCGATCGATCGATTGGTCGATTGATTGATAGATTGATTGATTGATTGATTGGTTTATTGATGTGTTGGTTGGTTGATTAATTGGTTGGTTGGTTCATTAATTGGTTGGTTGGTTGATCGGTTGTTTAATTGATCGATTGATTGATTTGGTGCATTGACAGCTGTGGTATTTTACATAGAACATAAAATACAATCATGATAAATAATGACCGTTTAGTCGCTTCTTACAAAATGCCATTGTCACGTTTGTTCTATCAGATGAAATGGCAGATGTGACAGAGGTAGACCTGCAGTGCTTTATTCGTATACCGTGTTTTATCACTCGGGGTCTCACACACAGCCTAGTGCTTTTCATTTCAAAACTTATTTGCATTGAGATATAGAAAAAATAAACTTTGGAATAAAACCCACCAGCCTGCTGCAATCCAGGAGTTACGAAGAAAGCAGTAGTTAATTTCACTTCCTACGACTGGCCACAGAGAAAGGTCGAGACACTATTCTTTAAAATTCACAGCACCCCGATTTCGAGCAACCATCATCTTTATTTAATGGAGAGGATAAGTGATAAGATGCTCACATCCGCAAGCAAGCACCAATATTTGCATGTTCATAGTCTGTAAGCTGAATGGCCATTGTACATTAAGATCCAAGCGACCCGACAAAAGAAAAATGATTTTGATCAAATTGAAATTTAGAATTTTACTGTTTTTGTAGTGGCCCCACAAGTCTACCATATCTGTTTTTGTAGTGGCCCCACAAATCTACCATATCTGTTTTTGTAGTGGCCCCACAAGTCTACTATATGTAGTATTATCTAATGACGTCATCAGAAACGTCATAAAGTTTCGGGGCTTATCATTTACGATTGATCGGTATCGAATTTTTAAACCATAAAAGAGACATTCTTTAATCAAAATCTGGTACGTAACATTATCAAAGGTAGTATTTTGCTACTTTTAGCAGATTCGGAGAATAATGTTTGTTTGAATGATCGCTGGTAAAATTACAAGATTATTTGTATTTTTTCCCATACGGAAGCCTATTTGTGCCAGCAATTAGTTGTGGTTATTGTGTTTAAAGTGGGATGATTCAAATGACCCAAGCCAGTAGTAAAATTTGTTACTGTAACATTTTCTGAACTGGTTATTTTCTTCGTGTAATCCTTTAATGCTTCATGTCTATTTTAGATATGTAAACTGACGACAAAATGAGGGAAGGTGTTAATTTTCACACCTAGACGTCTTCATTGTATATGGTACTACAAATAAAGTAATCAATATACAACAGAGTTATGACACTAATAACTAAGTTCCCCTTGTTATGCGTTAAATAATAAAATAAAACGGGACAAATATAGTCGTAAATCCCTGTACCTTTAAAAGTTGAATATATGCATCATATAAAAATTTTTGTGGTGTAGGTGCTTGACTCGTGATCTGTAGGTAATGGGTTCGAGCCCCAACGTCACCGTGATGTGTTCATGGGCAAGACACTTAATAGCCATCCCCAGTCTACCCAGCTGTGAAAGTTGGTAGCAGTGGGGTTAAGCCACTGCCTCTCTTTCAGGGACGTGAAAACATCTGATTTGCGTGTTCGAGAGCGACTCTATAAGCTTGAAGCTTTCGTCGCAATCGAAATAAAATAAATAAGTATATATATTTATATATAAAGTTTACCTATTTCTGGTATGTTTTAATCTTCAAACTCTAAATCATTGAACCGTAATATCTCAATATCATATATGTACGATAAAAAAATTTCATTTGACTTATTATTCAGAAATAATAGTTGGCTGTGAAATAATCTTTTGGCGACCACTTGTATTATGATCTGCCAAAAGCAAAAGTCCTGAAAGGTGGAAGTGTTTGATGTATGAAGTTGCATAATTAAAATCTTTCCTGTTCATACTCATAAGAATCATGGCAATAGGCCAATCGCTGGCCCCGCCCTCTTACTACTTTGGACCCTCTCATTGACTCCAACGGAAAGTTGCGCTTCGATTTTTTACGACGCTGTTTTGCGAAATTTATGGTCAATAGCATTTTACGAATAGATAGAATGGTTTGTTGGCGACATTAACGTCGTAGCTACAGCTTGAATAAGCTGTTGCTACGACGTTTAAGACGCCAAACCAACAAAACGTTTAAAAAATGGCGGCCAATGTTCAGAGCTTAATTCCGGACTGAATGAATGTTTTGATTCGTCGATTGATTCATTGATTGACAGCTGTGATTGTTCAATTAGGTCAAGAGCTCAATAGCTGAGCATCGTTATAAAACAATCCTAAAGTTAAAATTCCAAATTTCAGACATGTGTCATAAAAGAGGTATTAAGCGATTTACTGAGTAGCGATCGCTAAATACCAGTTTTACTGGCTTTAACTGTAATGGCAATGTTCTGTGGACCAGGGATTATAACGTTTATTTCAAACGCACGCAATCGGCAATCGCGGATGTCATGCAAAGAATCGACCACTCTAATGAATAATTTTCGACCGGAAGAGAACTTTGGCTGACATTCATATGAAGCATTGGCGTTGCTTTTGCAACTTAAATGTCGCTCATTCAAGCTGTAGTTACGACGTTTAGGTCAACAACCAAACATTCCACTTTTTTATTACACGTTACTTGTCATAAATTTTGCAAAATAACACCTCAAAATATCGACGTGGAACTTCCTGTCTCGGTCAATGGGCGTGGTCAGCAGAGTCAGAGGGCGGGAACAGCCTTCCGTTAATTATCTGGTTAAGATTATAGACTGAATCCTTTGTTAAGTTAATGCCAGTACAACGAATTCCAAAGACCCTCGAGCATGCAGACACTCTGACGCCATAATAGACATTAATAATTTCTCTGAAATATAGATAGTGTCAAATATTGATATGCTACCAGCATTATTTCAAATACGTATCCTAGAAAAATCTTGATGTGTCAATTTAATATTCCTTTATTGCAGTTAGGTTGGGATATATCTTCATTCAAATTTTAAGGTCATGCAAAAATGGGACCATAATGGACAATTGAAATGGGCCAACTCTGTTCAACTTGAATAACTTTAAATTTTCGTTCGCAAAACCTTTGAATTTAGACAGATCTAAAACCTGGCATTACAGGAAAGGGGTAATGAACTTGCATTTAGATTTTTTAGCTAGCAAAGCGACAGCTTTGATAGCTTAAGATAACAGACGAAATTTTGAGGTCGTCTCAAAGTTCAACGAGTGAAAACTGCCATTGGAGGCTTAACCACTAAATCCATTAAATGCATACGCCATTAAAAGTAGTTCTCATGTATTTCAGGAATATTGCAAGCTCTATTCAAATTGTATTGAACTCTCTCAAAAGCACGCTATCTAACCCATTCCCTATCAATTCCGCTTTGGGAAAAAGGCTATGGAAAATATTGTGGACAGTGAAGAAATTGCTTGTATAAGCAATTTCTTCAATGTCCACAATGTTTTCTACCCAACAAGGAAACGTTTTCTAAATTCAACCATGCTTTGCTAGCTTAGAGTACTTTCAGTACTTTGATTATTGATCTGCAACACGGAATTCCTTTTTGCCCGACGAGTTGGCGACCTGACCAGTTCAGCTATGACAAATTCCGAACGTATATGTAAAACAGAATAAATCGCGAATTTTGAGTGCTTCTAAAGGACTTTTCATCGACAGGGAAAAGTTTTTACACCACTACAACAATTTTACTTGTGTAGAGTTTAGCATTGCTTAGATGTTACAAGTACCCATACCAAAGACGCACTACGCCGCTAGCGGTGCTTTAACTTTCAACCGATAACAAGTACTTCATTATTAGTCCTTGGTATGTGCAAGTAAGAGTTTCGTACATGTTATTAATTGAACTTTTTTGGTGACTTATTTGTATAACGCAAAACATCGACTATTGTTTGTTTAGTTGATTAACTTTTGTTTGAAGACTACGTCTTTTTGACACTTCCGTATTTATTTCCTAATATTTGGGTCACACGACTGTTGTCTAAATTCATATATGTCATATTAAATGTGGGATACCACCACAACGGTCAAATTGGCTTTTCCTAGAGAAATATTCATATGAGGCATGACTTATATATAGTGTAGAGAGTTGCACCCCGAAACACACATAGATCTTCAAAACTCAGCAAGGTTCATCAAAAGACAAGAGACTTTTAGAATCCAGCCCATGCCAACAAGAGTTAGTGAATCAAAAAGGTAAATATAGTGAGTTAGAATTATCTTTAACCTTTGTCATGCTGAATCCGAAATATAGCTGTTTTGGAAAGAGGCAAAGACAAAGATCAGCCTGCACATACGTGAAGTCTGATCTTAGTCTTCACCACCTGCTTGTCCCTGTTGATCAGAAGTTGTTCACAAAATTAATTGTCTGTAGAAATTTTAGTTCTCTGTAAGAGTTTCTAGTGCTTACAGTCCTTTGATCTAAATGTATCTTTTTTAATTATATTTTATTCAACACGACAAGGGTTAACATTCATTCGGCTAACTTTGACTGGATGTGCCTTTTAAACAAGTTCGAAGGGCAAAGTAACACATCCGGTTTGTTTGTTGTTGTTTTGTTGTTTTGTTGTTGTTGTTGTTTTTTGGTTTTGTTTGTTTTTTTTTTTTTTTTTTTTTTTTTTTTTTGTTCTTTTGAAAATAGCTTAAATGAGTTTGTTCCGATTTTAACAACGGCATTAATAGATTATTTATCAGTGTAGTTTAACCCATTAACATTTTCCATATACTTTTTCATTTTTACGCACCAGACAAATATAGCTATGGAAAACATTGAAAAAAAAAGAAATAAGAAATTAAGTGACAAAAGCAATTTCTTCTTTTCTCACAATGCTTTCTTTTTTAAATTTACAGCAACTTTGTTTTGATGTCCTTTCTAAATAGAGCAAACTTTTGTCGTGTGAGAATGGATTAAAACAAATTTCCGAATAAATAAAGTAAAAAGGTCAAGTTCAATGTCACACAATGATGCCAAATGTTAAAGATAGAACTATCCGGCTTTTTATTTCCCTTAAGAGTGAAGCTAAGGCAGATGGAAACTGATGATATTGTTTTGTTTTTGTTTGTTTGTTTTTGTTTTTGTTTTTTTAACAATCAATTTCTGCATTATACGTAATGTTTTCTTCCCCTTAGATTTTTAAAATCCCGTCGACTTTAAATCTGCAACTTTTTTGAATCGGACTTGTCTAAAATTTTGTCGTCTTGTCATGGGTTAACATATTGTTGTTGTTCTTTAAATTTTAGACTGGTCCAAATTCTAAGAGGTGCCAGAAGACATAACAAAGAAGGTTACTTTTGAACAGTAACAATCCCAAATGATAGAGAAATTGTGGAAAAAAAAAGAAATTGCTTGTTACTGAACAATTTTATTTGGTATGATATCGAAGCGACTTAAAAATCAGGGTTTGTACTGGAATGGTTTAAGAGGCTGGCTCACTTCGGTTGATTAAACAGGTTAATAATACTGTTTTTTTCTGAGTATTTGCTGAAAGAGAATAAACACGTAACCTATAAATGTCTATGTTAACAGACATTGACGCAAAATGCGGGTTTTAGACAAAAATTCAATTTTCTTCGCTCTAAGATTTTGTTCACTTCAATTGATTTTAACAGCTTTCCTTGGCTCTCATACTTGCGTGGCATAACTATATTTCGCCTCCCTATAGTCTCAAAGTCTCTTCGTGTATTCAAACTTCTGTTTGCGGAGGATCAAGCCTGGTGATCTATATTTCATAGGCCTTGTTCATGAAGTGTTTGTGTTGCCGCCGTCATAGCGCAGTTGGTATCGCACCAGACACCTAATCTTGTCATGGGTTCGATCCCCGGCGGCGGCACATATCCAACATGAGAGGAATCTGAATCCCTACAACCTTTTTTAAACGTTCATTTAAGATATGAAGAGAATATTTTTTTGTTTTCATGGAGGTATGAACCGAAAAAACTAATCACACTGTATGAATACGCGAAGCGGATTCATACATTGTGTGATTAGGTTTTTCGGTTCATACCTCCATGGAAACAAAATTATTCCCTTCATTTCTTATAATTTAATAGCATCGTGCGAAAAAAGCAAAAACTTTACAAATTTTGATACCTTTTTGTATGGGACTATTTTGTGCGGACACTACGTGATGAAAATTTTGTTCATGGAGTCATGAATAATGTTTTCGACCAATCAGAACGCTCGTTTAAGATAGACGAAACTAAAAATTAAATTATTTATTACCTAAACTTCAATTTGAAAAGGAATTATTTGGAAAAAATAGAGGAATTTGTGACCAAGGAATATAATCATCATAGCTGAAATTGACGAATTAATAAAAAGTTCGACAGACCAACCAAAACGTTCATTTATATCAGAAGTGAACTAAGATCTCCGATATTTGCCGAAATTTAAGTGAAGCAATTTTTGTTTGGAGACTGAAACGTCGTAATTACATGTTATCAAACTTGTAGTTTCGACGTTTAGGTCGCCAACAGCCATTTTACTTTTATCTTACATGTTACTGGCTATGAATATATAATTTAATTTCTAGTTTCGTCTATCAAACACGAGCGTTCTGATTGGTAGAAAAGATTTATTCATAACTCCATGAACAAAAATTGGAACACGCAGCGATTTTGTATACTTCCGCACAAAATAGTCCCATACAAAAAGTTATCAAAATTTGTAAAACTTTTGTTTTTTTCACTCGATGCTATCAAATTATAAGAAATGAAGAGAATATCTTTTGTTTCCATGGAGGTATGAACCTAAAAACCTAATCACACACTGTATGAACCCGCTTCGCGTATTCATACAGTGTGATTAGTTTTTTTGGTTCATACGTCCATGAAGACAAAAAATATTCTCTTCATCTCTTAAATGATATCGAAGAGGATCGTGTTGTCGGAGCTCATAGGGCATGTCCATCAATGCGGTAATTGGTTTCTCTTCACCTGATTTGAACATGAGAAAAAGTTCATTTCCGATTAATCCTTTCCTGTTTGAACATTTTTTAGACCTGTCCAATTTCAAAGGTTTTGCAGACGACAATTTATATTGAGTTTAATTTGAAAAAATAACCATTCAGTAGGGTAGAAAATATTGTGGAAAAAGAAGAAATTGCTTGTGACAAGCAATTTCTTCTTTTTCCACAATATTTTCTCAAGTATAAAATCTCGAGGACGTAAAAACCATTGATCGTACAGTAAAGGGTTAAACGAATTAGAAGGGCTTGCTCAACCAGATGCAATCTTATCCTAATCGGCATGAAAGTAGGGTGCAATGTAGATAATAATATATCATCAAAGATTTTTTTGGTGTAAACATTTATATAAGAGAGAGCATTATCACGCTTCTGTGTAAAATGTGATTATGCTGTTCGTTTTAAACGCCAGTGAAAGGAATATATTCATCGGTGACTTAGTTAAAAAAATGGCGAAACTGTAGTTGTTCGTTAAAGTACAGAATTAGGGATAAGTAAGGAAATCTAGCTTAGATTTGGGACGTGCCTTTCTAAAAGTTACAATTTATCCCACGAACGTATTCGGATCCAATATAGATCAATCAGTGTTGGTGTTTGAATGATAAAAGTATTGTAAAGTTGTATTACAGACTAATCTGTCAGAGACGGAAACTTTCGACCTTGGATAACCTGCACATTCTGTGCAATCTGACCAGGATAGATATTTTTACACTTCACAGATGGTTCGTTTTCGCGTGATCTGTGATATTTTAAAAATCAGATGACGTCTTGATTATAGGTCGGTCTTATCTTTTAATGGGTTTGTGATTTAAATTTCAAATTTCTTCTCTCAAATCTTTTTAGCCTGTGTTATAAATATCATTTTAAAACTTCTGGGGAAGGAAGTATTCATTAGAGATAGGCAATTTCGTGTGAAACCCGCTATTTATTGGCTGTTTAGTAGGGAAAATCCGAGAAAAAGTTCCATGTATGAAAATTACCAAACTCTGAGAAACAAATCTAATGCAACCTCGTTCTTTTGCCATATGTCATGTTTGTTTTAAGAGTTTTAAAAACGTTAGCTGAGTAGCCCATAAGCAAACGACACAATTTTATAACAAATATTTTGATTGAGACAGTTTCAAGTTGACTATATGAATTCTATTTGTATCTTGGGATAGAAAACATTGTGGACAAAGAAGAAATTGCTTGTGACAAGCAATTTCTTCATTCTCTACAATTTTTTCAAACGATTTTTAAGGGGTTGTCAAAAAGAGCGATTGTACGCGAATTGGTTAGAAAATTCGATAGTTACTTAATCCTGTGTTTCATTCGTTTAACGATATTGACGAATCGCTAGCCGCGCCCTCATCAGACGGCGCTCCGACAAAGTTTTTTTTTACTGAGATGATAGCTGACATTTGTATATTGGTCACCAATGACAAAAAAGAAAAAAAAGCTTAAACAAGTTGTAGTTACGACGTTTTTTAAACAAGTAGCACATTATCCTCAGTGAAGTATATAATTTTGGCTCATGCTTTAAGTTAGAGTCAAAAATCATGTTCAAAAATAGTTGATGAGTTAACTAAAAGATCATAATTTTTGCACATGTGTATTCATTAAAAATACGTCGACGATTAAAGTAATACAGTTATTAGCAGACTTATATGGTGGAATGTTTAGTTGAAAATAACCCTTATACAGGGAGGTCACCATTTAGATAACTCTACTGTTGATTCGGCGGAATTGACCAATCGCTGGCCCCGCTCATTTTCTCCTTTGGTCACGCCCTCTGACTTCTGCAGGAAGTCCCGCTTCGATTTTAAACTGCGCTATTTTGCAAGATTTATGGCCAGTAGCATGTAATATAAATCAGAATAGTTGGTTGGCGACCTAAACGCCGTAATAAGCTACAGTTACGACGTTTAAGTCGACAAACCAACAAAAAAGGTTAATAGAAAATGGCGGCCAATGATGGAGCTCAGAATTCATTTCTCGTAAAAATGAATGATTTCAATGGTCGACTGGATATTTGATTGACAGCCACTATAAGTCAATTATCATAGGATGATCTCCCTATAAATTTCGATAATTTCGCAGAGAGGCGCAGAAAACATAAATGTCAATTAAAGAAAGTAGAGGAAAGCTTGGTTTATGATGGCACGTTTGCGTGTTCTTCTCTTCTTTCATTGAAAAATAAATGAGCCTTGCTTCATTGGTGCAGACATTTTTTCTATTCGTTAAACAGCGAATAGAAATTTTCTTTTGATACTGATAAAGCCGCTGTCATAGCGCAGTCGGTAGCGCATCAGACTTCTACTCTTCAATAATGGGATGTCATGGGTTCGATCCCCGGCGGCGGCACATATCCTTTCTGACATGTCTCTCTCACCAGTGGGTGGATAATCGTAAACCTAAGTGGGATAGCAGCTGGAGACTAGGAAAGGATGTAGTGGTAGTACTGGTGTGAGAAATACCAGGAATCCATTGTTAAATGTTCCAGCCTACGCGATATAACTGAAATACAGTTAAAAGTGACGTTAAATCCCATTCAATCAATCAATCAATTGATACTGATATTTACATAAATTTGAAATATAAGTAGTTCTAAGACTAGAATAAAATGGGCATTCCGTTACGAAATAAAATTCATTTTCGACTTTAACTTGATTGCAAGATTTACAGATTTTTTTCTGCTAATCGTATCCTAGAACGTCTTCCAGGCTAGCGAGCTGTAGTTTTGACGTTTAGGTCGCAGACAAATAATTTTACTTTTTTTGTTATATGTTATTGACATCAAACGGCGCTACAACAAAGGGTTTTGTCTGAGATGATAAATAAGATTGATATTTTTGGCCGCCTGAGACAAAAGGACATCTTAACCCTTATGCTGTATACAACCCTTACGGAATTGTATTAAAATCAAAGGGCCGAGAGCACTGATAATACTTGTTCGATAATCAATATTTCTGTGAGAAATCAATTTCATAAACAATTCTGGCAGGAAAAGGACAAGCAGGAGGTGTAGACTAAGATCAGACTGCACTTATGTGCAGACTGATCTTGGTCTACGCCTCCTGCCAAAATCGGAATATTCCGGGTGCAGCATGACAAGGGGGGTTAAATAAACTTTAGCTACGTCGTTTTGTCGCTACCCTGTAACACTGATCTCGATCGCAAACAACAAAGTTTTACTAGCTGACACGTGCTGTAGGAAGAAAATATTTGGAAATTTCTACGCGACGATATCAACAAATCCATACAAACAATGGTTTCTCTTCTAAAATAAGTGTTCAGTGTTGGGGCGGTGTTTTTCTGTCATTATTGAGAAAAAGAGGATATATTTGTTTTGTTTTGCTTTGTTTTCTTTAAGGTATGAACCTTAAACCTTAACCAGACTGTATGAATACTCGATCTTTTGTTTTCGATGAGGCTAAAAACTTAATCATAGTGTACGAAATCGCGAAGAAAGATATTCTCTTCATTTCTTATAATTCAATATCACCTGGCAAAAACAAAGCAAATATTTGTACTAGTTATGAATCTGCTTTTAACTATCTCATACAAAATAGTTGCGTGGTCAAATTTCGTTCATGGCAGTATGAACATCAAAACACTGAAAGTACTGTAAGCTAGCAAAGCATAGTTTTGTTAAGTAATCTTCTTTACTAAAGGTTATCATGTTAGAAAATCTTTCCCTTGTTGGGTAGAAAACATTGTGGACAATGAAGAAATTGCTTGTTACAAGCAATTCTTCATTGTCCACAATGATTTCCAAAGTTGTTTTTTTTTTCTTGGGATGCTTAAAAATTGAGTTGGAATGGGTAAAACAGCATGCTTTTGAAAGAGTTCTCTACAATTTGAATAGAGTTTGCAATATTCTTTAAATACATAAGAACTACTTTTTATGGTGTAGGCATCCAGTGGATTTAGTGGTTAAGCCTCCAGTGGCAGTTTGTACTCGTTGAACTTTGAGAGGACCTAAGACACAGCCAATCAAAACGGTAGAATCATGATAGACGAAACTAAAGTTTAATTTCTAATTGATGAATTAGAAGAAGTCAAATCTTTTTTCTCTAAATCGTTCCAAAAAAAACTCTCGTTCTGGCGACATCCGACTATGTAAGTTTTGTCCGTATCTTGTTCCCTAAAAAGAGCCATTGCGTGTTAAGCGTAGACAAAATTTTTCAATTATTTCTTGTAGAAATTGTCGAGAATTGATTTACGAGAAGTTGTCAAAGTTGGGTGTTCCTTTGTAATTACTTGATTTTTCTGTGTGTGGATTTACGACATTTACTTTTTCCTTGAGAAGTTCTATCGACAACAATGATTTTAAAATGAGTTTAAAGATTGAGTACCGCTTGAAATCTTTATACTGTACTGTAAACATGAGGACAGAGATTTCTTTCAATCCGTCTAATAAGTACATTCTATAAATAGGATACAAAATATAACTTTTCTATAAAAAGGTAATGATGATAATAATGCATCATGCTTACTTATAAATATGCATATTTTTCAAAACCACTGACAGGAAAAAAGAAATATTTTGATTCCTGATTGCTTTTTAAATTTGAATGAAAAATTTGAATAAAACTGAATTTTACGATATATATTAAGAGTTCTGTCAAGTGTTAACTTCACTTTTCTCGTGAGCTTATAGCTATAAAATGTATTAATGAAATTTATCACTGGTTCAATGATTACTTTATAGGTCAGACTGCAATTAAACTTTTGGTTGATTGATTGAATGAGTTTTAACGCCGCTTTTAATAGTATTTCAGCCATATCGCGGTGGCTGGAGCACCTAACAATGGATTCCTAGTATTTCTCACGCCAGTACAACCACAAAATCCTTTCCTAGCCTCAAGCTGCTACTTAATATTGTTATCCATCGCTTCCGAGATTTCTTTTTCAACAGGCACTGGAATTTTTGCCAATGAGGAGTGGAATTTTGTTCATGATGTGGGTTTGAAAATTGAGCTAATGGATATACACGCCCTCATTTTCGTCTTTCCTCAGAAAGTCTCTATTTACAAACTATCAAATTTTGTCTTGATTTTTTTTGGATTTGAAATCATTAAATATCGTTTTATCTCGAAACATACATGGGATCAAGGAGCTCCTAATTCTCTTCTGGATCTATGTAACCAACCGAAGCAATGTAACTGTTATATAAAAGGAATTAACCTATCATTTGTATTATACTGTTATCAGCTTTTTTCGATTTTAAGGTTATCGGGAAAGATGACAAACGATCACAGGTCAAGAGGTTTACCGACTTGGCTTTACTTGGTATTGAAATCTTATTAACTGTAGTCTTTTTGGTCTCCCTTGATATGTTCTCTCTTCTTACTGGACGATATAAAGCAAATGTTTGACTTTTATATATCAGTAATATTTTGTTGTTGTTGTTGTTGGTATTTTTCCCAAGTTCACAACCATTTTTTTGGGGGGGGGGGGGGGGGAGCTATTCCCCTATTCCTCAAAGCTTTCTTTGAATTACTACCAAATTCAAGATTTCATTTCGTCTTAAACTAAGTTATCCTAATTTATCCAATGAAATATTTTGACAATTATTTCTAAACAAAAGCATAGAAAACAATGTGTGGTTTTTTTTTGTTTTTTTTTTGTTGTTATTGTTGCTGCTGCTGTTTTGTTTTGTTTTGGGGTTTGTTTTTTTTTTTGTTTTTTGTTTTTTGTTTTTTTAGTATAGAGATGCTAACTAGAATGTCAACCTATAGAAAACACATTACTTGTTTGTTTGAGTATAGAGAAAACGCCAGCAATTGTTTAATATCTGACTCAGACAGTTTCATTCCTTATCTTTATTTTCATTTCGATAAATTATGCCCTGAAAGTGACCTTTTAGTTTCTGGTTTCTGTCAGTAACGATGAATGATTATATTAAAATGGATTTTATTGGTGTTATCTCCAAACCAAATATAAAACTACAATAATTACGAGACCACACATTCAAAAATGTCTATATTTAACCTAACATTTGTGGTTCAGAAGATTAAAAGATAAACACAATAAAATAATTCAATTTTAGTTTCGTCTATCAAGATTCAAACGCTTTGACTGCCTGACTTTTTATAAAATATATTTAAGAGATGAAGAGGATATTTTTTTGTTTTCATGGAGGTATGAACCGAAAAACCTTATCACACTGTATGAATACGCGAAGCGGATTCATACATTGTGTGATTAGGTTTTTCGGTTCATATCTCCATGAATACAAAAAATATTCTCTTCATTTCTTATAATTTAATAGCACTGAGCGAAAGAAGCAAAAACTTTTGATACTTTTTGTATGGAACTATTTTGTGCGGAAGCATTCAAAATGGCTTCGTGCTCAAAATTTTGTTCATGGAGGTATGAATTAAATTTTTCGACCAATCAGAAGGCTCGTTTTTGATAGACGAAACTAACAATTAAATTATATATATATATACTTCCAGCATCAAAATTTTGAGCATGCAAATATTTTGTTTGCTTTTGCAAAAAGTTGATCTACCAAATTGTACTCAAAACTAGTCAAATATTTGCCTTGTGTTGTTTGATGGCATTAGATAATTAGAAATAAAGGGAATATTTTATTTTGATCACACTTCGCGTACATGATTTATTTCTAGATGCCTACTGTTGTTTCGGTTGCTACTTATGTTCGACTCTTGCTTTAGGGCCAAATTCTCTTAAATTTCTGTTGATGTAGTTTTGATTTGATTTGCCTATAACTCATGGAAGATTCAATATTCTTATAGATCTCTATATTTCCAAGGTTATCTCACACGTCAAATGTATCACATTTTACATTCATACTTGGCAGTTTTTGAAATTATACTATGTTGAAGTGACGGTCTCCTTTATCTGAATTTAATCCCTAGATTTTGCACGTGTGACACAATCATAATTTTTTTTATTGTAACCAACGAAAACATTATCGAAAAGGAGAAGCTGTTTATCACAGACAAGTTATCCTTTTCTCATAATGTTATCTAGCCTTTATCTTACTCATTTTTCCGTTTAAACACACTTCGAATTGACCAATCGCGGCCGTCAATCAAGGAGTAAACCGACCAATCAATTCTTTTATTCAGCCCGGACCTAAACTGATCAACTCCCACATTGGCGCCATTTTTGTTTACCTTTATTGTTGGTTTGGCGACTTAAACGTCGTAACTACAGCTTATTCAAGCTGTAGTTACGACATTTAGTCACCATCCAACCAATTTACTTTTTTGTATCATACTACTGGCCATAAATTTTGCAAAATAACGCTGTTAAATCGAAGCGGAACTTCCTATTGGAGTCAATGGGAGGTGCAAAAGAAGTAGGTGGGCGGGGCCATCGATTGGTCAATTTTCTACAACAACGTCTATTAATTTGGCTACATGATATTTTTATGAAGATCTGGTGTAAGGCGCCCTTAATTGACGTGACCACGCCCACTGAGCTCCAATAGGAAGTTTCCCCTTGTATATTAAATGGTGTTGTTTTGAAAAATTTTATGGACACTGTAACGTGTAACAAAAAATGAGATGGTTGGTTGGCGACTTGAACGCCGTAACTACAGCTTGATTAAGCTGTAGTTACGGCGTTTAAGTCGCCAAACCAACAAACATACTTCACATAAATGTCTGTCGATGTTGGAGTTCAAAAGATCACACCTGGTCTTAGTGTATGATTTAACTGGTCGATTGATTCTTTGATTGACAGTCGCGATTGGACAATTGGCAACTCTAACTTTCGTCGACAGAACTCCTTGATGCCCTCTTTCCCGTGACGGATCACATTTTCTGGATTTGACATTAGGTTGTATCCTGGAGTTTCAATTTGATTGACATGCCACTAGAAAGGTAATTACAGAATATCGGTCTTTTATGATATATAATTTCTCAGTGGAATTCAAGTTTCGTGCGACAAAAATGAGACAAAACACAGAACCATTTTTGTCTTAGCATTGCGTCATTCAAACACGGCGATAAAAGCATAAACGTCTTTTCAAAAATTGCAAACTAAACAAAAATGGCAAATAAAACTGCACAAATTAACCGATATGACAATGTTGGCTGCATTTCCAAAGTCATATATTTAGTTTGTTACATCAAAATAAAATAACTTAAAATTTTCGTTTCATGCCTCTGCGATACATCTTTTGAATACTGATTATTTTGTCGTCGCCGCCGCAACCGCCGTTGTTCTTGTTGTTGCTGCTGATGTTGTCGGCGTCGTCGTTGTCATCGTTGTTGTTGTTTCTTCTTCTAGACAAAATATTTCCATAATGTCTTTGTTATGTTTTTCGTACCCAAAAGGAAAGTAAAAAGTATGATATTCGACTCTTAATTAATTATTTGTTTGAATGGGATTTAACGCCACTTTTAACAGTATTTCAGTAATATCGAGCACTTAACAATGGATTCCTGGTATTTTTTACACCCTTACTTCATTTACCACTACATCTTTTCTGGGCCTCCAGCTGCTCATCCCAGTTAGATTGACGATTATCCACTCATTGGTGGAAGACATATCTTGTAAAGGATGTTTGCCACGACCGAGGATCGGTTCCTGGACCTCATAACTGAGAGTCCGACTCAACTCTTGATTGAATTAATCTTGAAATTTTCATAACACTATTTTGATTGTATGATCACTATTGTTTTTTAACCTTGGCTATTTCCTTTTCTAAATCTTAAAAGCTTTTACAAGATGAGTCATTGTTTTTCTCAAACCGACGGGCGAAATGATAAAGAGTGTTCCTTTGTAGGTTGAGTGAAAAACCATAGGGGGTTTAATGTTGCTGTTGGGAGAAATGACTAGTGTCATGAGTAGGTGCGTCAGGCCCCTCTATATAACTAAACTTCTGTTGAAAGTGACATTACACTCCGAAACAATAACCTTTAAAAACCTACTACATTTCTCATGTTGCCCTCGACATATCGTTAATAAATTTTCTTTAACCTATTTCCACACAATTCCTCCTTTTTACAACCCTCGAGGAAAAAGTTTTTTGAAATTTGTGGAAAATTAAGAAATTGCTTGTATCAGGTAATTTCTTCACTATACACAATTTTTTCTACTCATAAAGACAAAAAATCATCAACTGAAAATGTGTTGTCTGTAACTTCTTTGAATTTGGCCAAGTCTAAAAAAACTTTCATCTGGGAATGAGTTAAATGTAAGAGTAGATTTTCTACACAACTTTTCCATATTAGGACAAATGAAGACAAAGAGCCAGGATCTTGTTAGTATCATGACAATTTAGGGTGACGTTATCCAGACACCATGCCACATCAATCAAAACTTGGAAAAGTTTTCTTTCTAGACATTCATTGATATCATTCCATTGGTTATTCGATAGAAGGACAATATTGGACTACTTATCTCCTGAAAGATTTTCTACTTTTTAACCAAAGGCGATGGGGGGGGGGGATTCTGTAGATGTCGGAGGAAATAGATGTTCCGTCACCAAGCAATTGAGGCAAATCGTAAGACCCGTCACGTCAAACGGCAATATAGGGATTCTGTAAAACAGATATCGGGAAAAGATATCGTATCAAGCAGAGGTCAACAATAGATTTCAAAAAAAGGAGTTTTCAGGTAAGGTTGAATAACTTTTTTATATGCATGTATATTCGGAAAACCTTCAATCAAAGAAAGGTTTCGACAGTGATCGGCCTGCGTCGTATCATCCTTGTTGATACATTTCGCAGATGCTTTTTGCTTGACGTATATATCTAATTATTCATACGAAAAAATCACTTTGGGAAGGATAAAGATCACTCGGTTATCCGAAGAGAATAGCCTTGAGACGTTCCGAAAAAAAGAGAAATACGTCGTTGGGATGTTCGAAATGTCGTAACAACAGCTTGAATAAAGCTGTAGTTGCGACATTGTGAACGCCTAACGGCGAATATTGAGGCTACACTGACAGGGCGGTGTTTACCTGATACTACTAGGTCCAAAGGGATATCTAACGGACTTGTTTCACAAAATTCTTCTCGCGGTTGCTGAGCAAAATGTCGTAACTACTCCTTGAACAAAGCTGGTGTTACGCCATTTTGGTTACCCACGGACAATAGAATGCTTTAATTTTCAGATTTTACGAATCTTATAAAAATCCTAGGCTGTCTTGGCCCGTGGTCCTAGCTCTCCCTCCTGGATCTGCGCATGTTCTAAAACTATTTTGCTTTAGAGCTTCCTTATCGTGGTTTTTCATAAAATACACTATAGAATGAGATAAAAAAAAAACTAGTCATTTTGGGTTGGGGCGTACAAGTTTCAATTATTTTGTTCACCACAAACGTATGGCATCCTTTCTCTATAGAGAGATTTCATTTCTAGATGTAGGCCTGCGTGCTTGAAAATTTTTACCAACTGAAAGTTAGAGTCCCATGGACGAACGATATTTCTTAATGCCATTTATTGATTACTTATTAACTATTTAATCCATTTCAACACCAATCATGCTTTGCTGCATTCATAATTTGTTTCTCACCACTCGTCAAGAAAGCATTTGGACACTTAAGCAGCATGCCTCAACGGTGGACTACCTAAAACTTAATTAACTGATGAAGAGTTTATGCTCATGTTCCTCTTTCTGAAAATCTGCTGGCGAGAGCTACAAAACCCTCTCTCTCTCTCTCTTTCTCTTTCTTTCTTTCTTTCTCTCTCTCTCTCCCTCCCTCCCTCCCCCCTCTCTCTCTCTCTCTCTCTCTCTCTCTCTCTCTCTCTCTCTCTCTCTCTCTCTCTCTCTCTCTCTCTCTCTCTCTCTCTCTCTCTCTCTCTCTCTCTCTCTCTCTCTGTTCCAAATCACTTCGGTCACTTAGAGATTAATTATATCAAGTTGTTAAAGTATCTTACAAACCTAAATGGACCTGGACCATAAATTTATCCGTGTCAATGAATTTTTATCTGCAAAATGTTGGATGTTTCATGATTTTATCTCTCTCGAGTTGATACCCCATCGGAAAATCTAAGTTTACGGCCATAATCAATTATCAGCCATTAGAAAATAGAAAATAAGAAAAAGTTATAAGGAAGTAATTCAAGTGTTAATTAAGTTGGATAGAAAAACAATTTTTTTAAAGATTCAGTACCTTTGATGATAAAATTTCATCAATGGTAGATAAAAATGGGTGCTATTATTTTTTACGTGCACCTGTTTTTACAGCGTGACAGTAGTAAACAATCAACTGTTATACTGATAGTTTTGATAGCCTGGCCGCCGTCATACCGGAGTTGGTAGCGCGTCGGAGTGTCAATCTAGAGGTCCCGGGTTCGATTCCCGACGGCGGCGCTCATCCTTTCCGACTATTATTCTCTCACCTATGGGTCGATAATCGTAGACCTATGTGGGATAGCAGCTGGAGGCTAGAAAAGGATGTGATGGCGGTACTGGTGTGAGAAATACCAGGAATCCATTGTTAGGTGCTCCAGCCGCCGCAAGAGATTGTCGAAAGCGGCGTAAAACCCCAATCAAACAAACAAACAAATTTGATAGCCTGGGAAATTGACCATAATGTTAGTTAAGTTTATGCCATAGTGAATTTTTATAGTATATACGAAAATCTAGTATCAAATTGTTCGATTGTATCCCTGTGATTTAAACTAGTAGTCGACGGGGTAGAAAAGGCTTTGTTAAATTCGACAGTGGCACCAATACAAAAACAAGAGTCGTCGGAGACGGATTATAATCCCCGAATAAGGCTTTTGTCACATAACTGTATGCCATTATTGAAAAAAAAAACCTTCAAAATGAATGCAACTATTGTTTGAGAGTTCAGTTCACAAGAAATTTGGAAGTTTGAAAAACATTGAAGGAATCTGTTTGGCTTCACAGGCCTGATTCTAGTAAAATTCAATATCATTATATGGTAAAGGGTTAAATATTTTACCTTGACCAACAAATTATCAATGAAAAATGTCTCCATACAATAAATGAAGACTCTAACTTGAGAAACAATAGACTGATTTATTTAAGAGTAGGGAATATACAAAATGTAAAGCTACATGGCATTAAGCCCCCTTTTAGCATGGTAAGGTTCATTGGGTCAAAAATTGAAATAAACATTATCTAGAGCACTAAAAAAACAACATTTGTATAAAATAACAAGAAATTTTGGCTATTTGTAAAGGAGGTATATTTGAAAATTAATGACCTGGACAATTTGACCTTGGCCAATGATCTTGAACTTAGTACCAACAGAAAGTCCATGTCATAGCAATGCACATGTAAAATATGAAGGCTATATCACTTACCATTGTATTCTTATGGGCGATGTTAATGTTAACATTTTCGAAATTTTGACCTTGAGAAATGATCTTGACCTTGACAGATGACCTTGAACCTAATACCAACAGAAAGGTCATGTCATAAGCAATGCACATGTGAAATGTGAAGGTTATATCACTTACCATTGTAAACTTATAAACAATGTTAAAGTTAAGATTTTCGAAATTTTTGCCTTGAGAAAAGACCTTGATCTTGACAGATGACCTTGAACTTAGTACCAACAGAAAGGTCGTGTCATAAGTCATGCACATATTTGAAATATGAAGGTTTTATCACTTACCATTGTAAACTTATGGACAATGTAAACGTTAATAATTTTGAAATTTAGACCTTGAGAAACGAATTTGACCTCAACAGATGACCTTGAACTTAATACCAACAGAAATATTTTGTCATAGCAAAGAAATGTGAAATATGAAGGCTATATCACTTACCATTGTAAACTTATAGACAAAGTTAAAAAATGAGATTTTCGAAACTCTGACCTTGACACATGACCTTGACTTATGACCTTGAACTTAGTACCAACAAAAATTAAGCAATGCACATGTGAAATATGAAGACTTTATCTGTAACCAATCAAAAGATATGGTCAATATAAGTTTTTGCAGGACAAAATGATGGCTTACGTAGAGCTAAAAACATTGAGGCCCCATTTCCCATGTTACGTTTATTAAACGTAAATTTTCGATAGTTTAACGTCAAGAGGATCTGATTTGCTTCTCAAATATGAAATTTCATAAAATTCTGACCATTAGACTAGGAGAAATTGGCAAAAAACTAGTTTTTACATTAAGGCCCATTTTTCCATGACGCAGCCTTGAATTGAGAAAATTCAAAAAAGGTCTCTTAGAAATTTACTAGGAAGATATTATATACATGAAGTTTCATCCAATTAGGCCCAGGGTTTAGGACGGACGGACGGACGCGCACACAAGCCGGCGACTAAATGCTCCCCCAAATTTTTTCGGGGAGCATAATTACAAAATATTTGATTAGTCTCAAGTCCAATATAACAGGATTGTCACTATATGTATACAGTACCAGTCTATCGCCGATGTAACGGATGGTAAAGGGAGATAATCTTAATTCAATGCTAAAATCGCCTTTTGACCAATTCATTGTTCAATTAGTTCTGTATGCAACTATTATCATTTAATACTTAAAATTAATGAATAGTTCCATGCTAAGAAATATCAAACATCCGGGTAGGTAGTATACTATTGGCTTAAATTCAAATTTAGAAAATAACATGAAATATATTGGAGTATTTTTACAAAGCTCTCGGAATCTACCGTATTTACTTGAGGGTTGGAACGGGTAAGTATAAAAAGCTGACTGCTGACCGCTGACTGCTGACCAGCTGACTGGCTGACCATTGGGTATAAAAAGCTGACCAGTAAATTGCTGACCACTTATTTCACCACTTATTTTAACTCCTTCACCCACCCTTTATGCTGTATTATTTTATGTATAATATTTTGACACAAGAAGTAATGGTACAATTATGTAAATTCTTTATAGGTTGTTTCAAGGAAATTTTTAAATCTTGTTTTTTTTTTGGGGAAAAGTAGTTTTTGTAAAGTAAAAGAACTTTTTGAAATAAAGTAAAAGAATTTTTAGAAATATTCTAGCAACTTAATATAAAACTTTAATTTTGTTGTTGTTGTTGTTCTTAATATATCCTTTTTTCTTTGTTTGAAATGACATTTGAATACTTCTTTATTAAACTTTTCCAAATCTGTTGTTCATTGACTTTGATATACATGCACATGGTATGAATTATCAATTTATTGTTTTTAAACCTTTTCCTTAAAACAAGTTATCTATGTACAAATTCAAATTTTAGCCATTTATATTCATTATCAATCCAGACAACAAATTTTGAAGAGTGGTCCAAAATGCAAGATGCTGCATAGATTATACTAAAAACATGAATAAAAAACAAGTACAAGTACCATATAGAATTGAAAACATTGTATGAAAAGGGGAAAATGGTAGTTATAATAATTTCCCTTTTTCCATAATTGTTATCTATGGTAATGTGTAGTAATAGGTTAGCTGATAACCAAATGTTCATCTATTGATATATATTGTCAAAGTACAATTATAAGAAACATTGTATACAAAGGAGAAATTGTTTCTAACAGTTTCTCCTTTTCTCACAATGTTTTTAACCTTAAATGGCTGACTTAACTTGCTGACCAAATAATCTGCTGACAGGTTCACTGACAAATGTAAAATAGCTGACAAGATTATGCTGACTGAATAACATGCTAACCTAATTTGCTGACCAGACTCAATTATGAATTAATATACTGACTGAATTTGCAGACCAGTGTTAAATTGCTGACCAGACTAAATACAAAATATCAGTTGACAAAAGTTGCTGAGCAATAGAAATCACTTACTAGACTTGATTATCAGCCCTGCTGATCTAATGATGTGCTGACCAAATTAGCTGACCAGAATTGCTAACCAAATTTGCTGACTATTAAAAATGGCTGACTAAGCTTGTTGACCAAACACTCTGCTGACCAGATTCACTGACAAATGTAAAAAAGCTGACCAGATTTTGCTGATTAAATAATATGCTGACCAAATTTGATGACCAATACAAATTGCTGACCAAACTTGGTTATGAATTAATATGCTGACTGAATTAGCTGACCAGTGTTAAATTGCTGACCAGACTAGCTACAAAATATCAGTGAACAAAATTTGCTGAGCAATGAAAATCACTCACTAGACTTGCTGACCTAATGAAATGCTGACAAAATTAGCTGACCAGACTTGCTGACCAATAAAAATGGCTGACTAAACTTACTGATTAAATAATCTGACTACCAGATTCACTGACAAATGTAAAATAGCTGACCAGACTTTGCTGACTAAATAATATGCTGACCAAATTTGCTGACCAATACAAATTGCTGACTGGACTCAATTATGAACTAATAAGCTGACTGCATTTGCTGACCAGTGTTGAATTGCTGACCAGACTAGCTAAAAAATATCAGTTGACAAAATTTGCCGATCATTGAAAATCTCTCACTAGACTTGATAATCAGCCCAGCTGACCTAATGATATGCCGACAAAATTAGCTGGCCAGACTTGCTAACCAAATTTGCTGACCAATTAAAATGGCTGACTAAACTTGCTGATAAAATAATCTGCTGACCAGATTCGCTGACAAATGTAAAAAAGCTGACCAGACTTTGCTGACTAGATAATATGCTGACCAAATTTGCTGACCAATACAAATTGCTGACCAGACTCAACTATAAATTAATATACTGACTGAATTTGCTGACCAATGTGAAATTGCTGACCAGATTAGCTACAAACTATCAGTTGAAAAAAATTTGCTGAGCAATGAAAATCACTAAGTAGACTTGATTATCAGCTCTGCTGACTTAATGATATGCTGACCAAATTAGCTGACCAGAATTGCTAACCAAATTTGTTGACCAATAAAAATGGCTGACTCAACTTGCTGACCAAACAATCTGCTGACCAGAATCACTGACAAATGTAAAATAGCTGACCAGACTTTGCTGACTAAATAACATGCTCACCTAATTTGCTGACCAATACAATTGGCTGACTGGACTCAATTATGAATTAATAAGCTGACTGAATTTGCTGACCAGACTAGCTACAAAATATCAGTTGACAAAATTTGCTGAGCAATGAAAATCACTAACTAGACTTGATAACCAAATGCTGACCAATGTAAAAAAGCTGAACAGACCTTTCTTACTAAATAATATGCTGACCAAACTTGCTGGGCTTAAATTGCTAACTAAGACTTGCTGAACAATAAATCTGTTGACCAAATTTGCTGACCAATAAAATTTCTGACCTGACTTCCTGACCAAAAAGATAGCAAACAAGATTTGCTGACTGTTGTAAAACAGCTGACCAGCCCTGCTGACCTTTTTATATGCTGAACAAATAAACTGACCAGACTTGCTGACCAATAAAATTTGCTGACTAGACTTGTTGACCAAATTTAATGACAAATTAAAGTTGCTAACTAGCCATGCCGATCATCAAAAATTTCTGACAAAATAATATGCTAACAAGATTTGCTGACCAATGTAAATGGGCTGACCAGACTTTTTCCAGTACAAATTGCTGACCAGACTTGATAATGAAATAATTTGCGATGACCAATGTAAAACTGCTGACCAGACTTGCTGACCAAATATTTGATGATCAATGAAAATTGCTGACTGGACTTTCTCGACAATTATTCTGATGACCAATGAAATTTCTGACCTCCCTTGCTGACCAAAAAACATGGTAACAAGGTTTGCTGACCAATGTAAAATAGCTGACCAGTCCTGCTGACATAATAATACGCTGAACAATCAACTGACCAGACTTGCTGACTGAATTTGTTGACCAATAAAAAATTGTTGACAAAATATCTGGTGACAAAATTTGCTGACCAATAAACATTTCTGACCAAACTTTCAGACCAAATATTTTGCTGATTAACTAATTTCTGACCTGAATTGCTGACCAGTTGACAAATGATCTGCTTACCAAATTTGCTGACCAGAGTAAAACGGCTGACCCTACTCATTAACACAATCCCACACTGACGCTTTCGGACGCCCCTCTGTAAAAATGATTTGAAAAACATTGTCTAAAATGAAGAAATTGCTTGTAACAAGCAATTTCTTCATTTCACACAATATTTTCTATCAAGAAAGTTGAACAATCTATATTTTCATAAACTTTGTTGTCTGCAACTTCTTTCAATTTAGACTGGTCTAAAATTTTACTGTGTGGGAACGGATTAACCCATTCACACACAATGACGCCTTTCGACGCCCCTCTAGAAAAACAATTTGAAAAACATTGTGGAAAATTAAGAAATTACTTGCAGCAACCAATTGCTTCATTTTCCAAAATGTTTTCTACCCTAAAAATTGAAACATCTAAAATTTCATTAACTTTTATTTAATTTGTCGCCTGTAACGCCTTTCAATTTGAACCAGTCTTAAATTTTGCCGTCTGGTAATGGGTTAATCAATTAATCTGCTGACCAGAGTTAAATGAAGAAAACTACAGACAAGACTTGCTGACCGATTATCTCTTATCAAAATTATCTTGATTACCTCTTCTATGAGGATAGGATTGTCTTATTTGTTGAACAATTCAGAACAGTTACCTTACCCAAGATTTATTTTTCCAATATCCAAATTAGAGAAAGAATATTCATGCATTATCCATTCAAATTGTTTTTCATTCATTTTTTATTTTATATTTGACTCCAAACATGACTGATGCAATTTATCAGAATCAAATGACAATATAGATATAGCATAATTCAAGTTAGCAAAACTTATGGTCAACTGGCAATTAACATCTCTTGTCCAATCAAAAAAGATGTGCTGTATGACATGTTTATTCTCTAGGTAAGTCAAGAATCAATGAAAGGTTAATGACATCATACTTAATCTGGTGAAAATGTGTATGGGGGCCTGCCCTTGGCATTCAAATGTGTACAAACTGATTTGATGCCACTGTGATTTAATAAATGCATTACAAGAAAACAGTTTTAAGACTGGTCCTGAAAGGTCACTACTTTATTAGTAAAATATGGATAGAAGTAGCATTGTAAAACAAGGTAACAAATATTTTTTCCTTCACTTTTTATGACTAATTTTCTTCATTGTGTCCAAATATGGGATTAAGACATAAGCAATGATACTACACTGTTGTACCAAACAACCAGTCAAAGCCCCCCCCCCCCCCCTCTCTCTCTGTCTGTCTCCCCCTTCTCTCTCTCCCTCCATTTCTCTCTCTTAAATTAGCACAGGTACAATTAACAACCAAAAAAAAAAAAAAAAAAAGAAAAGAAAATAATTAGTCAAAAAAACAGAGTTATGAAATTATAAGCTATTTCACCCATTCCCTCACAATCATGATTTTTGGTGTGCCTCAAGAAGTACAAATGTACAATATTGGGAATACATTGTTTAAAATGAAGACATACTTGCAATAAGCAATTTGTTCATTTTTTCACATTGTTCTCTACCTAGAGATTGATAAAATGTAGAATTTCATAAGCTTTAAATTGTCATCTGCAACTCCTTTCAAATTGGACCAATCTAAAAGATTTCTGTCTGGTAATGGGTAAATTAGGAAAAGAGCATTGCATGCTATTTGTTCTTTAGACTGAAGGGACTTGTCAATCAAATCCAATAAGCCAATCAGAGTGCACTTTGAGCAATGTTACAATATTATTGGTCAGTTATGTCATTGGAGCCGACACCTTCAAGCTAGAAATAAACACCATTCCCTGATTATCAGAAAACCCTTCGCACTAAAAATGTTCAGTGATATGAACATCCTTTCCCATTCTATTAACCCATTCCCACACAAGAATATTTTAGACTGATCCAAATTCAAGGAAGATGCAGACAACAATTTTAAGGTGATGAAATTCTAAAATTGTTTGTCTTTTTGGGTAGAAACATTGTGGACATTGAAGAAATTGCTTGATGCAAGCAGTTTCTTCTATGTCCACAATGTTTTCCAAGGTTTTTTGTTGAGGATGGTTAAAAGGAGGGCTTGTGTGGAAGTGGGTTAATGTCTGAATTTGAAGAATATAATGAATGACCTTATGACATTTATATGTACCTGTACTCACAATAATTTGCTGAACAATGGACATTTCTTAATGTGATTATTTCCCCTCCCTGTTTTATAACTTTTTTTTTGTAGAAAAATACTGTTTAAGATTAGATAAAAGTATATAATTTTTTCACAATGGAATAATTTTTAACAAATATTTATAACAATTTTTGCATAGAGATATACTCCTGGTTTGGTATAAAAGTGATCTAGACAATCTTTCTCATAAAAGCACTGAGTTCTCAATGCTTCTCTAAATGTCAAGTTTGGAAAAGGCACAGTAATGGGAGTAGGCCTATGTGAATTATGTTTTTTTATAACCCATTCCCAAATGAAGATATTTTGGACCTTTCCAAATTCATAGAATTTGCAGATGACAAATTTAAGTTGATGAAATCTTCAAAATATTTGTCTATTAGGGTAGAAAACAAGCAATTTCTTCTTTCTCCTCAATGTTTTCCAAAGCTTTCAGGGGCGACTAAAAGCGTCATTGTGTGGGAATGGGTTAAATATGTGTTTTCATGTGAAAGAAAACTTCTCAAACTCTTACTTGATTTCTTTTTTTCTAAAATTCTGAAGAATGAATTCAAGGAGAATATTGGGGCTAAAGAAGAAAATTATTTGTTACAAATATATATTCCTTTTCTTTCAATGTTACTCAAATGATTCAACTATTTTACATAAAGATTAAAATCTTTATTTTCTTTTTGTGTCTACCTCTAATTCTTTTCTAACTTTATTCTTGTGACTTCATCTTTATGTCTCTATTTCTAATTATATTAACATGTCAACTCAACCACGTAAACACATTCCTGCCTTTTATGCCTTTAAGACAATAGTTTGGGAAAAGAATGTGGAAAATAAAGAAATCGCTTTATTTTCTTCATTTTTCACATTGTGTTCTACCCAAAAAGATTTTATAGATGTCACTAGCTTCATATTGTTGTCTTCAACTTCTTCAACCAGTCTAAACATTGTTCCTGTGGGAATGAGTTAATATTATTTACAAAGAAATCCAAGAGGCATACATTTTGAAATCATAAATTTCAGTTATCTCCTTATACCCATTTCGAGCTGCCAGCATAGAGCAGTTGGTAGCACGTCAGACTTCTAATCTTCAATCACAGGATGTCATAGGTTAAATCCCCGGCAGCGGGACATTCTTTCAGACATTTGTCTCTCACCAATAATCTTAAACCTAAGTGGGAATGCAGCTCGAGGCTAGGAAAGGATGTAGTGGTAGTACTGATGTAAGAAATACCAGGAATCAATTGTTAGGTGCTCCAGCCTACGCAATATGACTGAAATACTGTTTAAAGTGGTTTTAAACCCAATTCAATCAATATTCCCATTTCGACAAAAATGTTTAGACTGGTTCAAGTTGAAAGAAGTTGCTGACAATATTTTCAGGTGATAGTGTTTTAATAACATTGGTCTTTTGTGATATAAAACATTGTGAAAAAATGAAGAAATTGATTGTGAAAAGCAATTTTTTCATTTTCAACAATTTTTTCTCAATAGTTTTGCTGTAAGACCAAAAAGGTAGAAATGATTGGGAATGGGTTAACTCTCTCCTATTCAATCCCTGTTTTTTTACGTCCCTTTAATTTATGCTTGAGAAAACATTGTGGAAACAGAAGAAATTAATCATAACAAGCAAGTTACCCTTTTTCCACAATACCCTACCTACTGCATGATTATTATTATATTGAAGATGAATACCACCTTACTATCAAGTGTCCAAAATTTAATGATCTTAGAAAGAAATTCATTCCTAATTTTTATATCAAAAACCCAAGTATGTTTAAATTCATAAATTTATTGCGCGAATCAGACAAGAAAACCCTTCATAGACTTTCACTATTCCTTAAAGAAACATTTAATGAAAAAAAGAAACTGTTTAGTTCTTATCAATTAATACTATGTTATCGAAGATGTTATCAGAAATATTTAATTCCCAGCTATGGCAGGGATCCAACGGTTTATGTTTAACACACTTGCCGTCGGACCCATACCTTTGCTGGCCCAGAATATTCTATGTATACAAATCTACGTTGTTTTTTTTATCTTTTTTTTCCAACAATAGAAAATAGCTCGTCCTCTACCAAAAACCATACCACGTGATGTATGTTTAATATGTTTGTAAATATGTTTTGTATTGACAATGTACTTTGTGCACGTCTTGAATAAATGTTCTGTTCTGTTCTGTTCTGTTCTGATTAATTTTCAAATAAACCAACTTTGAATTGTTGTCTATTTAATTTGGATACGTCTAAATTTTTGTAATATGTTAAAGGGTTAAAAGTGCAACCTATTAACCTGAAAGTGAAATTTTCAGATTTAACCCATGCTGACAAAAACCCTTTTTTATTTGGTGGAAAATGAAGGAATCTGTTTCAACTCAACTATTCTCATCCAAAATATGAAAAGTCTTTATATTAAATTTCTACTAACAATGTTTTTTAACCCTATACCAGACATCAAATTTATCGACTGGTCAAAAGTTAAAGAAGCTGCAGACAACATCTCATATTTTGCTAGCCTAGAATTGGAATATAAGTTCTAAATAAGGTCTAATCTATTGTGAGAAAAGGATATATTTCAAGCAATTTCTCCTTTTCCCACACAATTTTCTTTAAGTCTATAAAAAGCTGGATCGTTTAGTAATTGGATTTTATATTTTACTAATATTAATCAAGACTGATTTTATCACCTTCTCTTTGCCATTCTTTGTGTTTGTACATGTGATTCTCCTCCAAAAAGAAATCTTTTTGGAATCATATTTTATACAAATCAAGTTTTTAAAAAAAGTGTCCTGAGGTCAATTGTTATTCTTGACTTGATAATGAATTTACAGCAATTTAAAATGACACAATGATTTCTCAATAAATATTCGTTCTTTGTGTTAAAAAGACTTAATTCACTTAAATTCAATTTAATGGGATTCATTCTCATTGCCCTACTTTGAAACATCAGAATTTATCAGGTGTGGTTGTGTGTCTTTGGGTGATGTTGATAATGGCTGTATCTCAGGAAGACAAAACTCTGGTATTGAACAGGAAAGTGTTAAAAAGAATTCAAGACTTAAAAAGCAAGTTGTAGAATAAATGGTTGCATGATCTTTCTCAACATTTAAATTTACACTGAAGTGTGGAAATAGGAGATAATGCAACATTCTGGAATAAACCTAAGTAGCAGTTTGTTTTGTTGTTGTTTTTGAAAGAGATGCAAAACTTGCAGCTTCTAGACACATTGAGGTGAAAGGAAAAAAACTAGCAGCAAATACTTTTTTTCCTTTTCATTATTTTCGGTCCCAGGATAAACAAGTTTCAATTTTTTCCTTATCATTTTGACTTATTTACAAATCAAAATATTTTTTCTTATTCACTAAGAGAAAAGATAAACTATTGAGATAAAAGCTTGAAAATCAGACCAATCATCATTTCTCTTTTATTCTCAATTTTATCTGCCCCAAGAAAATCAAGTCACAGAATCAATTTTGGAGTTTAATATACCAAATTTTTTGGGTTTGTACAATCTTATTTTTTGTGATTTGAAATAGGTTATTAAAACCATCACCATATTGGTAGTTATAATGAAAAGATAGAAATGGCAATAAACCAGGTTTTCAATGGCTTTATCAAAGTCTATCAAGTAGCATAGGACTAGTTATGCAAACAAGAATTTAGACAATTAGTCTTGTTTTTTGCATGATAACAAATGGAACAACAAAACCCTGATAATACATTTATTTGCTAGCACGCAATTTTTTATCATAATCCATTACAAGTTGTAATAGTAGTTGTGCAAAGAAGAATTTGGACATGGGGTAGCAATAAATCACAAAATGCTGATAACATGTACTAGATCATATTGTGACAAATATTTAGTGAAAATTTCATTGAAACCCCTCAATAATTGTAGAAGGAGTTAGGCTTACAAGAATTTGACAATGAGCATGATCCACCATTTATTAAAATTAAATACAAACTAACAACATATATTAAAAATTTACTCAGATTTTCTATCAAAGTGTCACCTGTATAAAAGCAAAGGTGCAGCTATTGCATAATATTGACCGATATTGACCATGATTTGACTGGCGAGCCTGTCCTAATCTGACGATACAATATCGGAGAGCAGCGCAGATGGGACAGGTTCACCAGTCTAGACCATGATGAGCAATGGAATACACAAGATGTTTACCCCCCCTGGTGTGATAAAAGGATAAGGCAATTAGCTTATCATTAGGAGTCAAACACACAACATTCCTTGTCCCTTTACTGTTTTTCAAAATGTTAGACCTGTCCAAATTCAAAGGTTTGCAAACGACAATTTAAAGTCGATTTTGTTTGAAAAACAATCAATTAGTAGGGTAGAAAATATTGTGGAAAAAGAAGAAATTGCTTGTTAGAAGCAAATTCTTCTTTTTCCACAATGTTTTATCAAGTATAAAACCACAGGAATGCAAAAAACAGGGATTGAATTGGAAAGGATTAAACAAGGTATTTGAAGTCAGCTATATTTGCAAGCTATTCTAAGAATATTATTCAGCAAATGTGATAAATTGTGGTCATCAAGATTTTTCAAAAAATATGAGAAAAAAAAAAATGCTGTTAGAAAGATCTGTTAGCAATTTTAAAAAATGTGTTCAGCAAAGAATGAAAAAATGTGGTCAGCATGATTGGTATGCAATGTAAGATTGACTGTAAGATAGATCATGGGAATTGTTGTTCAGCCTAACCCATTCCCTCACAATGATGCTATTTGACTCCCCTCCAAGAAAAACAATCTAGAAAACATTGTGTAAAATGAAGAAGTTGTGTAAATGTTTATTCATGTACCAGCAGAACATGTTGGGTTTTTTTTTAATGTTTCAAAGGTTGCTGGTTTGATTTTTTTTTTGAAAAATCATTTTCATTATATTCATATATTGATAATCATGAAATTTTATAAGGAAATTGCTTAATGACTAGAATGAAAATGATAGAAAATGCAAAGCCTTCAAATTATAGATATTCTTTTTCTTCTCCAATTCTAAAAAAAATGTCAAAATTAAAAAAAATTATAGTTTAAAAAAAATGAAAACATGAATGAACACAATGCATATGTATTAAAAGCTGTTTTGTTAGTACATACTGACAACAAATTGATAATCAAATGAGGAAGCAACTAATCATCTTAATAGGCTACCATGATTGAATAGGAAATATTTTTTTCTTGGTCAAGAAACTGATTAGCTGCTATCAATCCTTCAACATGTTCATAGTATTTTTGAATAAGTATTTCTATTTTCTTTTAAATTGTTATTTCTGAATTTAATACCATTTCCAATTATGATTCATAAATGGATACAAGTTAATATATAAAAAAAGAAATAAAATAAATACAATATAACTAATGGTAATGTGAAGATTATCATATTTTCTTTAAAACATTTAATTTTTTCTCCATAATTTGAATATTTTTTCATATTTTTTGTCTGTTGAAAAAGAGGTTTTTCATCTTTTTAAGCAGGATTAATGGTGGGCTAAGGAGCTTAAATAAGTGGTGAAATAAGTGGTCAGCAAAATACTGGTCAGCTTTTTATACCTAATTGGTCAGCTGGTCAGCAGTCAGCAGTCAGCTGGTCAGCAGTGAGTTGGTCAGCTTTTTATACCTACCCTTTACTTGATTCTACTTTAAACTTTTACACTAACGACGTCTCTACATTCTCTACGATAAGTCGTGGGACAAACACTGTTTGGAAGCCAACCGAAAGCCGACTGCCTTACGTTGGCCAATCATTACTTACATAAGTCAAAATTGAGGTATTTCTATTATTTTTCTAATTGATACTGACTGCAGACAGAAATCAGAGAAGACATGTAAGATGCGGAACAAGTGCCTAACCTACGTGTGGAAAGATGACAGGAAAGGAGAAATTGCCTGTTACAAGCAGGTTATTTCTTACTATTATGCTTCCGAACTTTTCGTGATAGAGTTGGCCTTGGATAAAGCTTTGTCGACCGTACCACTCATTACCATTCAACCAGTATGTATAATGCATCCCCACACAGTCCCGTTTTTTGACGCCCCTCAAGAAAAGAACGCTTTTGAGACATTCAATGGCCACAATGTTTTTGTTGTTTTTTTTTTTTTTTTTTACCAAAAAAGGTCAAAGAATCTTTAAATCTAATCGATTAAACTGAATTGGCATAGATCTACAACTCATTTAATTTGGAATTGAGTCTACCACAATTTACTAGTGTTGTCTGGTACCGATTAAAGACCAATCGTGACTTTTCTGAGGGCCACCAAGAACATGTTGCTGTTGTTGTTCTTGTAATTGTTATTTTCATGACGCGGATCCCTTGTGCAGTCACAAGTTTCAATTTCAAGTCATGCAAGTAACCTAACGGTAACTGAGAACTGAAGTTTAAGATTACGGTTAATATGCTTAAAAACGTGTTATTGAATAAAAAGAAATAAAAAAAGAAGAAGAAGAAAACAATGGGAACAACAAGTAGCATAGATTTGTCAAAATTCTGGAAAGGAGGGGGTTGAAGTTTTAAAAAATCGTGCCAATGTTTCGTCATGCAGATAACATAATCTGATTGTGGGGATTTTGACAAAATAATGACATGTATGCCTTATGTTGTGCGTCTCTGATGTTGTAAAGAATATTACATGGTGTCAGCCTTGAGAATTTTAGAAATTGGATTAATTTAATTGAACATAGATAGGTGCAAAATGGTATTGAAATCACCAGACTCAAACTGCAGGACTAAGGGAGCTCATTCAAATTGAAATCGCCTTTCAATCTTACTAGAGTCAATTCCCTTTGTTTACCGGAAACCGGAAGTGTCAGAATAATCATATGAAAGAAGAAAAATAAATTAGAAACACAATCAAATATGGATTATGAGACGAGAGGTCCTACCAAAAACATGGGTGTATCACCTAGACCTATCTACTATATCGTGGGATCTTTGGCACTACTCGTCCTGATAATAATTGGTAATTCGACTTCCAAGTTCCCATTTTATTGATGCCTTGCGTTTCGCCCACATTCCTTTTCGAACCACAATATCTTTTCAGCCCAACCGCATAATTTCACGAGATGATGATTATCTATGTAGATATATTGCTAAGGTAATCATTTTATTTCTCACAATGTTTTCTTTTCAGAGATGGTTGATTCAGTATAGTTGTCATTCAAATTGCATGTAAGGAAGCTGTGGTTCAGTAGTGCTCAATCAAAAAAATATTTTTCATCTGGTGAAATAGTTTTTATAAATCTTACAGACATTTGATTTATCTTTCAATAATATTTTGTCCAGTTCTATTCTAAACTTCTACCGGAAATTTATCTTGAAAGTTGCCTTATTGACCCTTGAGAAATTTTGGATTGCCCCCTCAGCAGCACGGTCATACTAAAACAAGCCCTACAGAGATTTTTAGCCCTACAGACGCCCTACGGAATTAGTACACGCCCTACGAGTATATGAGCGATAATGGTGTATAATTTTTAGTTAATATGATTGAAATTAACATTTTTCTTCATATTTCAAAGTATTTTCTGTGAATTTATCTTATTTATGATGATTTTGATGTTTATAATATCACATAATTTGACCGGAAGTACTTGACGAAATGCCCTGTCGTTTAATTGATCGCCATACAAATTCATAAGCAAATACCTGGATATGTATCAGTATTTTTTAGATACAAAATTATTCATGTTTTGGTTAGTATCTTTATTTTGGTATAATTTCATGTTAGAAAAGACTTTTTAGATACAAAGGGGTCTCGATGCAATGCAAGGGAAGCAACTCTTTATTTGCAATCAAAATAGACTGGATAGTCCTTTTATGAAATATAGTACGGGACGTTTAGCTTAATGAGACTCTATTTGTTACTAGCATCTTTTTCGCAATGTTTTCCAACATTCTTCAGTGTTGCAAAAAAAAAAGAGATTGTGTAGCTGGTTCAATGTTTATTCTTAAAAGACAGAGATTATTTGTAGTCTTCCTAAACAATTCAATACGATTTAACTCAGACTTTAATGCTAATAATATTCATGTGATCGGTAGGCGATATTTTTTTTTTTTCTTATAGTACGGCAGCCATTGTTTGAGGGAAATAATAGTTCGTTATTATGATGGTAATTGAATTTCATTGCATTTCGGTACAGGCAGCATAATTAATTTGTCTTTGGCAAGTGTTGATGAAAGAAATGCTGATAGGATATGCACCTTAGCCCAGTACTATACAAATTTGTATATCTTATATCGAAGTTGTAAATAAAGGTAGTTACTACTGTTTCGGGCTGTCCCATGGATATATCATTTATATTAGTAGTATTATTAATACTACTGATATTGTTGTTGTAATCAAGATCATTGTTTTTTCCATTTCCATCATATTTTTCACAGTATTAATTCAATTGCAAATATTGTCCAAATGTATAGCCACTTGACAATCAAAACATTTCAGTATTTTGTTCATCATGTTATATGCAACAAGTACAAAAAACAAACAAAAAACAAACAAATAAAAAACCTGGTTTTTAAGTCTTTACTTCAACACAATCCCGTATTGGACAATACAAGAACCTAACCCTTTCCTGTACAAACCAGGGTTTTAACATCGCGTTTATACTTCTGAAAACATTGAGGAAAAAGAAGAAATAGCTTGTGACATACAATTTCACCTTTTTCCACAATATTTTCTACCATATAGGATTATTTCATTACTAATTGCATTCAATTTTCATTGTCATCAACAACCTCTTTCGATTTGGTCTAGTTTTAAAACATATTAAAGGGGTTTACATTTAAAAAATAATGCGAGAAAAGGTGAAACTAATTTCTTTTCTACATTATCAGGCAATTAAAATTAGAACAAGCTTTCTCCGGCAACATCTTTCCAATTTTGTCATTGGTACCCATCCTATAGGCTTCTAGCCTATGCTAAATTGAATCGAAAAATCATTTAAAACCTGAATATAAGTTCTGATTTTTTTTATATAATAAACCTATTTCTTTTATAATTGAGGGGATAAGTATTTTAATAGAAATTTGACTGTAGATTTGAGGGGCAACTCTCATTAAATGGTCTGAGGTTTCCTCAAGTAACTTCCGGTCAGGTTTCGGCATTTGTAAACATCAAAATCATCATAAATAAGATAAATTCACAGAAAATATTTTGAAATATAAAGAAAAATTTTAATTTCAGTCATATTAACTAAAAATTATACATCATTATCGCTCATATATTCGTAGGGCGTGTACAAATTCCATAGGGCGTCTGTAGAGCTACAAATCTCTGTAGGGCTTGTTTTAGTATGACCCTCAGCAGCATGCCCACTGGGTTTTCATTTTTTGGGGTACATGTACCCCTTTGTACATGAAATGCTTTGAAATGGGGGTACAAAGAAAAATCTGGGGGTAGAGTGTACCCTTTACTTTCAGAGTTAAGAGTACACCATACAAATCTAAAGCCTTTACCAAATGACATTGTTTTTGTTATATGATTTGTTAATAATCAGTAAATAAATGCCACACATCATGTGCAAGTGTCAAAAAAATTTAGAGTGAAGGATAGCAAACTTTTTTTCAAAAGCTGACTTGACAATATACTTTCTCTTAATTATTGGATTTTGAAGGGGCTGAATGGGATATGAGAGCGATGGCTAAATAACTGTAACAAGTTAATTATGAGGGTGGGGAATGTCATTTTGGAGCAGGCCCTACAAGGCATGTCAGCTCATTGTTAGCTCAAACTCTTGTATTAAAACGATTCTGGTACAGAAAATATCAAATGGCCTTATTACCGTCCAAAAGTCACCATTTGTGGTGAAATAGAATAGGTTTTGCTACAACATTTTGCAGACAGCAAATGACGTAGCTAAAACAAAACTATAACATCAAATAAACGACCCCATTTTGTCGTGCCCAACTTACATGTACAATGGAACTCACAAGAGAAACTTATTTCAAAATCTAATTCTATAGTATGAAATTATGTCAGTTTCATGCCAAAAAAACGTAAATATCTTGCATTTCGTTTGAAAAATAGCACAACTTTGGACTTATTTGAAAACAAACTGGTGAGGCCATCAGGATCTGCATTATACAAACTTTTCCAACTGCTGTTTCCCCCATTCTCTATCTAGACCAGAGAGGAGCCATGGTTCCTGTCGCATGTCTACTTTGCTTGCAAATTTTTGGTCTTTAGGAAAAGATATGCACGTAGAGTTTCTAGTTTTAATCGCTAATAATTTTAAATGCACACACACATAATGGCATTTTTGTTTCTATGTTCATTCATTTTTCTGCACGTTCATGCACGTCTTGGTATGAGATTTGTACGGGAACCGACATAATTGTATGTGAATTATGTACTGCAGTACCTGAATGGGCACCCTGGCAGTTATTGTACATTTTACAAATGAGAAGGTCCATGTACACCAAAAAGATGCAAAATTATTGTTTGAATTTTTCAACCATCTTTGCTTTTAAACAATTAATCTTGAAGATCTATTTGATGTAAAGTCAAGTTCAGAGTTATGTAAACTCAAGCTAAATTTATCCCCTGCCCCAAATTTTGTGAAAAGTTTTATTTGGGGGTCAATTTTGCATATGATTGGGTTTAAGATAAGTGTGCTACAAGGTATAGGCAATTCTCACAACACCGGATTGGGGTGCCAAAAATTAAACATCCTGTGAGAAAATGAGGTCACCAAAGTTTTCTGAGTCTCCTTAGGGGCCATACATGATAACATAAGTATGTATTATTATTGACTTTTGACAATATCCCCCTATATTTGTGCATGGTTATGAAAAAACAAATTAAAGAAGACCAATTTTTTCGATGTATTACTAGTTAATTCTGCCATTTATATGAATCATTCAAGCTTACAGCAGGCTTGACTGTTGTCTCTGGACATCTTGACAACTTTCTAGTTCAAATTTTACCAACTTTTATTGTTTTCTTTTGTGTCTGACATGTCCAAAATTTTTGTTGCAGTGGATTTTAGCTCTACTGGCCAAAGGCCACTAGAGCTATTGCAATGGCTTTTTCCCTTCCGGCGTCCGGCTGTCCGTCCAGCTGTCCCTCCGGCGTCCCATCATTAACTTTTCCTTATTTACTCGATAAGAGTCCACAGTTTTCATTGGATTTCCTTCAAACTTTCTCAGAAAGATTTTACAATCATAAGGATCGTTCCTCTCGAAATTGGGTCAGATCCGTGAAGAAACACGGAAAAGGGGGGCCTAATTAAAAATTAATTAATTAATCCTCGTTTACATGATAGAGTCCACAGTTTTCATCAGATTCTCTTCAAACTTTGTCAGAATGATTGTACCATCATAAGGATTGCTCTTTTCGAAATTTGGTCAGATCCGTCAAGAAACATGGGAAAAGAGGCCTTATGAAAATTTAATTAAAAATCCTCATTTACGCGATGGAGTCCACAGTCTTCATAGGATTCTCTTCAAACTTTAAAAGAATGATTGTACCATCATAAGGATAGTTCCTTTAGAAATTGGGTCAGATCCGTCAAGAAACTAGGGAAAAGGGGCCTATTTAAAAATTAATTAATTAATCCACGTTTACGCCGTAGAGTCCACAGTTCCCACCGGATTCTCTTCACATTTTAAATGAAGGATTGTACTAAATTAAGGATGGTGCCTTTGAAATTTGGTATGATCCATCAAGAAGCATGGGAAAAGGGGCCTTTTGAAGAAAATCTAATTTTAAAAATCCTCTTTAACACTCTGGAGTGCGCTGTATACATTGGATTCTCTTCATACTTTCACAGAATGATTGTACCATCGTAAGGATTGTTCCTTTAAAGTTTGGTCAGATCTGTCAAGAAATATGGGAAAAGGGGCCTTACGAATTTTATTGCATAATCTTAATGCTATAAAGTCCACAGATTTCATCTGTTTGTCTTCATACTCAAACAGTACAATTATACTTTGTAAGTATAGTTCCCTTTGGAATTGGGTCAGATGCATCAAGTAACATGGGAAAAGGAGCCTTATGAAATTTATTTCAAAAATTCTTGTACCACAATAAAGTCCACAGTTTCATTGGATTCAATAATAGGCCTACTAAATCATGCCTACAACACAAAATCAATACAACTCGCCAACCAATGAGTGCATTTTATTCATCTGATTGGCTGTCAATCAAAATAGTAATTAGTTTTCATAATGTTTGGTCTTGTGTCAGACTCGACGACATAATTGACCCGATATACAAGCCCTTGAGCAAATATACACACTTGGCCCTCGGACTTGATTTCAGGAGATTAGTCAAAGTAAATGTATGTATTAACAAAACTTTTAATTTTTTGGTGCCACGAACTTTCGCCAAATGAAAAAAACTTGCGCCAGAATTGTGTTTTTGTCACATTTGGCAACAATGACGACCAACAGCACGAACCCTTATCATGGGAAAAGGGGCCCTATGAAAATTTCACTATAAAATCCTTATTAACACAATAAATTTCACAGACTACACATTGATTGTACCATCATTACAACTGTTGATTTTGACAGTGGATCTGATACAGCAATTATCACATGAAAAGGGTCATTATGATAAACTTTCTTAAATATTCAAGTTAATACAATGATGTCTCTGAAATTCACTGGATTCACTTAAAATTTCACAGAATGATTGTACAATTACAAGGATGGTTCTTTTTAGAATTTGGTACAATTCGTCAAGTATCATGTAAAAGGGAGCCATATGATTTTTTTTCAAATATTCTAGTTAACATAATGAAGTTCCCATATTTCATCAAATTCACTTAAACTTTCACAGAATGATTAAACAAACAGTAAATTATCAGGGGGAAAGGGGCTTTATGAGAACTTGATTGAAATATCTTCGTTAACACAATACAGTCGACAGTTCTGATCGTATTCTCTTCAAAGATGCAAGGAATAATTGTGGCATATTGGAAACATAGCAAAAGGGGTCTTACAGATTATCATTTAAAACATTCTTGATTATGTGATGACGTTCACAATTATTATCAGATTGTCTTTAAAATTTCACAGAGGACTATTATATGGTCGTAAGGAAAGTTGCTTTCGGAAATGAAATGGATCTATAAGAAAACACAGGAAAAAGGCCTTATGGAATTTTACTCAAAACAATCCTGGTTACACGATAAAGTCCACAATTATTATCGGATTCTGATAAAAATTTCACAGTATGATTGTGGGGTCAAAAGGGAACTTCCTTTTGGAAATGAAGTGGATCTGTCATGAAAGATGGGCCTTAAGGATTGTTAACAGTTTGCTCAAAACAATAAAGGGGATAAAGTCCAATTTGTTATTTTTTATGCATTCTTCTTTCAGCATTTAACTACCTTAAATATCAGATTTCTTTAACAGAAACTTGATTACCAGTAGAGCGTCTCAGGCCCTCATGGGCCTCTTGTTTTTAGCTCTACTGGCCGAAGGCCACTAGAGCTATAGCGATGGCTTTTTCCCGTCCGGCCGGCTGTCGTCCGTCCGTTAAACTTTTCTTTGTTTACGCGATAAAGTCCACAGTTTTCATTGGATTCTCTTCAAACTTTCACAGAATGATTGTACCATCATAAGGATCATTCTTTTCGAAATTTGGTCAGATCCGTCAAGAAACACGGAAAAAGGGGACTAATTAAAACTTAATTAAAAAATCTTCGTTTACGCAATAAATTCCACAGTTTTCGTCGGATTCTCTTCAAACTTTCACAGAATGATTGTACCATCATAAGAATTGTTCCTTTCGAAAATGGGTCTGATCCGTCAAGAAACACGGGAAAAGGGGCCTTATGAAAATTTAATTAATAATTCAATTAGAAATCCTCTTTTACGCGATAGAGTCTAGTTTTCATTGGATTCTCTTCAAACTTTCACAGAATGATTGAACCATCATAAGGATCGTTCCTTTCGAAAATGAGTATGATCAGTCAAGAAACATGGGAAAAGGGGCCTTATGAAAATTTAATTAAAATATCCTCGTTTTCGCGATAGAGGCCTCAGTTCCAATCAGATTCTTCTCAAACTTTCACAGAATGATTCTACCAACATAAGGATCCTTCTTTTCGAAAATGGGTATGATCCGTCAAGAAACACGGGAAAAGGGGCGTTATGAAAATTCATTAAAAATTCAATTAAAAATCCTCGTTACACGATAGAGTCCACAGTTTTCATTGGATTCTCTTCAAACTTTCACAGAATGATTGTACCATCATAAGGACAGTTCTTTTCGAAATTGGGTATGATCCGTCAAGAAACATGGGAAAAGGGGCCTTATGAAAATTCAATTAAAAATTCCATTAAAAATCCTCGTTTACACGATCGAGTCCACAATTTTTATAGGATTCTCTTCAAACTTTCTCAGAATGATTGTACCATCATAAGGATCATTCCTTTCAAAAATGGGTCTGATCCGTCAAGTAACATGGGAAAAGGAGCCTTATGAAAATTCAATTCAAAATTCAATTAAAAATCCTCGTTTAAGCGTAGAGTCCACAGTTTTTATCGGATTCTCTTCAAACTTTCACAGAATGATTGTACTATCATAAGGATCATTCTTTTCAAAATTTGGTCAGATCCGTCAAGAAACACGGGAAAAGGGGCCTAATGAAAATTTAATTAAAATTCCATTAAAAATCCTCGTTTACGCGATAGAGTCCACAGTTTTCATTGGATTCTCTTCAAACTTTCACAGAATGATTGTACCATCATAAGGACAGTTCTTTTCGAAATTGGGTATGATCCGTCAAGAAACATGGGAAAAGGGGCCTTATGAAAATTCAATTAAAAATTCCATTAAAAATCCTCGTTTACACGATAGAGTTCACAGTTTTTACTGGATTCTCTTCAAACTTTCTCAGAATGATTGTACAATCATAAGGATCGTTCCTTTCGAAAATGGGTCTGATCTGTCATGATACAGGGGAAAAGGGGCCTTATGAAAATTTAACTAAAAAATTCTTGTTAACACTCTTGAGTCCACAGTTTTCATCACATTGTATTTAAACTTTCACAGAATGATTTTACTATCATAAGGATTGTTCCTGTGGGAATTTGGTCAGATCCATCAGGAAACACTGGAAAAGGGGCCTTTTTCAAATTTAATCGAAAAATCTTTTAAGAAATACTCTTTAACACTCTGGAGTCAATAGTTTTCATCGGATTCCCTTCAAACTTTCACAGAAAGATTGTACTATCATAAGGATTATTCCTTTCGAAATTTGGTTTGATCCTTCAAGAAACACAGGAAAAAGGGGCCTTATGAAATGTTTAATAAAAAATTCTCATTAATAATCTAGAGCCAACAATTTTCAACGGACTCTCTTCAAACTTTCACAGAATGATTGTACCATCATAAGGATTGTACCTTTAGGAATGGGATATAATTCCTCAAGAAACATAGGAAAAGGGGCCTTATTAAAATTTAATTCAAAAATCTTTGTTAGCACTCTAGAGTCCACAGTTTTCATCTGATTGACTTCAAACTTTCACAGAATGATTGTACCATCATAAGAATTGTTCCTTTCAAATTTGGTATGATCGGCCAAGAAACATGGGAAAAGGGGCCTTATGAAAATTTAAAAAGGGGCCCGATTAAAACTGGATTGAAAAAGTCCTCATAAACACAATAGAGTCCATAGTTTTCAACAAATTCTCTTCAAACATTCCCAGAATGATTATTACATTAAATGGATTGTTCCTTTCGGAAGTAGGTTTGATCCATCAAGTTTCATGGGAAAAGGGGCCCTATGAAAATTTAATAAGAAAAATCTTAGTTAACATGTAATGGCCCTAGATTTCACCTGATTGACTTCAAACTTGCACATAATGATTGTACCATCATAAGGATTGTTCCTTTCCAATCTGATCCATTGAGAAACATAGGAAAAGGGGCCTTAGGAAAATTCAATTAAAAAAATCTTAATTAATGCTTGTAAGTCCACAGATGAGATGGGGTTGTCTTTATACTCAAACAGAATAATTATACTTTTGTAAGAAGAGTTCCCTTTGGAATTGGTTCAGACCCATCAAGTAACATGAGAAAAGGGGCTATATGAAAATTCAATTAATAAAACCCTGTTAACGCAATAAAGCCCACAGCTTTGATCAGATTTTGTTGAAACTTTCACAGAATGATTGGAAGGTCATAACTATCATTCTTTTCATAACAGGGTTTGAACTGTCAAGAAGCACAGGAAAAGGGGCCTTATGAAAATTTCATTTATAAATCCTTGTTACTAAGTCCAGAGCTTTCATCGGATTTTCTACAAACATTCACAGAATAATTGTACAATAATAATGATTGTTGATGTTTGCATTAGACCTGATCCGTCAAGTATCACAGGAAAAGGAGCATTGTGAAATTTAATTTTAAAATCATTGTACCACAATAAAGTCAACAGTTTTCATCAGATTCTGTTAAAACTTTCACAGAATGATTATTCCATCATGAGGATTCTTTCTTTTCAAATCTGTCTAGTATCATGGGAAAAGGGGCCTTTAGAGAATTTTATCTATAATCCTTGTAACCAAGTCCAGAGCTTTCATTGGATTTTATTCAAACCTTCACAGAATCATTGTACAATAATCACGATTGTTGATGCTGACATAAGACCTGATCCTTCAAGTATCACAGGAAAAGGAGCCTTATGAAAATTTTATTTTAAAAATTTGACACCAAGATAAAGTCTGCAGTTTTCATCAGATTCTGTTCAAACTTTCACAGAATGTTTGTACCATCATAGGGATTGTTTCTTTCCAAATTGGGCCTGATCTGTCTAGTATCATAGGAAAAGGGGCTGTATGAAAAATTATTACCAAATCCTCATAAACACAACAATGCCCTCAGTCTTTATCAGAATCTCTTCAAACTTTAATAGAATGATTGTACCATCATTTGGATTGTTCCTTTGTAAATTAGGTCTGATTGGTTAAGTGACACAATAAAAGGGACCTTATAAAAATTTTATTACAAAACATCATTATTACAATAAAGTCCTCAGTCTTTATCATTTTCTTCAAACTATCATTAGGATTGTTCCTTTGTACATTGGGTCTGATTTGTTAAGTTTCACGGAAAGGGGCCTTATGAAAATTTTGTTACAAAAATTCTTGACACAATTCAGTCCACTGTTTTGATTGATTCTCTTTAACATTTTAAAGAATGATTCTACCTTCATTAGAATTGTTCCTTTTGAAATTTGGTTTGTATCATGAGAAAAGGGGCCCTATGAAAATTTCACTATAAACTCATTAACACAATAAATTCCACAGATTAAACAGATTGATTTTACCATCATTCCAATTGTTGATTTTGACAGTGGATCTGACTATAGCAAGGGTCACATAAAAAGGGGCCTTATGAAAAACTCTCTTAAATATTCTGATCAACACAACGATGTCCCTTGATTTCACCGGATTCACTTCAAAATTTCACAGAATGATTGTACAAATACTTAGATGGTTCTTTTCAGAACTGGGTACAATCCATCGGATTTTTTTTTAAATATTCTAGTAAACATAATGAATTCCCAATATTTCATTGCATTCACTTTTAACTTTCATAGAATGATAAAACCAACAGTAAAATATCACGGGAAAAGGGGCCTTATGAGAACTTGAATTTAATATCTTTGTTAACACAATAAAGTCAACAGTTTTATTGGATTCTCTTCAAAGATGCATGGAATAATTGTGGCATTCAAAACACAGGAAAAGGGGCCTTACAGATTATCATTCAAAACATTCTTGTGTATGTGATGAAGATCACAATCATTATCAAGTTGTCTTTTAAATTTCACAGGACAATTGTCGGGTTGTAAGGAAAGTTCCTTTTGGAATGAAATTGATCCATCAGAAAACACAGGAAAAGGGGCCTTATTGATTTTCATTCAAAACAATCCTGTTTATGTGATAAAGTCCACAATTATTGTCAGATTCTGATGAAATATTCACAGAATGATTGTAGGGTCATAAGGTAACTTTCTTTTGGAAATTGAGTGGATCCGTCATGAAACATGGGAAAAGGGGCTTTGAGGATTGTTGCTTAAAATGATAAAGGGGATAAAGCCCCTTTTTTTTCTTTATGCAATCTTCTTTGAGCAATTAACTTCCTTAAATATCAGATTTCTTTAACGGAAAACTTGATAACCAGTAGAGCGTCTCAGGCCCTCATGGGCCTCTTGTTCTGGTTAAGGGATTTTATCGCAAAAATCTTCTCAATTGAGAAATGTTTTGTATTTCATGCTCTTTATAGAAAAAATCTCTCACCAATGTTGAAAATAATGGTAATCTTTGTTAAAAAAAGAAAAAAAAAAGTTGGGGAGCGCCCAATCCCCTTACCAAGAATGAGTTGTCTGGTAATGACTTTTTCTATGTTCTTTTATTTCAGGTTTATATTATATATTAACTGGACAAGGAGGAAGATTTGATATAGGATGGTATGCTTTCAATTTTTAGATTGAAATACTTACAGAAATTGATGACTTTAAAAAGAACTTGGTCAAGCTGTGTATACAGGTTGACTTTTAAAATCCTCATTTTTACAATCACTAGTTTTCAAGATATAGCAGTCTATTTCTTTTAACCCGTTCCCACACATTCCTCTTTGTTGGCTCCTCAATGAGAAAAAGCTTAGGAAGACATTGTGGAAAATGTAGAAATTGGTTGTTGACATTAATTTCTGCATAGTCCACATTGTTTTCTATCCCTCAGTACAAGGATTCTCAAAATTTCATCAACTTAAAATTGTTGACTGCAGCTTCATTGAATTTGGACAAGTCTACAATTTTGTTGTTCTTTAATGGGTTTTGGAAAAGATTTAAGGGGGAAAAAAAGGAAATGCCTTTTATAAGAAAGCAATTTCTCTTTTGGTCACAAGAATTCTACACTAAATATAATTATGTAGAATTTTCTTCTTTTGTTTTTTACTCTTTTTTTTTCAATTTTCATAGACTTAAAGACATCTGATACTAGTTTGAATCCAACCAGTTTAAATAGTTATTTATCATCTGCTTGTATTTAAAGTGATTAATCATTTCGTTAGCTTAGTGCAAAAACATCATAAGTGTCTACACAAAGTATAGACACTTATAATGTTTTTAGACTAAGTTATCGATTTGTGACTGTTAATCGAAGAACCAATCTACCAATTAAATCATTCCTTTTATACCACAAGTGAACTTAGAGCTCCTATATTTGCCAACATTTAAAAGTGAAGCATTTTTATTGGTTTGGCAAATTAACCCTTTCCTGTTTTTTGAAATTTTAGACTGGTCCAAATTGAAAGTTTTTTCCGATGACAATTTAAAGTCCAACTTATTTGAAATATAATGATTCAGTAGGGTAGAAAATATTGTGGAAAAAGAAGAAATTGCTTATTACAAGCAATTTCTTCTTTTTTCACAATGTTTTCTCAATCATAAAATTACAGGGACGTAAAAACCAGGGTTTAACCAGGAATGGGTTAAACCATCACCACACAATGAAATCCAAATTGAAGGGCGATGCTGACAACATTTCAAATTGGGCTAAAATTGAAAAATTAGTCCCAAATAGGATAGAAATAATTGTGAGAAAAGGAGAAATTGTTTGCTACAAGCATTCAAGCTTTCATTGATTGTGTTTCTTCAGGGCATTAGGTAGTGTCATTGTGTGTAATAGGTGAAACATAACTACAGCTTATTCTAGCATGTTACATGTACTTGCCATACATTGTTCAAAATAATATGGCATTTGACCCATTCCCTCATTATAAAATTTTAGACCAGTCCAAATTCAAAGAAGTTGCAGACGTCAATTTTAAGTTCATGAAATCTTTAAAACTTTTGTCTTTTTGGAAACAAGCAATTTATTCATTTTCCACAATGTTTTTCAACATTTAATTTGAGGGGGGTGTTTAAAAGCGTCACTATGTGGTAACGGTTAATTTCGAGGTTGAACTTCCTATCAGAGTCAGGGCCAGCTATCCGTCAGTTATAGATTAGATACCATTTTCATTGTACACATGCAAGATGAGGATAAGTCAAAAGTCCGAGAGGTTTACAGAAAAATAATTAAAGTGACCAAAAAGTTATTTTGGGACTTACTGAAAATTTCTCATTAGTAGCTATGTCTCTCCAATAACTAGTTTCCAACATTTTTTTTCCTTTATTTGATATTGCTGGTCATATCTAGTATTTTAATAAGAAAATGAATTCTTTGAATATTTTCAGGCTGTTGTACAGTACCTCTCCTTACATGTGGGCCTGTATGGGTGTAGGGCTGGCCATCTCTCTATCAGTTGTTGGAGCTGCTTGGTAAGGATTTTAAGAGATGAAAAACATATTTTTTGTTTTAATGGAGGTATGAACTGAAAAAATCTAACCACACTGTATGAATATGTGTAGCTGATTCATACATAAGTTTGGGTAAGTTTTTTCGGTTCAAACTGCCATGAAAACAAAAAATATTCTCTTCATTTCTTATTACAGTAAAACCCCTCCTTACGACCACCCCGGAAATACGGGCACCCCTCTATTACGACCAAATTTTTACAGAACAGAATTTTTTGTTCTTTATTTCAATGGTCGCGAACCCCTCTAAAACGGGCACCCCGCTATTCCGAATTACGACCACTGAATTCAGTACCAACCATAGCTGATACACTATTTTGAACCCCGCTAAAACGACCAGTTTTCACACATTGAGACAGATCACCCGAATTTCACACTTGATAAGAGCGGCACTAATTGGGTACGAATACATTGTAAATACATTATCGGATTTTTGATTATGTGATACCGAACCCTTATTATAATATGTGTTATGATTAAAGATCACTTTTAGAAATTATAGTTTGTATTATTTTTAATTGTTATTTGAATGTTTCACAGGTTTTGACTCGAGTAATAAATTCGAAAGTGCAAACGTATCCGAGAAGGTACGATTAGTTTGTTTACGGCGTTCCGAAGAGTTAATGAGAAATTAAATTTTTATTTCTACGTAATTGATGCTTGGTATTCGCATTATAAAAGATATGATATAGACAGTTTGACACTTTGAACCTGTACTTACGAATAAATAATCTGAGGTCGGAGTTCCAAATGGAGAATAGAGAAAGTAGAACTTATCGAAGACCGTAAATTTGAAAATGACATAAGATTCCGCTGTAATACAAGTTCTTATAGTTTCATTTTTGTATGTATAGTATCAATATATTCAAATAACAAAAATAAAATAAACATGCATTACTTGACAACAAACGACCAAACCTCGGTAATACGACCACCCCGCTATTACGACCACTTTCTGAAAGTACCGCAAGTGGTCGCATTAGAGGGGTTTTACTGTATTTGATAGTATTGCGCAACAAAACACAAAAAACTTTACAAATCTTGATATCTTTTTGAATGGAACTATTTTGTGCAGAAGCATACAAAACCGCTGCATGCTCAATCATTGGGTCTCGGGTCAATCTCTAGCCAGATGGATATAACCTTTTTAGCTCACCTGAGCACAACGTGCTCATGGTGAGCATTTGTGATCGTTGAATGTCTGTAATCCGTTGTGCGGCTTGTGACGTCAACAATTGAAGTGTTTACACTCTAGAGGCCACAGTTTTGACCCAATCTTCATGAAACTTGGTCAGAATAATTGTTTGGTCATGAGGATGAACCCTATTGATTATGGGAGGGTACTATTCATAAACACAGGGAAAGGGGCTTAATGACAATTTCTTTGTTTACACTCTAGAGGCCACAAATATGGCTCTATCTTCATGAAACCTTTCCAGAATAATTATTAGGTCATACAGATGAACCCTGTTGATTATTAGAAGGATCTTTCTGAAAACACAGGAAAAGGGGCCTGAATGACAATTTCTTTGTTTACCCTCTCGAGGCACAATTTTGGCTTAATCTTCATGAAACTTGGTCAGAATAATTGTTTGGTCATGAGGATGAACCCTATTGATTATGGGAGGGTACTATTCATAAACACAGGAGAAGGGGCCTTAATGACAATTTCTTTGTTTACACTCTAGAGGCCACAAATATGGCTCTTTCTTCATGAAACCTTTCCAGAATAATTATTAGGTCATACAGATGAACCCTATTGATTATTAGAAGGATCTTTCTGAAAACACAGGAAAAGGGGCCTGAATGACAATTTCTTTGTTTACACTCTAGAGGCCACAATTTTGGCTTAATCTTCATTAAACTTGGTGAGAATAATTGTTTGATCATGAGGATGAACCATATCGATTATTGGAGGATTCTATTGGAAAACACAGGAGAAGGGGCCTTAATGACAATTTCTTTGTTGACACTCTAGAGGCCACAATTTTGGCTCAATCTTCATGAAATTTGGTCAGAATAATTGTTAGATCATAAGGATTAACCCTATTGATTATGGAAAGGTTCTAATGGAAAACACAGGAAAAGGGGCCTTAATGACAATTTCTTTGTTTACAGTCTAAGGCCACAATTAAGCCCCATCTTCATGAAACTAGGCCAAAATAATTATTAGGGCATGAGGATGAACCCTATTGATTATAGGAAGGTACTTTTGGAAAACACAGGAAAAGAGGCCTTAATGACAATTTCTTTGTTAATGCTCTAAGGGTAATCATTTTAGCTCAAATGTAATATAACTAGGTAAGAACACTTGTTAGGTCATAAAGATTAACCTTATAGATTAAAGGAAGGTTCTATAGGATAACACAGGAAGAGGGGCCGTAATGGCAATTCCTTTGTTTTCAATAGAAGTCACAGTTTTGCCTCAATCTTCATGAAACTGATTATAGTTATTTGTCTCTAGTTGCGTTTTTTTTAACAGCAGACAGTTCAGGTGAGCGATCTAGGACCATCATGGTCCTCTTGTTTACATTTGTTGCCCACCAATTGGTGGGTAATCGTAAACCTAAGTGGGATTAGTTTCTGGCAGCTCAAAAAGGATGTTGTGGTTATACTGGTGGAAAATACCATGGTAAAGTGCTTCAGCTGCATGATAGGACTGAAATAATGTTAAAAGGGCTGTTAAACTCCATTCAAAACATGAATTTTTCTAAAGTTTGAAAGAAAGAAAAACTCAATTATTGTCATTTAATTTACCGATTCCCACACAGCAAAATTTTAGACTTGTCCAAATCGAACGGAGTTGTAGACGACAATTTAAAGTTTATGAAATTTTAGATTTTTCAACTTTCTGGGTAGGAAACATTGTGTAAAATGAAGAAATTGCTTGTCACAAGCAATTTCTTCCTTTTACACAATATTGTCCAAAAATTTTTTATGAGTGGTGTCAAAGGCGTCTCTGTGTGGGAATGGCTCACAAATAATTGATATATTTTCAGGGGTATCTTCACAACAGGGGCCAGCATATTAGGAGGAGGTGTGAAGGCTCCAAGAATTAAAACAAAGAATTTAATCAGCATCATTTTTTGTGAAGCTGTAGCTATCTATGGTATTATCATGGCCATAGTTATCACAAATAATATCTCTGTAAGTATCAACTGATTTTCAAGCAAACATAGCATAATAGCCCCGAAAGTTATGTGAGAATGGTTACATTTAGCATTTAATCTTTCTTTTTTTAATTTTGTGGTATTTCTCAAATATTTAGTTGTTAGTGCAAAACTATTGTGTCTATATTTTTGGGGGAGGTTCTGACTCCTTGGTTATCAGAATTGATTGATCGCGGCTGTCAATCAGGGAATAAACTGACCAATCAAATCCATCGTTCAGCCCAGATTTGAGCTTGCAACTCTGACATTGGCCACCATTTTTAACCTTATTGTTGGACTTGAACATCACATGTATAGCTAATTCAAGCTGTAGTTACGACTTTGAGTCTTCAACTAATCATTTTACTTTTTTGTTGCATGCTACGGGCCATAAATTTTGCAAAGTAACGTGTTACAAATTGAAGCTGAACTCCCTGTTGGTGCTAATGGGCCTTAGTGGGCGGGTACAGAGATTGGTCAATTATTTTCTGTGAACAACCTTTTTTGTTTTTAGGAAATTTACCTCTGATAAGAGAAAAGAAAAGACTTGAGTAGCCCCAGTGTTTATTCTAGGATTAGAAAAAATGTTGTGGATTGCAGCTCATAATTCACACAATTTAGAAATGTTTGGTATTTATCTTTCTTTAAAGAAAAAACAGGGTTAGCTCTGGTTAGAAAAAAGTTGTCGCTATCACTTTCCCCAAAATGAAAAAGTTGGGGTAAAATGGAAAAAGTTGGAGCCAAAATGAGAAGGAGTTGGTGCCAAAGTCGAACATTTCTTAACTGCACATTTATTTTCTTAACTTATATGTTTTAAAATAAACAATATACACATTAAAGAGGTTGTAATCATGGTAATTCATTCGTATTTAGTCTTGAATGAATGTAGCTAAGTCATACACCTACAATGAGTGGACTCATCTTCAATCAGTGCTTTCAGTACTTTCATTATAAATTCAAGACTTTGATGAGATAAATAGAGAGAATGAAATAGCAATAAGCCTTATATAATATGCCTGATTTGATAATAGAATAACTTAGACATCTGTATTAAAAAACAAACGGTTTAAGGATGAACATTCTTGGGTACGAATGAACAAAAAAATAAAGGTTTGTCTGCTTTTAGGGCAGTAGAACTCTTGAAATTTCTGACAAATTTTGACAAACTACCACTGTTACTATCAACAGCCTATCAGAATATCCTTCTTATAACCCATGAATTCTGATTCAGTGTTTAGGTAAGGATTCGCTGTAGCGGTGCCTAGATTAGAAAATGACTGAAATTATCACCAGAAATATATACGGAAATATGTACGAATACATCAATTGTATTCATCAAGAAAAGGCAAATGGTGGCCAGTTTAATTACATTTTTGTTAAAGAGAGCCAATTTATGCCTGATAAATGTGGTCTTCGGAGGTCATCCCTAAAACTAAGTCATGCCCTCAAGGCCTCAACACAAAATCAATACGACCCGCCAACCAATGAGCGCATTTTATTCACATGATTGGCTGTCAATCAGAACTGTAATAAAATTTGGCAAATGTGTCGATCTTGTGTCAGACTCGATGACATAATTGACCCTATATACAAACCTTTGAGCAATTATACACACTTAACCCTCAGCCTTGATTTCCGGAGATTAGTCAAAGTAAAAGTATGTACATAAAAAACTTTTAATTTTTTTTGGCACCACGAACTTTCGCCAAATGAAAATAACTTTTATTTTTGTCACATTTGGCGACAATGGCAATGGGCAGCGCGAACCCTGAAAAAAACATCAATACTGAAATTTTGGGAGATTCCTGAAAAAAAGTAGGTGAATCCCCCAATCCCACGGCCTAAAAAAATACTGAGACCTCTTTTTTTCTCAATTTATTGGCATTTAAACCGTTCCCAGACTGTCACACCTTTTGACAAATCTCGTGAAAAAAAAATTGAAAATATTGTGTAAAATCATGAAATTGCTTGTAACAAGCAATTTTTTCATTTTCCACAATGTTTTCCAAAGCATTTTCTTTAGAGGCTTCCAAAAGTGTCTTTGTGTGGGAATGGGTTAAATATAATGTGTTACAAACATGTATCTTGTTTTTATTTTTTAGGGTGTGAACTTTGAAGAAGATAGTGCTGAGTCTCTTAGAAATTCATATCATGCAGGTAGACTGGGATTTCTTATTAGATTACCATATTTTTACAAATAAACACACTTCACCCTTTCCTGTACAAACCTGGGCTTTCTGGGTCCAAGTCTATACTTGAGAAAACATTGTGCAAAAAGAAGAAATTGCTTGTAGCAAGCAATTTCTCCTTTTCCCACACTATTTGTACCAGATAGGATGGTTTCATTTCAAGGGATCTACTGGAAATGGGAAGGTTCCCTTGGAAAGCTTTGGAAAAGGGTCCATAAAGATATTTTCCATATTTATACAATTTTGGCAAAATCTTGTTGAAATTTTCTGATAATGTTTGTCATATCATCAAGATGTCTTGTATTGTAAATGGTACTATACCATTCAGAGGCAAAAAAAGGTAGGTAATTTGCCAAATTTTGTATCAAAATCAAATATAAAAGACTAAAAAGTGTAAACATTTCAGATGAACTCACCAAATCACACTACCAATGGTTATAAGCCCTGTGTACTGCTTTGTCTTTACAACTAAGACTAACTTAACCCATTCCCAAACAGTGACGCTTTTTAATGCCCGGATACTAAAAAGCTTTGGAAAACATTGTGGAAAGTAAGGAAATTGCTTGTCACAAGCATTTTCTTCATTATCCACAATGTTTTGTACCCCAAAAGACAAAGATTTTAGCGATTTTATCAACTTAAAATTGTCATCTACAACTTCTTTGAATTTGGACTGGTCTGAAATATCATTGTGTGGGAATGAGTTAAAGGGTCCATATTGAAAGAAGTTGATGAGAACTTTTTAAAGATAATCCAATTTTAAAAATCTTTGTCTGTCAGGGTAGGAAACATTAAACAAATTAAAGGAATCACCTGTTACAAATAATTTCTTCAGTTATCACAATGTTTTCCACTCAAAAAGACAAAATATCACATTTGATCTGTTTTGAATTGTCGTCTTTAACTTATGTGGATTTTGCCAAGTCAAAAAATTTGTTTTCTGGTAATGAATTAATATTTCCTGACTTGGTAGAAATTTGTGGCAAAAAGTAAAGATAAGAATTATACAATTTGCAAATCATTTTTAAAGATTGTGTCAACAAGTCAATAGAAATTGAATAATGCTAAATTTTATACTGTCAAATACATAATACAGGAATATTTGACCTATCACACAAATAACGACCATCCGATAATTCTGTAAAATGAATATTTGAAAAAAAAGATAAGATCAAGTAGAGGTAAATAATAAATCACATTTGAAGAATGAATATATGATAAGGTAGAATGGCCATTTAGGATTCAGAAAATCTACATAAACTCTGACCCTTGTCAGCTTGCCCAGTCCTAGAAGTCTCACCAACGTCAATAATTCACACTCTTACAAAAAGTAACCTTTCAACTAAATGTTTTTCATAATTAAATTCAAATGAAGTATACTGAAATAATATTTTATCCTTTTTCTTTTGTTTTAGGATTCAAAATGTTTGCTGCTGGAGTTACAGTGGGTGTTTGTAATATTGCCTGTGGTATTTGTGTGGGTGTGGTTGGATCTGGCGCAGCCCTTGCAGATGCACAAAGTGCAAGTCTCTTTGTAAAAATCCTTATCATAGAAATCTTTGGGAGTGCCATTGGCTTGTTTGGGGTTATTGTTTCTATCTTACAGGTGAGTTGATTTTTATAGCATCAAGTTGATCTATAACGCAAGTTTACAATGGTAGATTTTAGGACTTAGGCTATTGAAATTGGCTTGTTAAACCAACAGAAGGAGTTAATTGACCAGTCGCGGCTATCAATTAAATAATCAGTGGACCAATAAAATAATTATACCTCCCTTAACTTTGTCTGTCTGTAGCTTTTTCGTGTCCGCTCAATTTCTGGGCAACCATTGCACAGATTTGATTCAAATTTCACTGATATTATCAGTATCATGCAGAGATGTGCATATTATATTTTGGTTACGGTTCATTGATTTTTTATGGAGTTATGGCCCTTTAATGAAAAATTGTGTCCGCTCAATTTCTCAGCAACCATTGGACAGATTTGAAATTTTACAGAAACACTCGGTATAAGTCAGACATGTGCATATCCTATTTTGGTTAGGGTCCATTAATTTTTGACCGATTTATGGCCTTTAAATAAAAAAGTCCATTTTTTGTTATGGCCCTTTTGCAGATAGCACTTGTATATTGACAAGGGCTTTTGGGGGGGGTATTAGTCTGCTTTGCGTCAATGTCTAGTTCATTTAGACTAGTGTTAACTTTGACCTCCCACATTAGTCACCATTCAGTGAAACAGTTTTGTTATTTGGAATCTTAAACGTCTGTAACTTCTTTCAATTTAGACCAGTCTAAAACTTTGTTATCTGATAACGGGTTACAAGTCTTATTCAAGCTGTAGGATTATGTTACGAACCAATCTTACTACTCTTTTGGTGTTGCTACTGGCGATACATTTTGAAAAACAATGCCATTAAATAGTGAAGTAGAACTTCCTGATGGAGTAAATGGGTGAGCCCAATGAAGTAAGTTGGTGGGACCAGCAATTGGTCATTTGGCATATTGCCTCTGTAAAATCAAAAAGTTAATTCACCATTTCTATCTTTCATTAAGACTGGAAGTGATATTTGAACTTCAACATTAATGTTCGGCATATTTGTTGGTTTTGCGACGTATATGTTGTAACTACAGCTTATTCTAAGTTTTGTTACAATGTTTAGTTCACAAACCAACAATTTATCATTTCTATTGAGTCTCTGACCACATAATTTTCAAAATAATGTCAATTCATAACTCAGTCATATACTGTTCATGTCTTCAATGAATAATTTGTCTCTTTATCTTATGATCCCGACAGCATACATTTGTGTATTTTACAGAATTATGTTGTTTTTTTACCTCAGTCAAACTGCCATGTCGAAGGTCAGTGGGCATAGCAATTTGTTACAGTAAAGTATAAAATCAAAGGGACATAAAATCCTGGGACTGTACAGAAAGTGATAAAGGAGTGGTTTTTGATATGCAAAAAATTCAAAATTGCTACACCGTCAGGATTTCTCGTTTGACTTCTTTACATTTTGGTTTCAGTGACCATTGCCATTTTTTGTGTTATTATGATGAGTTTATCATCTCATTGTCTAAGAATTCAAAGGGTTATTTAAAGGTCAATGTTACCATGTCAAACAAAGAATCCTGATAATGAGCTTATGTCAAATATTCACATTAGATCTACACAATCGCTATCATTAAAAGTGTTTATATATTTTAGTCTGGTCCATTTTGCAATTTGAGAGATGAAGCACTGAGAAGACAGTTTAAATTGAAGAGTGTAGTAATGCAAGATAGAAAACATTGTTAGTAGAGGAGAAATAACAGTTAAGGCAAATTCTCCTTTATTCTCCAAGGATGTCATAACAAGGTCTAGTGTGGTAAAGGATAAAAGTTTATATTTTCATTTACAATGGATTGTATTTTCTTCTAATTTCAGATTGCAGGGGCCAAATTAGGATCAGAATAGTGTACCATCATCCTAAAAGTAACATCTTTTCAGAATAGTGTAGAGATGCAGATAGTGGGGGATTTTGGATCTAGTGTTACACATTTCAAACAAAACTGATCTAAACTCTGTGTTGTTGGTACTCATTGAAACAATGGACTGATTACTGGCTCCATCCACCAACTCCACTGCCCTTGCCTACTGACTCTAATAGGAAGATCCACTTCTATATTGAACTGCGTTATTTTGAAATGTTAATCGGCATTTACACATAACAAAGAGGAAAATGATTGCCTGGAATCATAGATATCATAACTAGTTCTTATTCAAGCTGTAGTTAAGATGTTTATGTCGCCAAACCAACAAAAATGTTCAAGGTGAATGTTGGCGTATATCACAAATCTAAGTTCACTTCCGGTCTAAATGAATGATTAGATTGGTCGATTTATTATTTATTATTTGATTGACAGCTTCAATTCAAATGAGTACACACAACACAGTGTTTAAATGAGAAATAATGAATTCATAATGGTGTTCCCCCTTCTCATCTAGACATCTGATAGTGTAACAACATACATAGAAACATGTGACAAAAATACAACAGAAACAATAAAATTATGGATTGCCATGGACAAACAAAAAATCTATTCACCAATCTAACAATTGGTTGAGACCAGGAAAACATTAAACAATATTTATGTGTTGCATTCTTTTGGTTTGGCCACTTAATGATTCTTTTTCACACCTCCAAAGAAAAGAGCTAGGGAAAACATTGTGGTAAGTGAAGAAATTGCTTGTAACAATCAATTTCTTCAGTTTTCACATTTTTTTCTAACCAAAAAGGATAAAATTATATTTTTTTATCTAATTGAAATTTTTGTCTGCAACTTCTGTGAATTTAGACCAATCTAAAACTTTGTTGTCTGGTAATGGGGTGTAAGTCTTATTCAAGTTGCAATCTTTATCCTTATCTAAATGCACATTAAAATCAAAGGCCTGAAATCACTGGTATTAGTATTAGTTAAAGGTCAAAATGTATTTTGAAAATTAAATTGAAAAACATCTCTGTGTTGGAAGAGTCAAACAGGAGGTGTAGACTAAGATCAGATTGCACTTATGTGCAGTGTGATCTTTGTCTACACCACCTGCCAAAGCAGGGATATTCCTGGCTCAACATGATAAGGGTTATTTATGACCAAAAAATCATATTTTAATTAATCCCATAACTTTTTATCAAGACTTGTAATTATTTTATTAATGTGTTGGTGTAAAATGTCAACCAGGTGGTGTTTTTTCGCACTTTGCACAGGTTTAGAGGATATGTTTTCAAAGTCTGTGTTGTAAAGACTGCAACTGACAGACAATAATATCACTCTGGAAGCTACAAGTTAAGAAATTCCACAGAAAAGACACGGTGAAATCAGTAATATAGGGTTTAACGGATTTGAATTTAACCTTGTCTTGCTGATAATCTTTTTGCTTTGACATGAGGTGTAGTCAAAGAGTAGCCTGCACATTTGCTCATTCTGATCTAAGTCTACATCACATGTTGCCCCTTTCAAATCAGAGCTATTTATGAAATCCTATGTGAACTAACAGCACAGGGTTTGCTTCAAAATAAATATTTCAGACTGGTGTTATACCCTCCTATCTAGACCACTGAACTCTATATCTAGACTCCAGTCCTTACAAGACCTTGAAAGAAACATTATGTATCTGAAAACTGATCCAGTGAAAGGACTAAACCATTGTTTCATAAGGATATGTTTCAAATGTATACATGTAACCCAGAACTAGAGTCATTGTTTTGTGTAAATGTTGTTAACCATTCCATTAAAAGTGTGATAGATATTAAAATGCCGATTAATAAAGCCACTTTTATTCACCATAGATTTATACAAATTTAAAAAAAGAATACCCTTTAGGAAAAAAGCTACAATACAGTTGTGCAGTTTTCTTTTTCAATTTTTTCTGGGTTTGATAACTCATGCCACTCTAGAGAGGCAGTGACACAATTAATGTTATCTATTATTAGAAATTCTGTAGATATTGATTATTGAATAAATATTGAATTTGTATGATATTGATAGAAAGTGTTTGAAATTCTACCTCAACACCACTTGCATAGAGCATATGAACTCCTCCAGAACTTTACCCTGAGAAGTGTATTTGCTCTACACCGTATTACAGCAATCATGTATGTAATTCTGGCTATCAAGATAGATGATGTCCCCTTCATGAAAACTACATTTGGAGACAAACAGAAACACAGCTTACTAAACACATTTATTTGGAAGTGATTTAGTAGTAATTCCAACAGATGCTTCATTAAACTAGACCTTTAAGATTCAAAAGTCTGTACTGTTGGGATATTTTTACCCATTCCAGAAGATCTAACCTTTTACTACCCTTGAGAAATTATCTTTTGAAATTATCGTCAAAATGTTTAAAGCAATATGTTAATTTTCCTCTATGTTTTCTACCCTGAAGGTCAAAGTTTTTTTCTCTTTAAATGTTATCACTTTCAATTTATTGTCTTCAAATATCTTTTATTCTAATCAGCCTAGATTGTTTTCGTCTGGTAATGGGTTAAGTGAGTTACAGTGGCATCTTTGTCCTGATGGTACAGAACAATGTTTAGCCCATTCTCACACAATGGTGCTTTTGGACGCCCCTCCAAGAAAAACAATTTGGAAAACATTGATGAAAATGAAGAAATTGCTTATATCAAGCAATTTCTTCATTATCCACAATGTTTTCCATCAAACAATATTTAAAAGTTTAAAATTCCATCAACTTGAAATTCTCGTCTGCAGCATCTTTCAGTTTGACCCAGTCTGAAATTTTACTGTGTGGGAATGGGTTAAAAGTCCTGATGTATATCTGAACAAACTGTATGAATCCATTTCTAGACTGGTCGAACTCGTTATTGACATTACAAATCCTGTGTTTAACGAGTTCCAAGTAAGGAGAAATATTGTGAGAAAATAAGAAAGCGGTTGTAATAACAGTTTGCCTTTCTCCATTTATAGAATGCTGCAGATTTCACGTGTTTTGCAAAATATGAGACCTGTCTGAATTCAAACAAAAATTTAAAGTAGATTTGATTGGAAAAGTAACCATTCAGTAGGGTAGAAAATATTGTGGGTAAAGAAGAGATTGCCTGTTGCAAGCAATGTTTTTTCTGAAATGTTTTCCCAATCTAAAAATAAAAGGGACGGAAAAACAAGGGATTGAACAGGAAAGGGTTAATCGAATAGCATATCTTAGTTACATATATGAACGAATTGTAAGAACATTTTTCATAACAAAAATTCCTCTTTCCTTTATCATTTTCCGATTCATTTGAAATATTTTACAATGGGATATTTGGGAATCATATAATATTGAATAACGGCTCTACAATTAACCCATTCCCACATAACAATACGTTAGGCTGGTCCAATTTGAAAAAAGAAGCTGCAGACAAAAAGTGGGTGGATTTTCTTTTTCGTCTTTTTGGAAAGAAAAAAATCTGGATAATGAAGAAATTGCTTGTATCAAGCAGTCTCGTCTTTTTGGGTAGAAAACAATGTGGATAATGAAGAAATTGCTTGTATGAAGCAGCTTCGTCTCTTTGGGTAGAAAACAATGTGGTTAATGAAGAAATTGCTTGTATCAAGCAGCCTCGTCTTTTTGGGTAGAAAACAATGTGGATAATGAAGAAATTGCTTGTATCAAGCAGCCTCGTCTTTTTGGGTAGAAAACAATGTGGATAATGAAGAAATTGCTTGTATCAAGCAGCTTCGTCTCTTTGGGTAGAAAACAATGTGGATAATGAAGAAATTGCTTGTATCAAGCAGCTTCGTCTCTTTGGGTAGAAAACAATGTGGATAATGAAGAAATTGCTTGTATCAAGCAGCCTCGTCTTTTTGGGTAGAAAACAATGTGGATAATGAAGAAATTGCTTGTATCAAGCAGCTTCGTCTCTTTGGATAGAAAACAATGTGGATAATGAAGAAATTGCTTGTATCAAGCAGCTTCGTCTTTTTGATTCAAGCAATTTCTTCATTTTCCACAATGTTTTCCAACGTTTTTTTTCTTGAGGGGCGTAAAAAGGGAGGATTTATTTGAATGGGTTAAGATGGCTAAGCGCTCTTAATGGTTCCCTGCATTACATTTTGAAGCAAATCGCACCCGTATTTCAAAAGGGCACTCGCGACAACCCTATCGTGTATAAACAACCCTTCGTTTATTGTTATATCATAGAGCGAATGCGAAAATGCGAAGAAAACCGCACAGCCTGAACTGTCAATAATTTAATTTTTAGTTTCTTCTATCAAAAAGGAGCGTTCTGATTGGTCGAAAAAATAATTCATAACACCATGAAGAAAATTTGAGCACGCAGCGATTTTGTATGCTTCCGCACAAAATAGTCCCATACAAAAAGGTGTCAAAATTTGTAAAAATTTCCTTTTTTTTTCACTCAATGCTATTAAATTATAAGAAATGAAGATAATATTTGTTGCTTTCATGGAGGTATGAACCGAAAAAACTAATCACACACTGTATGAATCCGCTTCGCGTATTCATACAGTGTGATTAGGTTTTTCGGTTCATACCTCCATGAAAACAAAAAATATTCCCTTCATCTCTTAAATGGTTCGTATTTATGTATCATGATTCCATCTTTTCGCCTCCAACAATTGACAGATCACTCACCACGCCCACATGCCCTCCGAATGACATTATTTATTTAAAATATTTTATAGTTTGGCATAAATTAAAAGGAAAATAAATTTGCGATTCGTTTCAAAGTAAATGATTTCATTTGTCAATCGAAATTTTGATTGACATCGACCATCCGGCAATTACTAACAATGTCCGTTCAAAACATACGGGGATTTTTTTTAAAAAAGCTTTTTGCAAGCGAGTCCCCCCCCCCTTTTCAATGAACTATTTTTTCACCAAAAAGATGACAATCCTTCGACTTAGAAATACTTTGAACAAGTTCCCCCCCTTTTCAATGAACCATTTTTTCACACAAAAGATGACAATCCTTCGACTTAGAAATACTTTGAACAACTAACTTGCTTTTCTTGTGAATGGGCAACCATACATAGATCAAATATTTTGCAAATGCTCTGAAAATCCACAGTAGAACTCCTTTTAATACCGGTTATTACACGAAATCGGAATTGACTAATCGCTGGCTCCTCCCACATTCTCCGTTGGTGACACCCATTAACTACAACAGGAAGTCCCGCTTCGATTTTAAATTTCGTTGTTTTGCCAAGTACCATTTTAGTATAGTTGATTATCTTTGGAAAGATAAATAACTCGCTCAGTTTTGTTGAAATGCGCTTTGGTACGTAAATAGTGGATTTTTTTTCATTAGTACCCTCTTTATTGTTTTGATATATCTTTTCTTGGTCGTCAAATCCGAGCTCTTCTCAAGTGGGTTAACCTATAACCATACAGTCCTTCCTTTTGATGCTTTTAATTGAAAAGTAGAAGAAATCGTGTGTAACACTGAAATGTTTCCTACAGTTTCTTTCAATCTGTACCAGTTCTACATTTTGTCGTCTGGAAATGGGTTAACTCCTTATCAACTACACATTTTCAGACTGGTTCAAATTCAACGAAGATGCAGACGACAATTCATAGCTGATTGAATTTGAAAAGTCTTTGTCTTTTAGGACAGAAAACATTGTGGAAAATGAAGAAATTGCTTACTAAAAGCAATTTCTTCGTTTTCCACAATGTTTTTCATTTTATACGCGTTTTCTTAAATGAAGTCAAAAAGCGGAATTGTGTGGTAATGGGTTAATCACGATGGGTCATTTCGCACCAAAAGTCATAAAGAAATCGAATGTCTTTAAATAGAAAGGTTCATCAAAACTGTACATTTGATCCCCTATGTACGCAATTCAAAAACAAAGGAATCATTCAATGGTAATAATTTCTATTATAATTCAATTTCTTTACCTACAAACGTAGAATTCGATCGATTTTAAATCAAATAGTCTTCCGCATTGATATTTAAAATCTTTTTGATTTTAATAATTTGGAATCGGATAAATAGAGTATTCACAGAATAGAGAGATATTAAACATTGAAGAATTAAATGACAAATTGAGAGAAAATTGGACTTTTATCGAAATGTAGGAAAGAGTGTTTGTGTACCAGGGAGTATTCTACAAAGGTATGGAGGTTATGTTGGTGGTTGTTGTTGTCGTCGTCGACCATCCCAAAGGCTTTAAGATTACTCCCCTTTGAAATGAAAAGAAAGAAAATGCCAAAAAGAAAAATGTTAAATGAAAAAATGACTTTAACAGAGGGACCTGGATAATTGTCAACGCGGGAAAATGAGGCGTGACCAGTCATTCCTGTCTGATTTTAACAATGTTGAGTCACGTTTATTGTAATCGCAGTCATCATTGGGATAATCCTGGTTCGTTTTTTTTTTTTTGGGGGGGGGGGGGGCGGAAAACTTTAAACAAAATAAATACACACGGTTATATTATATGTGTCTATCTACCCGTCCTTGAATCGGCGGATCGCGTCTGTCAATCAAAGAATCAATTAAACAATCAAATCATTCATTTGGACCGGCTATAAACTGTAAACTCCGACATAAGCCGACATTTATTTGAAGCATTTTTGTTGGTATAGCCACTTAATCGTCGTAACTACAACTTATTAGTCCCCAGCCGGCCACAGTAACCGGTTAGGGATCCATAGGTTTGCTCGGTTCCGTCCGTCCGTCTGTCTGTCCGCCTGTCCGTCCGTCACACTTTTGTCCGGAACATATTTCCTTAACCATAAGTGCTAGCAACTTCAAACTTTATACAAATATAGATTACAGTGTGGGGAAGTGTCATGTACAAGAACCGTTACTCTGACACGCCTATTTCTTTGAGATATTGCCCTTTGTTTTTACCTTTACATTATTGTCCCGAACATATCTATTTTACCATAAGTGTCAACAACTTCAAAATTGATACACTTATAGATCACAATGCGGAGAACTGTCGTGAACAAGAACCATTGAGTTTTACCTTTACATTTTTGTCCGGAACATATCTCCTAAACGATAAGTTCTAGCAACTTCAAACTTTTTACGTTTATAGATCACAACGTGGAGATTTGTCTAGTGCAAGAATCTTTATTCCAAATTTTATCTGTATAATAAAGCCAACGGCCCATACACATATACAAACATTTTACAATATTAACAAAATTATGTGTAAGTGTACAAAATATAAAACAAAAACATATTGAAAAGTTAAAAAATCATACATTTCATTCCAATTATCATTTTTATTATATCATTATATAGCTATACATCTGTAAATGAGTACATACCCATTTATTTTACAATAGTAGCTTTACAGAGGTACAATGTGAATTAATAAATTTAGATTTATACTTCTTGTGATTCCAAATACAGTTTTCTTTTTTCTAATGCTTAAAAGATAAACAATGCTAAATTTTGAATTGTATTTTCATTTTTTTGATGACATGAGATTATAAAACGAAGTTTCATTTTGTACACGTGTATATTTTGAATCAATGTAATCTCCATTCAAATCATTATATAGAGGACATATCAATACGAAATGCATTTCGTCATCAACATAAGAATCACAATAAATACAGAATCTATACTCTCTGGGTATACCATAGTGTCTCACTTTTTCAATTATAAGTGGATGTGAAGAGCTTCGAAATGAGGAAAGGCATATTTTAAATTTTTCACATCAATAATTGACAAATACAATGTATTCTTCTTGCCCAAAAGAGTTTTTGAATCCACAATAATAATTTAACTTTAAATTTTCCATGCAGCTAGCTCTCCATTCCTGAATAAATGGATCTTTTAACCGCTGAGTATATTGATATAAAATATGTTTTCATTTTGAACACTTTGGTTTCCCAAATTTGGCCGAAACCATTATAACAGAGCTTGACAAATCTGTTATCTGACATACTTAATAACTTTGAAGGAAAACATTCTAAGAGGATATCTGCCGGTATCGCCTAGAATTGCCACATTGCATGATTTACATTTAACATTAAGAAGTCGTTTACATGCGTAAATTTGTACCTTTTCAATACAATTCATATTTTGTAAGCCACGTAGTTCAGATCCATTCAACATGCTTGGAGACATCTTCGCATCAAATATTTTAAAAAAAAGAAGTAACAGGAATATGCGGCATGCTATCAAACGATTAAAAAACTTACATTAATACTTTCTTTGCTTTATGAGATGCAGTTTCTGCCATCTAATATAATGATAATCTGTTAGTAAATTAAATTCCTACGTATGTAAATCGAGGGACAACTTAATATTTTTACCGTCATATGTCCAATGTTCCTTGGCGGACAGTTGGCTACCTTTATCAAACACAACAACTTTGGTTTTATCTAAATATACCTTTAGCTTATAGCTGCTGCAATACTTTTTCAAAATACCTAACTCTTTTTGTAAACAGCGAACTGTGTCTGAAATTAGACCTATGTCATCGGCAAACATTAACATAAATATTTCTATAAATGAAGGAAACAGTTGTATGCTTCTAACATCATTATTAATCATGATATCATCAAGGTCGTTAATAAAAAGAGAGAATAGAGCTGGACTTAACGGACAGCCCTGCCTAAGACCCATTGGGCATGAGAATATGTCACTTAAACCAGATTCGGTCTTGACGCATGCCTTCACTAGATAGCTTTGATTTCCTGGAATAAGTTCCCACCGACATCCTTTTTCAAAAGAACATTGAAAAGCAATGGACTCCTAACACATACAGCCTTTCTCTTCCTCGATAGTTACTCTACCATTACCATTTTTTGAGTTATTGACCTTTGTTGTTTTTGCCTTTACATTTTTGTCCGGGTCATATCTCCTAAACCATGAGTGCCAGCAACTTCAAACTTTTTACACTTATAGATCATAATGTTTAGAAGTGTCATGTACAAGAACTGTTACTCTGTCCTGCCCACTATTTGAGTTACTGCCCTTCTTTATTTTAACCTCTATTGTCTTATCAATCTTGTCTACCCTTATACGTCCAAATTTTGTTAACCCTTTCCCAAAGGGCAAAAAATCTAGACTAGGCCAAATTAATAGCTGCTGCAGACGAATGTATTAAATAAAGAAATAATGAACATTTAAGTAGAGAAAATATTGAAGAAAAAGGAGAAAATGTTAATTATCAACATTTTCTTCTTATCTCTAAATGTTGTCCTAAGCTTACTCTTAGAGACGTCAAAACCAGGTCTAGTTTGGGAAAAAAATAACAGTATTTTTTTTTTAATCCTGTGCGGAACTCCTGTTTTGCATCGCAATACGACATCCGCTTGTTCTATCTGTAATTACGACGTTTAGGTCGACAACCATTTTACTTTTTTATTAGATATGAGTAGCAATAACGCTGTGTCGGTTTGGATATGATAATGGTACTCGTTCGTCTGTATGAACGTCGATTTTCATTCCATTCTTTCCGTACTAAAAAGCCCATTCTAAGTTTAATACTGAAAAATATATCAGCTATCACCATTGAATTTCATGGATGAAAATATTTCATTTGAAAAGAGTGCAGCTAAACGAATTTTTAAAAAAAAACTAATCAATGCTTAACCCTTTCCTGCAAAATCCCTTGTTTTTACGTCCCTTTGATGCTATACTTAAGAAAACATTGCGGGAAAAGAAGAAATTGCTTGTATCAAGCAATTTCTTCATATTCCACAATATATTCTAACTTGTGGTTTGGTTTGTTTCTTTCTAACTTGCACCCATCTTTAAATGTCGTCTGCAACGTTATTCAAGTCAGACCAGTCTAAAATATTGAAAAACTGGAAAGGGTAAATCGTGTCACAGGCCTATTTTTATCCGCTCCGGTTTTTTTTTTTTTTTTTTTTTTTTCAACATAATTATATTGCAGAATAACATGCCATAGAGTTACAGACTCATTTTCAAGGCTTTATTATATTCAAAATATCACAGCCCTACACCTAGTCCGAGGTATAGTGAAAACCCAACCATGTTGAGCTAATTTCAAGAGTACTGTAATTCTTTGAAGTAATAAAGGAGAGGGTCAATAGGCATTAATACATACCAAATATCAAAGCTCTTGGCCTAATGATTAAGAACGAGAACATTTTTTATGAGATCCTTCTTTATTCCTTTCTGGGATGGCACAGAAAAGGTCTTTTTTTTCAGAATACAGTTCTTTGAAGTATTTTAGTACAGGGTCAATGGGTATTATTTCACTCCAAATATCAAAGCTCTAGGCTTATGGTTTGGGAGAAGAAGATTTTTAAAGATTTCCTTCTTTAAATCTATGTAAAATCAGGAATCGCACAGAAAAGGGCTAATTTCCAGGATTCACTAATTCTTTGTAGTATTTCGGTAGAGAGTCAATAGATGATGATTTATACAAAATATCAAAGCTCTAGGCCTCAAGGTTTGGGAGAAGGAGAATTTTGAAGTTTTCCTTCTTTATTTCTAAGTAAAATCAGGAATCGCACAGAAAAGGGCTAATTATCAGAATACGGTAATTCTTTGAAGTATTTTGGTAGAGGGTCAATAGATGATGATTTGTACTAAATTTCAAAGCTCTTGGCCTTATGGTTTGGGAGAATAAGATTTTACAGTTTTCCTTCTTCATTTATATGTATAATCAAGGATCGCACAGAAAAGGGCTAATTATCAGAATACGGCAATTGTTTGAAGATTTTTGGTAGAGGGCCAATAGATGATTTTCACAAAATATCAAAGCTCTAGGCCTTATGTTTTGGGAGTAGAAGATATATAAAGTTTTCCTTCTGTATTTCTATGTAAAATAAGAGATCATAGAGAAAAGGGCTAATTTTCAAAATAAAGTAATTCTTTGAAGTATTTTGGTAGAGGGTCAAAAGATGATGATGTATAACAAATATCAAAGCTTTAGACCTTATGGTTTGGGAGAAGAAGATTTTTAAAATTTTCCTTCTTAATTTCTATGTAAATCAGGAATCGCACAGAAAAGAGCTAATTTTCAGAATGCAATAATTCTTTGAAGTATTTTGGTAGAGGGTCAATAGATAATGATTTATACCAAATATCAAAGCTCTAGGCCTTATGCTTTAGGAGAAGAAGATTAATAAAGTTTAACTTCTTTATTTCTATGCAAAATCAGGGATCGCACAGAAAAGGGCTTATTTTCAGAATTCGGTAATTATTTGAAGTATTTTGGTAGAGTGTTAATGGATGATGATTTACACAAAATTTCAAAGCTCTAGGCCTCAAGGTTTGGGAGGAGAAGATTTTTTAGGTTTTCCTTCTTTATTTCTAAGTAAAATCAGGGATCGCACAGAAAGGGCTAATTTTCAGAATACAGTAATTCTTTGAAGTATTTTTGGTAGAAGATCAATAGATGATGATTTGTACCAAATATCAAAGCTCTAGGCATTACGGCTTGGGAGGAGAAGTTTTTTAAGTGTTTCTCTTTGTTGCCATGGCAACCAAAGTTCTTCGTGGATTACAATTCTTTGAAGTATTTTTGAAAGAGTATGACCTAAGGATCATTTCTGTGAAATTCGTTGTCTGCGCATGTCATATTCTCCGAAGATTGACCTGTCTTCGGGACCGTGTCACCTATCCAGATTGGGATAAATATTACTACGTCGTACGCATAACTCCATATTATATCGCCAAAAAGTAGCAAGTGGATAATTGCAATATACATAAAACAAACTTATCTGTCGCCCAAAATCAATTAGAAAAAAAATGATTTTGAATTGCGAAAGCCCCCATGTCTTACCTATGCTCCAAGAAGAGACATCAAAAATTCGAAGCGTGCATTTGATGGGCGCTGACATTTTAAATGTAGTGCGACGGAATCGGCCGAGTTGTCACGAATGACACTACCCAGGATGCTCTCAGTATTTGAAAAATGCTACCTATCGGAAGATAACGTGTGAAATTTGGTTGAAATTACATGGTGAGTTTAGGAGGAGAAGATTTTTTTGTAATTGTGAACAGACGGACTGACGGACAGACGGACGGACGCAGGACGATGACCGATCACAATAGTTCCCCCAGAAAAATAAAAGGCGGAACGAGTCCCTGTTGTCGAAAAAAGATCAAATACAAACAAACGGCGTAACCTATACTGACCTTAATACGCCGTGATGACATCATGAGGTCAATAACCAGAAAGTCTCATGTCCTATATGGGATTTCACATCATTGCAACGGTTCTACTTAGGAAAATGTGCCTGTTTGAAAGATGGGGGGGGGGCATTAAATTTACTCCTTACGAGAAAGTTAAGTGGTCTCTTGGTCTCCTGGCCCTTTTTCCGTTCATCAAATTTGGTCTGCAGCAAGCACCATTAAAACTTCTTACATCGAATGATTACATTATGAGGAAACACCAAAAAGAATATCTCTGAATTGTTTGTTTGTTTGTTTCTTATTTCTCTCTCATGGCTTAAATTTCGTCCTAAGTGTATTTTAATCGTATACAGTCATCAACAGTTTTTGTTAAATTAAACCGTTGGAAAAGATTCTTCCCCATTTACTCATCCCTTTCCAAACAAATAGAAATCGTCCATAAGTGGGTAGGTTGATTAATTGAATGGAGTTAAACGCGACTTCAGTCATACCGCGGAGCACCTTGTATTTCTCACTTCAGTATCACCACTACATCCTTTCCGAGCCTCCAGCTGCTCCTCCCTCTTAGGTTTACGATTATCTACCCATTGTCGGGAGACAACTGTCGGAAAGAATATTTGCCACAACAGGGGATCGAACCCGGGACTCCATGATCAGCAGTCCGACGCGCTGTCAACTGCGCTATGTCCGCGGCCCCATACATGGGTAGATTAGAACTAAAACTCACTTACTCGGGTCTTATATTCCACGAAAAGGTTGTCTTAATTAGTTAAATACAGGAAATGTGATCGAAACATTTCTCACGATATCGCGACTCATGCAAATTAGACGGTATGTCTGCTATAGTGTATCGGCATATAACGCTTAGTATGAACTGAACGAATTGAAAAAAAGTGCCTTTCAAGATTTTCTTCTGGAACTATTGTGTGTAGATGTGTCTCTCTCTGAAAATAAGGGTAAACACGGCGAATATATATCTAGAATGTTGAGGATTTTTTCCCCATTTATATCGCGGAAATGCCTATCTTTATTGTAGGCTAGTCATTGCTTGTGATTATTATAGCTGTTGCGTCATTGTTAAACTGTCAATCATTGAATCAATTGACCAATCAAATCATTCATATAGAACGGAATTTAATTTTGAGCCCCAACATTGTCCGGCAATTTGTGAAACATTTTTGTTGGTTTGGCGACCTAAACATCTAACTACAGCTTGGATATGCCAAAAATGTGTCACATCAACATCGACCAATGTTGGAGTTCTAAATGAATTATTTTATTGATCGATTGGGCTTTTAACTGACAGCTGTGATTGGTCAATTTGTTTTGTCTCGAATTTTACTGGACAGAATTTAATGAACTAATGGATATATTCAGTTCTAGTTCGTGATCATATCTAATGAAACACTTCCGAATTGAAATAGCCACTACATGTACAAGAAAAATGGTAGCCCCAATAGATAACATACACTTTAATTACAAAATGGCCGTTATGTTGGTAACTTATGACCATGGTCACAATCGACGGGTTACTAGCCCCGCCCACTGACTCCACTTGTCACACCCACTTCCTCCAACAGGAAGTTTCACTTCAATATTAAAATATGTTATTTTGCAAAACTTATGTTCAACAACATTAAACAATAAAGTGAAAAGGTTCGTTGACGACCCAAAGCTGTAGTCCCGACGTTTATGCCGCCGAATCAACTGTAATACTCCACAAAATGTCGACCAACGTTGGATTTCAAAGAGCACTTACGGTCTAAATGAATGATTTGATTGATCGATTGGTTCTTTGATTGTAAGCCGCGATTGATCAATTGGTACTAATATTAATAATTTCCCTCATATATCTTAAACACAATAACTAATGATTTCGTTTTGATTTTTCTCTTTTTAGAGAAAGCTGTTATGACAAAAAGAAAACTGCACCTAACGGTTCTGGTGCTGCAAGTACATTTATTCTACTGGTGTCAAGTTAGAGCTGGCATCATACCGAATTATGAAGGTAATTGTTAATACGTTTCAGTTGGTTAAAAAGAATTCTGACTGAGTTGTCTGATAATTTTTTAAATTGGCTCCATATGATTACTTGATGAGATCTATATACGTTTCACACATTGATCCCATACAAATTTTATCGGGGTCCGAGGTAGACAGTAGATTCCGACAAATGTTTTATGTGGGTTCTATGTATTTTGCTTGCTGGATAATTAGCTCATGTATGCATGAAAAGGTATAATCACTAATAGTTTTACCTTCACATGGAATTTTGAGACAAATTGTGCTATCTGACTGTTTCGATTTTGAACAAGCCTTTTGCTTAGACTGCCGTCGACTATAACTGGACACTCTATCATTTATTCTGATTTCAGATTTATACCCATCAAGCACGGTGTACAGTTCTTATAGCTCAAGTTATTCAAATGTGGATGCTACCGAAAATATAGAATGGTTTGGATCATTTTCTGAAAATGGAGAGCCACAAACGGAAGTGGCGTCAGAGTCTATGGACGTAACAAGTATAATTACTAATACAGCACTTTCGCCAACACTACAAACATCACATACACATAGTGAGGAATGTTTACATTCAGTCCCGTCCTACGCATACGAGGCTAATGTAATTAAGCCGACAGTATATGTTCTACAGCCTTTTTCGGAATCTGAACTTCCTTCCGAGTTTAATTCATTGGGATGGCAGCAGTATTACGAGAGATATTACAACAAACGTCCGACATATCTTGCTAATTGGTTTAAAACAGAAGAACCGTTTGCCTTTTCCAGTGGCCTTTGCTCTCCATGTTTGTCAACCAGTTCTTATATTGAACCTACTTCCAGCTTTCCATGGATATCTTCTACACTTTCGCTGACATCTTCAACAACTCCTGATTATTCATCAGGGGTTTCGTCAGTATCAGCAACGTCGGAGACCATTCCAAAGGACTCGCCTACTACAGAAACTAACAGGAATAATACAGAAACCACAACAAAAGGTATGGCTACTACTACAAACAATACAAATACTTCAGACACATCACTACGAACTGTAACTCCACACACAGCACCACACGCAAATATTTCGGTAACAACTCAAGAAAGCGTTACGCCTATTGTTACTGACAAACAAACTTCAAAAACAGCAATATTTACCCAACATACTTTACTTACAAAACATTCTACAGAAACTACACACAAATTAAATACTCCACAAACAACACTACAAGCAAATACTTCAGAAACAAGACAGCAGCCCTATATTTCGATAACAACAAAGCAAACAAATGCTTTAGAAAGTACACCCCAGTCGAATACCTCACTAACAACAGCACAATCAGGTACTTCAAAAGAAACACAGCAAATACATTCTTCAGAAACAACACAGCAAGCACATACTTCAGAAGCAACACAGCAAACAAACATTTCGGAAACAATACAGCAATCAAACTCTCCAGGAAAAACGTCACAATCAAAAACCTCAGAAACAACACCACAAAGAAGTACTTCAGAGACAACTCTACATACACCGCCACAAACAAATACTCCAGAAACAACATCGCAAAAAAGTACTTTTGAGGCAACTCTACATTCATCGCCACAAACAAATACTTCAGATACAACACAGCATACTAATACTTCAGAAAAAACACCACAGACAAATACGTCATATACAACTCTACAGAGCAATCCGTCAAAAGTAACTGGTCCAATAATTACAGAACCAATATCAATTACAAATGCTTCAGTAACAACACCAAAACCTACCACTAAAGACACAACTCTGCAAAGCAAGATGACAACAGCTACTGATATACCTATTTCAGGAACACCATCGCTAACAAATACAACCGAAACAATAAAACACGGTTTAACGACAATCGCTTCTAATACAAGAACAGGAAGAACACAACAAGCAAACACAGAAGCAAGTTCGGTAACAAATACAACTGAAACAACACAACATGGTTTAATAACAAACGCTCCTGGTACAAGTACAGGAGGAACACAGCAAAATTACTCTTTAAAAACAACATCACATACGATTACTACAGAAACACCACCGCATGGTTTGACGGCAACCTCTCCTGGTACAAGTATAGGAAGGACTCAACATGGAAACAGTCCAGAAACATCATTGGCAACAAATACTTCACAAACAACACCGTATGGTTTAACTGCAACCGCTCCTGGTACAAGTATAGGAAGAACACAACATGGAAACAGCCCAGAAACACCATCGGTAACAAATACTACAAAAACAACACCGCATGTTTTAACGGCAACCGCTACTGGTGCAAGTATAGGAAGAACACAGAATGGAAACACTGCAGAAACAACACCGGTAACAAATACTACAAAAACAACTACTCATAGCTTTACTTCTATAAAAACATCGCCGCAAACAAATGCTTCGGAATCCACACAACACAGTTTGACAACTGACACAATAGAAAGAAATAGTTCTATTACAATACAGGGGAGTACAAGCGCAAAAATGCAAACAGGGACTTCCAGTACGACATTGCAAGGAAGGACAGTCGCAACATCGTTAAGAACGACTGGAAACACGTCGCTGAGAGGTAATGGTACTTCTTCTACAGCTTATACTACTTCCAAGAAAACAGGCACGTCCCATGGAGTCCCATCTACTAGCTCCTTTGCAATTTCCGGGACGGGTTCCTTGCATAGGCAAACTTCTACAACTGTTTTTACTTCACAAGTTTCAGGTACTTATACATACTCATCTGACTTGGTAACAAAAATATTTCCTTCACATTGTCATTATAATATTTTCATCGCGAGTAAAGGTAAAACGAATGTCATAACTACACACACACGCACAGTGCATATACCGATAAACACCAGACAGAAGACTGTGTACTTAAACTGTGGTACAAAATCATAAACCAGACCAGACTGAACTAAATGAAGTCAAAAAAGTGAGGAAACATTTAATGATAACATTAAATTTTTCCTCTCTTTGGTTTTTATTTAGTTCAGTGGCGGTCGATAAGTATGCAACTTGCCATATTTATGTTATCATGATGTGAATGGAATATGGAATGGAAATCACCTGGCATTTGAGACCCTTTGTCGTTCAGTTTGGGTATATGAATAAATGGCTGCAGTCCCGCAATCGACACATCTGTCATTAGATCTGGAGGAACAAACTTAACACTACGTATTTCTTAAAGGCGATAAAGGAGGCAACATTTTATGTATTCATTTGTTAATTTATATTACATGTATTTTATTTTATTGATTTTCTTACTTACTAACTTATATGAATTTATTCTATTTGTCTTATTTTATGTTTTCATTTTTCATCATTCGTTATTATTTCTATATTTGTTTGTCCTTTTCCTTTTTTATGTTGTATTATTTATATACTTTGTCCGAAGATGACCATTGCTGTCGATGCGCCATAAAACCGTGTCCATTCGCTCCACTCCAATTATGACCATATACCGGTTTGTTTATTCGCTTACTACATATGGTATTGTATTTGATGTAAGCTCTACGTTTTATTCTAATAATTATCAAAAACTATCTCTCTTTAGGTAACAACCAGACAATCACAAAGTCAACGAGACCACTAACTTCCATACCATCGAACAATAATGCGACAACTTCACAAGTTTCATCAAAGCCTACTGACGCTGTACATACAACTAGAAATCCAATAAGTAAGTTATCACTAACTACCATACGATCTACTAATTCTCCAACAAATGAATCGATTACTGAAACGATAGGTGGTTCTAGTACTACGGTTAATGATCCAATAAGTTTGCAGTCTACGACACAACTTTTGAACAGTGAAAGCTTTTGGATTTCAAAAGTCTCTGAAAACTCAACATCCCGTGAGCGAAATACCTCAAAATTATCTACAGTTGGAAAAATTACGACTCCGCATTCAACCGGAAAAATATCTATTGCAGTGTCGACCATAAAACCAACCACTGACACACATGCAACTAATCGACAGAGCCAGAAAACAGAAACCACAGCCATTAGAGAAATATTTACAAGTACACATTTAACTACACCGCAAACAATTGGATCAAAATCTACGATATATGCACCAGCGAGCAAACAATCTACAGTTGGACAATCAAATAGCACGCGATCACCGGGTACACAGTCTACTGTCGTCACACTAATAACAGAAGATCAAACAGCAAATACACAATCAAGTTTTTATCATACAGACAGTGCAAAATCAGCAAGTACGCAATCTACTGTTAGCCAACAAAACAGTACACAATCTGCTCCATCAAATACACAAACAAGTGAAAGCCAACAAAACAGAACACAACACATATCAACAAGTGCACATCCCACTGTTGAACTACAAAGCAGTCCTCAATCTGCTTCGCCAAATACACACTCAATCGTTGGAAAAGAAAATATTACACAATTTACCTTATTAATCACACAATCTACTTCATCAAGGACGCTATCTCCTGTTGGCCAACAAACCAGTGCACAACTTCCTTCGTCAAGTACACCAAGAACACAATATACTCCAGTAACGTCGCAATCTACTGATGGTCAACAAAACAGTGCACAACTTCCTTCGTCAAGTACACCAAGAACACAATATACTCCAGTAACGTCGCAATCTACTGATGGTCAACAAAACAGTGCACAACTTCCTTCGTCAAGTACACCAAGAACACAATATACTCCAGTAACGTCGCAATCTACTGATGGTCAACAAAACAGTGCACAACCTGCTTTGTCAAGTACACCAAGAACACAATATACTCCAGTAACGTCGCAATCTACTGATGGTCAACAAAACAGTGCACAACCTGCTTTATCAAGTACACCAAGAACACAATATACTCCAGTAACGTCGCAATCTACTGATGGTCAACAAAACACTGCACAACCTGCTTCATCAAGTACACCAAGAACACAATATACTCCAGTAACGTCGCAATCTACTGATGGTCAACAAAACAGTGCACAGCCTGCTTTATCAAGTACACCAAGAACACAATATACTCCAGTAACGTCGCAATCTAGTGATGGTCAACAAAACAGTGCACAACCTGCTTTATCAAGTACACCAAGAACACAATATACTCAAGTAACGACGCAATCTACTGATAGTCAACAAACCAGTGTACAACCTGCTTCATCAAGTACACAATCTACTCCATCAACGACGCAATCTACTGATGGTCAACAAAACAGTGTACAATCTTCTTCATCAAGTACGCACTCAACTGTCGACCAGCAAATCAGTACACAATCAGCTGTTGTCCAACAAAGCAGTTTAAATTCTGCTACGCCAAATACACTTTTTACCACTGGCAAACAAAAAAATACACAATTCGCTTCATTAAGTACACGATCTACTTCAGAAACTGAAGACAATATAAACAGCGCACAAACTGTGTTATCAAGTACACGTTCTACTACTGACCTCCAAAATAGTACACAGGCTGCTCAAACAAGTTCAAAAACAAGTATCAACAAGCCAAACAGTACACAATCCAGTTTAGCTAGGACACAATCTACTGTTGAACAACAAATCAGTACATACTCTGCTTCATTAAGTACGGAATCTAATGATGGCCAACAGAACAATACACAAACTTCTTCACCAAGTAAACAACCAACTGTTCATAAACAATACAGTTCACAATCTGCCTTAGTAAATACGCGATTTACTTCAGCTAAAACACTATCTACTGTTGACCAGCAAAGTATTACACAATTTGGTTCAACAAGTACAAAATCTTCTGTTAATCATCAACACAGTACTCAATCTAATGTTGACCAGCAGAATGGCACTCAATCGACTGTTGGCCTACAGCACAGTACAATTAGTACACAGTCAACAGGCAAGACATTATCAGAGACGTTTACTAGCGCAAAATTCACAGAACAAGCAACAATAAAAACTCATGCTACTGGCACATCATCAATTGGCACGACAACACAACCAAAAACTCATGGACCTGGTCACACAACCTCGCCGCCAGAAATGCCCCATTCTACGTCAATTTTCAACAATGCAGGTGAGACGGTATTTTGCAAAATAAAACGCAGATGTGACATAAGAATTTTGAGGTGGTTTTGTAGTTGGCGAGGGAAAAGATAGTATATCATAAGCCAATAAGTTATAGATAGCAATGTTGGTCTAGAAGAATATCCACATTAAAACTGAGAATTCGAAAGCAATTGTCCCATCGCGGCTGTCAATCAAATAACAAGTCGACCAAAGAAATCATTCATTTAGACCAGAAATTAGTTTAGTTCATCAACGGTGGCCGCTATTATTGGCTTGGCGACGGAAACGTCGTAACTACAGCTCAAACTGTAGTTACAACGTTTAGATCGCCAATAAACTTTTCTACCTTTTTCCTACATGTTACTTGCCATAAATTTTGCAAAATAACCCCGTTTAAAATTGAAGCGGTACTTCATGCTGGAGTCGATGGGCGTGACAAATGGTGTAAGTGGGCGGGGCCAGCGATTGGCCAATTACGAAAAAACTCATTTCTAATAATGTTAGTTGCAAAAATGTTTTTCTATAGACCCCTCTATATGTATGACCCGTAAGGGGAAGGGCCTACTGGATTTTTCTGTAAAAGAAACACATGACAAAAGAGATCGGGTGTAGAGGTTAACTGACGGATCGCTGACCCCAACTCTTGACCTCAAACAGGATGTTCAGCTAAGATAGCAAACGGTGCTATATTAAAAAGAATTATGGTAGCATGTAGCACTTAAAAAAGTGCTTATTCAAGCTGTAGTTAGGCTTAAGTCGCCAAATATATCCGGTCTAAATGAATGATTTGATTGGTCAATCGACTTTTTGATTGAGAGCGGTGATCCGTCAATTACAAGTATAGTGATAAAGTAAGAAAGAATGGCCATTTTACATTTAGGAAAGCTACCAGAAGCGAAAAGTTTCCATCCTAGCCAGTGTGCGAGATCCGTAAAGACCCCGTTTACACCATTTTAAGACATTACTAGACAATTATATGTTTAGACTGGTCCAAATTCAAAGATGTTACAGACATCAATTTTAATTTGGCGAAATCTCTTTTGTCTTTAAATGTTTAAAACATTGTAGATACTGAAGAAATTATAACAAGCATTTTTTTAATTGTCCACAATGTTTCCAAAGCCTTCTCTTGTTTGGAAGAGGGTTAAAATAACGACTTTTCCGGTTAAAAAACTTATCAATAAATACACATGTTATTTCCTACATTTTTTCTTTCTTCTTTATAGGTCCGAGTTCTCTTTCAACTAATGCAACAATATCGAGTACCCATCATCTAACAACACCAGACCAAACTTCCACCGAAACACAATCTACAACTAAAGTCGAAACAACGACATTGACTCAAACATCAGTCGTGCCTCTCACAACGGTAAGCCCAAAACAAACAGGGACATTGGCTCAAACCACAATCGATGTACGAAATACAACCATCGGCGGACAAACTACTTCATCGGCAGACGGTAAAACGTCAGGAATGACGTCAAACAAATCTTCAACAAGAACACCACCTAAAACAACAACATCTCAAAGCCAAACTTCAGCATCCGGACAAACAACAGCAATAAGAGTCAATTCAACACTGACTAAGACAGCAACAAGCACACCAATTATATCGTCAGTAGAAGCAACGACACTGAAACAGACAACGGCGCTTCAGCAGACAACCGCTAAAAGACAGACGCAACAGTCAACTGTTGAACATCACACATCAAACCAAAAACAAACACCTTCTGGAGCACAATCAACAGCAAATCAACAGACAACCGCTAAAAGACAGACGCAACAGACAACCGTTGAACATCACACATCAGACCAACAACATACGCCTTCTGGACAACAAACAACTGTACAGGAACAGACAACAGCTACAAGACAGACGCAACAGACAACCGTTGAACATCAAACATCAGTCCAACAACAGACGTCTTCTGGGCAACAGACAACAATACATCAGCAGACAACAGCTAAAAGACAGACGCAACAGACGACCGTTGAACATCACACACCGGACCAACAACAGACGTCTTCTGGACAACAAACAACATCACGACACCAAACAACTGAAAGACAGTCGCAACAGACAACCGTTGAACAACACACATCAGACCAACAACAGACGTCTTCTAGACAACATACAACAGTTAAACACCAGACAACAACAAGAAATCAAGTAACAACTCAGCAACAACCAACTACTTCTACAACAACAATAGAACAACAATCTGATCCACCAGATGACGGCATCGTAGAGACAGAAGAAGGTAAGGGTACAACCAAAAAGCATCTCAACGCTTTAGAAAAATAGTACACACAAAATATTCAGTATATCTCTGTTTCTGCTATGTAAAACATTGTTTTCCGGAACCATTTCTTGAGGGACGTAAAAAGGAGGGATTTTGGGGGAATGGTGATAATGTTAGTAAATGATATAGAATCGAAAATCTTGAACTATGCGGAAGTTTTTTTGTTGTTTTTTTTTTTGGGGGGGGGGTTGTTTGGGTTTTTTTGGGTTTTTTTTAGTTTTTTAAGGATGTTGTTGTTGTTGTTGTTTTCTTCTTCTTCTTGAAATGATGTTGCAGAAAGAATGACAAATTGGTCCTAAAAATGGTCTAGCCCTAAAGGCTTTAAACTATTTGTCCATTTAGGTTATTAAATGTCTCTGATACTTTATGTCGTCCGAAAATGCTTCGATCATATTCCAGTCTTCAAGTGGAGTTTAACCCATTCACACACGATCCCGCGTTTTTACTCCCCTAAAGAAAAAAGCTTTTGAAAACATATTCAATAATGAAGAAATTGCTTGTTGCAAGTAGTTTCTTCATTATCCACAATGTTTTCTACCAAAAAAAAACAACGAATTTTATAATTTCAATAACTAAAAATTGCCGTGTGTAACTGCTTTCAATTTGGTCTATACGTTTTGTTGTATTGAAATGGGTTAAGGCACGCTAGCATGTTTCATTACGAAAAATAAATATCTTAAGTTATAATTTTGTCAAAGAAAATGTCAAAAAGGACAAGAAAAAATTAACCAGACATAAAAATAACTCTTAACCTTTTCCTGGTTAATCCCTGTTTTTTTACGTCCCTGTGATTTTATGATTGAGAAAACATTGTGGAAAAAGAAGAAATTGCTTGTAACAAGTAATTTCTTCTTTTTCCACAATATATTCTACCCTTTTGAATGATTTCATATCAATTAAGTTGGACCTTAAATTGTCGTCTGAAAAACCTTTCAATTTGGACAAGTCTAAAATTTAAGAAAAAAAAACAGGAAAGCGTTAAAGTTTTATTTTAGACGATCAGCTCTGGGCCAACGGCCCTCTTGTATATCACGCAAAAAGTCTCCCGAACACTCTTTTCAGGATCGATACTTTTCGTCTCTCCTAGACGGTTCTTTTTACTGCCATGGGCCAGATACGTGTTTGCATACATAACGATCACTATACTCTGATCCGTTCTAGCTTAGGAACTTATTTTTGTTTATTTATTTGTTTGTTTGTTTCAGCACAAACGGCAGCTGATCCTGTCATCATCGGTGTTGCCGGCGGAATAGCCTTCGGCGTAGGAGGTGCCGTCATTATAGTTGCCGTTTTCGTCATAAACGCAGCGAGCTCCGGGGCCGTAGCCACCAGTCAGGGTGCCACGGCTGCGGCAAGCGGATTCGCATCCACAGCAGCGGCACAAGCACCGCCCCCGCCAACCAATCCGCCTCCTCCCTCCCAGCCGAACCTCCCGAATCAGTTACCCCACATGGACGGGCCTCAACTACCGCCAATGCAGAATGGGTTATCGATGCAAAGTCAGATGCCGCCCCTACCCGGAATATAGACGGAAGATTGACGTAAACATTTTGTTATTGTTGTTGTTTTCTCTGAATAACTTACTAATAAGTTTCGTCTATCAAAAACGGGCCTTTTGATTTGCCAGAAAAAGTATTCATACCTCAACGAACAAAAGTATGAGCACCCAACTATTTTATATGCTTCCGCACATCATAATTATCAAAATTCGAAAAAAAAAATTTTTTTTTTTTTCGCTCGATGTCACTAAATTAAAGAACATTTTATTTTATAGAGGTATGAAACGAAAAATCTAATCACACGTATGAATCCGCTTCGAGTATTCATACAGTATGATTAGTTTTTCAATTTATATCTCCACGAAAGCAAAAAATATTCTCTTCATCTCTTAAATTATTTTTAATTTACAGAAGTATTGACACAATACAAGCTTTTTGTTATTGGGGCGTCAAAAAGCGCCGTCGTATTGAAATGGGTTAAACAAACGGAGGTAACCCTTAATCCTTTTTCTGTGAATTCCCTGGTTTTTACGTCCCTGTGATTTTATAATTGAGAAAAAACACTGTAGAAAAAGAGGAAATTGCTTGTAGCAATATTTTTAAACTTCTAAATACCCCCCCCCCCCCCTAAAATCAGCTTTAAATTGTCGCCAGCAAAACATTTGCATTTGGACAGGTCTAAAATTTTCAAAACATGAAAGGGTTAATGTAATCTTAATTTGTGTACTCATTTGAATCGTCTCGAGGAAGACATTAGTACGGTGGCATAGAGGTGACATGTGCGTTTTTTTTTTATTTAGACCCCCCCCCCCCAAAAAAAATAAATAAAAAATAAAAAAATATTCACAGAGATGTGCGGGTTTTTCTTATTTAGAACAAAAAAACTTCCAAATAATTTTTCGTTATAAAGTTTTGCTTAGTAAAAAAAAAAGAAATCGATTTAAGGAAACGGTTATAACTCGGGGGTTTTTTTTGGTTTTTTTGTTTTTGTTTGTTTTGTTTTGTTGTGTTTAAATACTGTATATATATAAAACAAGAAAGAAAATGAATTGCTATCTCGTGGGAACGAGATATACAGCCAATCAAAACCTGTCTCTAAGTCGTGCGCACTAGATATTAGTCGTTCCCACGAGATAATCATCCAACCGGGCTACTTCTCTAACGTGGCATCCATTTAAAGTTATAAATAGCTCAAATAAATAAAGACAGACTTTGATTGGTAGTGCATCTCGTTCCCACGAGATAGCAGTTCGTTTTTTTTATTATTATTATTCATTTTTTTTATATATATATATATAAAACGAAAAACCTAAATGCGGGGGGGGGGGGGCGGGGGGGAGGATTAGGTCTAGATAAAAAAAAGACCGTTCAGTAAACGATTTTTTTTTTTTTTTTATCTATTTCTTAAAAAATGAATAAAACGGAAAATGTTTTGGGATTTATTTGGTTTTTTTATGAAATAAAATGAGAAATAAAACGAATTGCTCTCTCGTTGGAACGAGATACACAGCCAATCAAAATATGTCTTTATGTCGTGCGCACGAGATAGTAAGTAGTTTCCACGAGCAGGTCACTTCTCAAACGCAGCATCCATTTTAAAGCTATAAATAGCTCAAATAAATAAAGACCGACTTTGATTTGTTGTGTATATCGTTCCCACGAGATAACAATTCGTTTTCTTTCTTCTTTTTTTCTAAATAAAAAATCCGCACATGTCACCATGTCACCGTACATAAGGTTATAGATATCATTATCATTATTAATTATTTGAATTCAAAAGTATCCTGACTATTCTTGTCTGTGATAACCATGTAGATAGGAGGCGAATATCGTTATAAGTAAATGATGTTTATATGTTGTGCCTATACTGTAACTGAAATAATTTGACTCGTCACAACGAGGTGATTCAAGTTGAGGACGCAAAATAAACTTTTTAACTAGTATTTTTACGGCAATGTATATATTACAATATTAATTTAATTTAATTCTAGTTTTGTATATACAAATCTTGTATTCTGGTTAGCTAAAATACTTGTTTCATACTTCAATATTATGAATTGGCCAATCGCCTGCCCTGTCCACTTACTCCTTTGACCACGCCCACTGACTCCAACAGGAAGTCCCGCTTCAAATTTAAACGGCGTTATTTTTGGAATAAAAAAAATATGACCAGTATGATGTAACAAAATGTAGTTGGTGGCGACCTAGATGTCGTAACTACAGCTTGAATAAAGTGTAGTTACGACATTTACGTCGCCAAACCAACAAAAAGTATTAACAGAAAAGGCGGACTTCAAAATTCATTTCTGATCCGAACGCATGATTGTCAAATAGTCATTTAAATGAGAGCCGCGATTGGTCAATTTTGAGTGGCGAACTATTTTGAAAGTAGTCCAATAAACTTTCTGTCTCAGCCTGGTAAAATATTCGCTTTATTGACATTGTTAATTTCATCGAATTATAGGAAATGAAGCAATTTTTTCATCACGATATGAATAATGAAACTAAAAATTTAATCACAATTCTGTATAACCACACTTTAATACCGTAAAGTGGAATCATACGTATGATTCCACTTTGCGGTATTAAAGTGTGGTTAGGATTTACAACGCGTACCCGAATGAAAGCAAGAAATAAGACGTGACCTGTCAAACCATTACACAAGTCCGCCGAATAAAGACACTGATCAAACTGGGCATCCGCACAGTCTGATCAGTGTCTTCACTGGGTGGTCTTCAACTTAGATATTTACTCAATATCAGCGAATCAGCGAATACTCTAAATGCTCAGAGTGGTTGTTATGGCTGATCAGGGTATTCATTTCACGCTCATGTGATATGGTTTGAATAATCACGGATATGCTCAAAAATTTTCTCAATCTCTTAACACTTTCAAGTTTTTCAAAATTTTAAACTAGTCCATTTTGAAAGAAGTTGCGGACGACAACTGAATGTTAGTGCAATTTGAACATGAACCAACCTACAGGTTAAAAATAATGTGGGAAAAGAAAAAAGATGCTTGTAATAAGCATTTTTTCCCCGCAATGTTTTCTCGGGTACAAAATTACAAGGACGTAAAAACAAGGATTTGTGCAAGAAAGGGTTGAATAAGGAAATTTGGGGCAATGACAAATCGCAAAATTTCATAAAGACTAAACTGTCGTCTGCAACTTCTTTCATTTTGAAATCTAAACTCTTGTCATGTAGTAATGGGTTAAATCAGTCCGACGACTTTTGACTGAAAGCGGCATTCCACTCATTGTTTTTCAGAGCCAAAACTAAAGAGTACAGAATCTGTCAATCATTTTTTATCTTATTTTTTTATTACTATTAAAACAAAAATTTCAATGAAGCGAAATAAAAACAAACAATTTGTTTATCGAATAGACAATATATGAGTGACCATGTCTATTAAGCGACCACTTCAATATAGAGACCATAATTGATTTTTTTCTTTTGAAAAATCGTAACAAAATCCTATGTTGTTGGAACTCAATAGAATCGTCTCATTGAGTCTCAAGAGCACAGGATTAAGCCAGAAGTATGTAAATATTTCTTTATGCAATCAGATCAATCCTTCATATCTTTCACATTAAAGTATTTCAAACGACCATTTTTTATGCGACTACATTTTAGTCGTCTCTTCATTGGTCGCTTAAAACAAGATTTACTGTAATATCTTGTTGTTTTAAACAGCTGAATCATTAATCAAGAATAGCCAAATCTGCTTTATTAACCACATGTATGAGAGACACACCGACAAAGATGAGCCACTTCAGACCATCCGTGTTTAAATAAATTGTACAGTAAAACCTATATATGGCCCACCCAAACCCTCACCTAGGTCAGGGTCACCAAGGGGTACATTTCGATCGTAAAATAAGCAAGAATTTGTATTTTGTAGCGATAGTTGTGATCTACTTTTTTTATTTTTAAATATTTGAATACATCATATTTCATTTGCCATTTGATACTGTTCCCACACAATCCCGCTTTTTATGCCTCCCCATTGGATTTTAAAATGTCATCAATTAAAACTTATCATCTGCAACTTCGCTCAATCTGACCATTCTAAAATTTTGTTGACTGATAATGATTTACCTATTATCAGGCTTAAACTTGAGATTGATCCAAATTGGAAAAGGATGCAGGTGGTCGCTTAATGAGAGTGATTGTTTGTAGATGTGGTCGCTTGAGCAAGATTGTCTGTAAATGATCAGTCTGAGACATGAACCATGATAAGACAACCACTTGTGTAAAAGAGACACTTATCAAAAGAGTCGGTTTTCGTATACAGGTTTGATCGAAATGTAGTTCTTCAGATTATTGTCTCGTTGTTCTTGATCCTCTGTATCGTTGTTTTCTATGTGGGCGTTGTCCGTTTCGCTGTTAGAGGTTTTAGTACACATTAAATCGTTGATAATATGGTTCTTTAGAGCCTGCATACTACCTAGATCGTTGTCTTTATCGTTTTTTGTATCTTTCCTATCCCCCACATCTTTGCTATCAATCGTATCCATGCATTCGATTTTAGTGACAATGTCATTTTCAACTAGATCGTTTGCTTTGGTGTTCTTCGTGTCTGTGAAATTCGTTTGTTTATTTTCCTTGCAAAATGTTAGAGAAGAACAAACCTCACAAGATGATTCTAACGTTTCTTCGTTGGCCGAGCACCATTCAAAATCTGACCCATTTGAAGTATCGCAGCTGATTGGCTGACAAATATATACGTCATCACTAACCACTGATACGTCAAGTGAAACATCGGTAAGGGAGCAGTTACTGATATCGTCGACAGTCAACGAACACTTCCCACTGCTTTCCGTTTCGGACGACATACCTCTTTTTGAGACAATATCCTGGAAAATTCTCGGAATATCATCATCATTTGTATTGTGGCGACATTCGTCTCTGTTACAACTAAAATATTTCACTTTACGATTCTTTTGATATTCTAACATGTTGTATCTTGCTAGCATCTTTCTCTGCATACAACGTAACATGTGTAACTTCGATAAATTATTCAAATGGTTTCTGTTGAACGTTGAAATATACACATTTGTTTGCCGGTCCGTCGATAGATTGTTGCTTTTTCTAAAAATGTGTCCAGCTACAAAAGCCACGATTCCAAGACTATACATGGACACGGTGGCTACAATGAAAATCATCGCGCCGTCTGCGTCGTAGTCGTCCCCGGTTTTACCCACAGCGGAGACATTTTGAATGTTTATTAATGGTATTTGCAGCAATATGTGAGTCTTATTGTCTTTAATCAGCCCACTAGCATACAGTTCTTGAAGTCGATCCATTATTTTTTGCGTGACAGCTAAGTAATATCCCCTGAACATTAAATGGAGAAGTTAACCATTTACAAGAAAAACTTTTTAGAATTATTTCATCATTTACCAGATGACAAAATCTTTGGCTGGTCAAAATTGAAAATTGCAGATGACAGTTTAAAGTTTATGAAGTTTTATTTATTTTTTTTTTTTTTTTTTTCAACTTTCTAAGTAGAAATTATCGTGGAAAATGAAGAAATTGCTCGGCGAAAACATTGTGGAAAATGAAGAAATTGCTTGGTGCAAGCAATTTTTTCATTTTTCACAATGTTTTCCCAATTGTTTTTCTCTAGGGGCGTTTAGTGGGAAAGGATTAAAGAACATAATTTCATTCAGTTCATGTTTTATTTACTTCTAATTTTTCTGGTATTCAATGTATTTTTATAGCTTGATATGTGTTGGGAATATCAAGCAATTAAAAAATATTCAGCCATGAAAAAACATCAAAACACCTAGCTTGTCGGTATTAGGTTTAATTTTTTGATTGGATCCATTTCTAAAATATTGTAAATCCTTAAAATTGAGTTGAAATTAAATATCAATAAGATAAAATAAAATTTCGAGAAATAGTAATTTTCTTGAAAAAGGTTTATACCTCCGATTTGAGTATCACAGTGTACCTAAGTCCCGTTTATGAAGTGTATATTAAGAAAATGTAACTGAAAGTTCGTCCGTGGCTAACCAAATTAACTTTATGGCCGTAAGGGTGCAGCTTAGGTCGCATTGCATCTTAATTATGTATATTTAGAGAGTTTATACTGTTGTTAAGTATATTTGATTTATTCTAGAACTATATATACTATTTGGTAATGTTATGACATTTTTTCATTCAGTCCTACGAAGGTCTAGAGACTGAAGCGTGACACCCCTATTTCACACTCCTTTCAACATTTGAAACATTTGCGATTTACTACATGCAAAAATGAAAGTAAAGCCTGTTGAAATTGACGGATCGGAACTGTCAAAGAGTCAACCGATCAGTCAAATCATTTAGTTAGATCGGAAGTGAACTTTGA